>OY740781.1:4584572-4809572 GCA_963514005.1 Raja brachyura
GTGTGAAAATGAGAAGCTAGTGCGACTTGGGTGTGTGTGGGGGGGGGGGGGGGAGAGAGAGAGAGGGAGAGGGGGGGGGGGGGAGAGGGAGAGGGGGGGAGAGGGAGAGGGGGGGGAGAGGGAGAGGGGGGGGAGAGGGAGAGGGGGGGGAGGGAGAGGGGGGGGAGGGAGAGGGGGGGGAGGGAGAGAGGGGGGGGAGAGAGGGGGGGGAGGAGAGGGGGGGGAGGGAGAGAGGGGGGGGAGGAGAGAGAGGGAGGGGGAGAGGGAGAGAGGGAGGGGGAGAGGGAGAGAAGGGGAGGAGGCAGCCTGCGTTACAGAATTGAGACAATGCAATGTTTAAGCCCAGAGGATGCAGACTGATTGGGGATGATCAGCCATGATTACATTGAATGGCGGTGCTGGCTTGAAGGGCCGAATGGCCTACTCCTGCACCTCTTGTCTATTGCCATTACCGAACACAATGCAGCTTTATTTAATTGCTCTCTTATATTCCCCAGGTGTTGTGGTGGGATTTGAATCCTTGTCTTCAGATCAATAGTTCTGAACCCTGGCCTTTACTCCTGTATTTCAAACGATGTGCCAGTCACTGGGATAATGAGCCAGAAACACTTCTAGGCTCGTTTCTGGTTTCCACCAACTCTGCAAATATGTTAAAATAGTTGCAGATGTTGGAAATCAGAAACAAAAATGGAACGGGCAGTGGCAGAGGCTGAAGAGTTGTGGATGTAACCCAGTCCATCACACAGACCAGACTTGAGAATTACATGAGAATTAAAGGACAGCAGTTTAGGGGTAACATGAGGGGGAACTTCTTTACTCAGAGAGTGGTGGCTGTGTGGAATGATCTTCCAGCAGAAGTGGTGGAGGCAGGATCGATTTTAACATTTAAAAGTAAAGTGGATAGGTATATGGATGGGAAGGGAATGGAGGGGTATGGTCTGAGTGCAGGTAGATGGGACTAGGGGAAAATAAATGGTCGGCACGGACTGGAAGGGCCGAGAGGGCCTGTTTCCGTGCTGTAATTGTTATATGGTTATATGGTTACTTCCCCACCAACGACTCCATCTACACTTCACGCTGCCTCGGGGAAGCAGCCGACAGAACCAAAGACTCGTCGCACCCCCGGTCATTCCTTCTTCTCCCCGCTCCCGTCCGGCAGAAGGTACAGAAGCTTGAAAGCGCGCACCACCACACTCAGGAACAGCTTCTTCCCCTCTGTTATCAGGCTTCTGAACGGCCCTTCCATAAGCTAGGGCACTGTCCAATTCAAAACATAGAAACATAGAAAATAGGTGCAGGAGGAGGCCATTCGGCCCTTCGAGCCAGCACCTGTGACCATGGCTGAATGTCCCCTATCAATAACCCGTGCCTGCCTTCTCCCCATATCCCTTGACTCCACTAGCCCCTAGAGCTCTATCTAACTCTCTCTTAAATCCATCCAGTGACTTGGCCTCCACTGCCCTCTGTGGCAGGGAATTCCATAAATTCACAACTCTCTGGGTGAAAACGTTTTTTCTCACCTCAGTCTCAAATGGCCTCCCCTTTATTCTAAGACTGTGTGGCCCCTGGTTCTGGACTCGCCCAACATTGGGAACATTTTTCCTGCATCTAGCTTGTCCAGTCCTTTAATAATTTTATATGTTTCTATAAGATCCCCCCTCATCCTTCTAAACTCCAGTGAATACAAGCCCAGTATTAAAGAGTATTAAAGCTACTCTTTGTCATTTAAATATTTTTAATGAAATTCATGCAAATCAAAAGTAGCGCCCAAGGTTATACGGTTAAATGTAATAAGGAGTTGATCGGAGGTCAGAGCTAGGGTGAAGATGTACATAATTGCAAGATGCCTGGATTAGGCAGCATTACCAATGGGGAAGAGATAGGACAGGCTTGGATTATTTTCTCTGGTAAGCCGGTGGTTGAATGGAGACCTGATAGAAGTGTATAAAATTATAAGCATATAGTAGATAGGGTAGACAGTCAGAACCTTTATCTCCAGGGTGGAAATGTCCAAAACCAGAGGGCATCGCTTCAAGGTGAGAGGGACAATGTTTAAGGGAGATGTGCGGAGCAAGTATTTTCTACACTGGTTGGTAGGAATAGCCTTTGTATAGTCTCTTTGCAGACTGGATAGCAAGCAGCACAAATCTTCTCACTGTACCTCAGTACATGGGACAATAATAAATGAAACTAAACTGAACCTTTCTGTTCTGGGCCTCCTCCATGGCCAGAGTGAGGCCCACCATAAATTGGAGGAGCAGCACCTCATATTTCGCTTGGGTAGTTTGCACCCCAGCGGTATGAACATTGACTTCTCCAATTTCAGGTAGTCCTTGCTTTCTCCCTCCTTCCCCTCACCTTCCCAGCACTCCCACAGCCCACTGTCTCCGCCTCTTCCTTTCTTCTTCCCGCCCCCCCCACACCCTTTCAGTAAGGCCTTTGACAAGGTTCCCCATGGAAGGTTGGTTAAGAAGGTTCAATCTTTGGGTGTTAATGGCGGAGTAGCAAGATGGATTCAACAGTGGTTAATGGGAGATGCCAGAGAGTAATGGTGGATGGCTGTTTGTCAGGTTGGAAGCCGGTGACCAGTGGGGTGCCACAGGGATCTGTGTTGGGTCCACTGTTGTTTGTCATGTACATCAATGATCTAGATGATGGGGTGGAAAATTGGATAAGTAAGCATGCAGATGATACTAAGATAGGTGGTGCTGTGGATAATGAAGTAGATTTTCAAAGTCTACAGAGAGATTTGGGCCATTTGGAAGAGTGGGCTGAAAGATGGCAGATGGAGTTTAATGCTGATAAGTTTGAGGTGCTACATCTTGGCAGGACAAATCAAAATAGGATGTACATGGTAAATGGTAGGGAATTGAGGAATGCTGTGGAACAGAGGGATCTAGGAATAACTGTGCATAGTTCCCTGAAGGTGGAATCGCATGTAGATAGGGTGGTAAAGAAAGCTTTTGGTGTGCTGGCCTTTATAAATCAGAGCATTGAATATAGGAGTTGGGATGTAATGTTAAAATTGTACAAGGCATTGGTGAGACCAATTCTGGAGTATGGTGTACAATTTTGGTCACCTAATTATAGGAAGGATGTCAACAAAATAAAGAGAGTACAGAGGAGATTTACTAGAATGTTGCCTGGGTTCCAGCAACCAAGTTACAGAGAAAGGTTGAACAAGTTAGGTCTTTATTCTTTGGAGCGCAGAAGGTTAAGGGGGGACTTGATTGAGGTCTTTAAAATGATGAAAGGGATAGACAGAGTTGACGTGTATAAGCTTTTCCCATTGAGGGTAGGGAAGATTCAAACAAGAGGCATGACATGAGAATTAAGGGACAGAAGTTTAGGGGTAACAGGAGGGGGAACTTCTTTACTCAGAGAGTGGTGGCTGTGTGGAATGATCTTCTAGAAGAAGTGGTGGAGGCAGGATCGATTTTAACATTTAAAAGTAAAGTGGATAGGTATATGGACGGGAAGGGAATGGAGGGGTATGGTCTGAGTGCAGGTAGATGGGACTAGGGGAAAATAAATGGTCGGCACGGACTGGAAGGGCCGAGAAGGCCTATTTCCGTGCTGTAATTGTTATATGGTTATATGACATCAGTCTGAAGAAGGGTCTCGACCCAAAACGTCATCTATTCCTTCGCTCCATAGATGCTGCCTCACCCGCTGAGTTTCTCCAGCATTTTTGTCTACCTTAAACTAAAGTTAATTTTTTGTCTACCTTAAACTAAACTGATAATGCCGTTTAAGACGCTTTTGGATGGACACATGGGATATGGAGGGATATGGATCATGTGCAGGCAGAGGAGTTTAGTTTGAGAGGGATATGGACCAACTAATAACATGTAGATGTGACTGACCCAAAATGTCACCTATGCATGCTCTCCAGAGATGTTGGCTGACAACGTACTTCCACTAGTGTGAGAGTCTTGCACCAGAGGTCATAGCCTCAGAATTAAAGGACATTCTTTTTGGAAGGAGAGGAGGAGAAGTTATTTTACTCAAAGGATGGTGAATCTGTGGATTTATTTGCCATAGGAGGCGGTGGAGGTCGTCAGTGGATATTTTTAAGGCAGGGATAGATAGATACTTGATTAGGTAGACAAAAGTGCTGGAGAAACTAAGCGGATGCAGCAGCATCTATGGAGCGAAGGAAATAGGCAACTTTTGGGGCCAAAACCCTTCTTCAGACTGATACTTGATCTGTACAGGTGTCTGGGGTTATGGGGAGAAGGCAGGGGAATGGGTTTAGGAGGGAGAGATCGATCAGCCATGATTGAATGGTGGAATAGACTTGATGGGCCGAACGGCCTAATTCTATTCCTACTGCATGATGTTATGATATAGGTGAGATTGTGAACTGGGTTCGGTGAAACAAAATGGCTGTCAATTTGTGCGTCTGGGTTGGCACGGACTAGTTGGGCCAAAGGGCCTGTTTTCCTTTCCTGAGCCAGCTGTGTGGAATGATCTTCCAGCAGAAGTGGTGGAGGCAGGATCGATTTTAACTTTTAAAAGTAAAGTGGATAGGTAATTGGACGGGAAGGGAATGGAGGGGTATGGTCTGAGTGCAGGTAGATGGGACTAGGGGAAAATAAATGGTCGGCACGGACTGGAAGGGCCGGGAAGGCCTGTTTCCGTGCTGTAATTGTTATATGGTTATGCTGATGGGTTCTGCTATTTAAAAAAAAAACTTTTTTTAGAAGGCCTGTTTCCCTGCGATATGACTCTATGCAGAGAATTGTGGACGCAGCCCAGACCATGACTCCATCTACACCTCACGCCGCCTCGGCAAGGACGGCCAGCAGTATAATCACGGACCAGTCTCACCCCGGCCACTCCCTCTTCTCCCCCTCTCCCATCAGGCAAGGGGTACAGAAGTGTGAAAACGCACACACCTCCAGATTCCGGGACAATTCGTTCCAGCTGTTATCAGGCAACTGGACCGTCTTAGCAACAACTAGAGAGAGGTCCTGAACTACTATCCACCTCATTGGAGACCCTCGGACTATCTTTGATAGGACTTTACTGGACTTCATCTTGCACTAAATGTTATTCACATTATTGCCTTGATCATGTATCTGTACACTGTGAATGGCCCGACTGTAATCATGTATTGTCCGCTGACTGGTTAGCACGCGACAAGTGTTTTTCACTGTACCTCAGTGCACGTGACAATAAACTCAACTCACTATTCAGATTTTTCGACGCACATTCCCATGTGCAAATTGCAACTCGAGCAAACCCTTGTGAGTCCTGGTTTCTCAGCAGCCACCAGTTTAACCTTGCCACTGCACATTGCTCCCATTGGTTAGGTTTCTTACTAAAGGAGAAATTAATGGGCATTAACGCTGTACGTAATTCCGCAGCCCATATGGGTGATAAAATCCTTTGGTTTGCTCATGCTTCTCCAAAACGCGATTATTCCTTTAATCAGGCCACGGGACAAAATGATTGACATTCAGGAGGGATAGCTGGCCGCTGACCCGTGAAGATATTCTGCTGCTTGCGTAATGTGACCTTGCTCTTCCTTTGTCGGCCAGAGATGCAACTCCGCTCTTTGGAAATGATTATCTTCGGTCCAATTTCAAAACGTCCGCATGATGTCTTTGGTGATGTAGTGAACAGCCGATGATTCACACAGTGCCCTTAATAATGGGCCGGTCATGGAAGTGCCGTCAGGAGATTTGCTGTGATCATCTCGCTCTCCTTCGCGCCAAGTGGCCAAAGTGAAGGAGGGGCCTGGGGCAAGCCTTTCCACAAGGGGGGTTGGTGCGTGTACGGAACGAGCTGTCAGTTGTAGACGTTGAAGTGGTAGATGGCAGTGGTAGATTTGCTGCCCGTCCCACTTGCGAGACTTTTTCAGCGACTGCCGGCACCCGTCATAGGTCATAGAAACATAGAAATTAGGTGCAGGAGTAGGCCATTCGGCCCTTCGAGCCTGCATCGCCATTCAATATGATCATGGCTGATCCTCAAACTTCTTAAGGGGTTGGACAGGCTAGATGGAGGAAGATTGTTCCCGATGTTGGGGAGGTCCAGGACAAGGGGTCACAGCTTAAGGATAAGGGGGAAATCCTTTTGGACCGAGATGAGAATGACTTTTTTCACACAGAGAGTGGTGGGTCTCTGGAACTCTCTGCCACAGAGTGTAGTTGAGGTCAGTTCAGTGGCTATATTTAAGAGGGAGTTAGATGTGTCCCTTGTGGCTAAGGGGATCAGGGGGTATGGAGAGAAGACAGGTACAGGATACTGAGTTGGATGATCAGCCATGATCATATTGAATGGCGGTGCAGGCTCAAAGGGCCGAATGGCCTACTCCTGCACCTAATTTCTATGTTTCTATGATCACATTGAATGGTGGTGCTGGCACGAAGGGCCGAATGGCCTACTCCTGCATCTATTGTCTATTGCCTATTGTCTAATATGCTAACAGCAACTAGCTTAAGCATGAATGACCGCTGCTAAAGCACTAACCAGCCCAACCCCACCAGCCATTACTTCACCCAGAGCCCTCTAGATTACGATTCTGCAAGATGACCTTGCCTGTGTCTGTGTGGAGTTTGCATGTGTTCTCAACCATGGGTGCTCCGGTTTCCTCCCTCATCCCTGAAAGAAATGCCAAAAAATTGTCATTTGATTGGGGATGATCAGCGGAATATCTGTTGAACTATCTGCCACAGAATGTAGTTGAGGCCAGTTCATTGGCTATATTTAAGAGGGAGTTAGATGTGGCCCTTGTGGCTAAGGGGATCAGGGGGTATGGAGAGAAGGCAGGTACGGGATACTGAGTTGGATGATCAGCCATGATCATATTGAATGGCGGTGCAGGCTCGAAGGGCCGAATGGCCTACTCCTGCACCTATTTTCTATGTTTCTATGTTTCTATCAGCCATGATCACATTGAATGGCGGTTCTGGCTCGAAGGGCCGAATGGCCTCCTCCTGCACCTATTACCTATTGTCTATTGTCTAAATCCACCCGGGCATGGGAGACTGTACAATTACAAGTTAGGTCTTTATTCTTTGGAGCGCAGAAGGTTAAGGGGGGACTTGATTGAGGTCTTTAAAATGATGAAAGGGATAGACAGAGTTGACGTGGATAAGCTTTTCCCATTGAGGGTAGGGAAGATTCAAACAAGAGGGCATGACATGAGAATTAAGGGACAGAAGTTTAGGGGTAACATGAGGGGGAACTTCTTTACTCAGAGAGTGGTGGCTGTGTGGAATGATCTTCCTGCAGAAGTGGTGGAGGCAGGATCGATTTTAACATTTAAAAGTAAAGTGGATAGGTATATGGACGGGAAGGGAATGGAGGGGTATGGTCTGAGTGGAGGTAGATGGGACTAGGGGAAAATAAATGGTCGGCACGGACTGGAAGGTCCGAGAGGGCCTGTTTCCGTGCTGTAATTGGTATATGGTTATATGGTTAACATAGAACTAGTGTGAATTGGTGATGAATGGGTGGCGTGGACAGATGGGCCTGTTACCTCTGAAACCAAAGTAAGCTGCAGTATCCTTGTATCTCCATCCTTTGTAAGCTGCATCTGCAGACACTCGGGGAGTGATCAGTTATGGAAAATATCTGCCGCACGCGCACCGACGCAGCTAAGTGTGGCCCGTTATATTTTGGTCGCGTCTGGATAGCACACATCCCGACTATGAATATTTTACAAGGACTCGGCACTGCAGCTCGGTGCTGAGAGATGGCTGAGGTGTCAGGAGCATCATCCTTCAGCCACCGCAAGGTTGCCTGCAGAATAATTACAATATTTGGCTGCAAAATGCTCAGATGTAAAGAAATGATTGTATATCAGTTGGTCGGAGTCGGGGGGTGGGGGAGGGGTGAGATACGACGGGCCGTTTGATATAAATGGAATTTAGATTTTTTTTTTTTCCCCAAGAATCCCGATTCCAATAAATCAGAAAACTCTTCAGCCTTTGGCTCACAGTCAACAATCGACAATTTTATTCCAAATTGGGCAGCGTTATCCATCTTGGTTCTCGACAGTGACTGAGAAATGAAGCCATTATGTGGTGGAGGTATCTCATTGAAACGTATAGAATAGTGAAGGGCTTGGATAGAGTGGATAGAAGCATAGAAAATAGGTGCAGGGAGAGGCCATTCGGCCCCTCGAGCCGGCACCGCCATTTATTGTGATCATGTGGGGAGGATGTTTCCACGAGTGGGAGAGTCTAGGGCGAGAGGGAACGACCTCAGTATTAAAGGACATTCCTTTAGGAAGGATGGGGAGAATTTCTTTTAGTCAGAGGGTGGTGAATATGTGGATTTTATTACCATATAACCATATAACAATTACAGCACGGAAACAGGCCTTCTCGGCCCTGCCAGTCCGTGCCGACCATTTATTTTCCCCTAGTCCCATCTACCTGCACTCAGACCATACCCCTCCATTCCCTTCCCGTCCATATACCTATCCACTTTACTTTTAAATGTTAAAATCGATCCTGCCTCCACCACTTCTGCAGGAAGATCATTCCACACAGCCACCACTCTCTGAGTAAAGAAGTTCCCTCTCATGTTACCCCTAAACTTCTGTCCCTTAATTCTCATGTCATGCCCTCTTGTTTGAATCTTCCCTACCCTCAATGGGAAAAGCTTATCCACGTCAACTCTGTCTATCCCTTTCATCATTTTAAAGACCTCAATCAAGTCCCCCCTTAACCTTCTGCGCTCCAAAGAATAAAGACCCAACTTGTTCAACCTTTCTCTGTAACTTAGTTGCTGGACCCAGGCAACATTCTAGTAAATCTCCTCTGTACTCTCTCTATTTTGTTGACATCCTTCCTATAATTAGGCGACCAAAATTGTACACCATACTCCAGAATTGGTCTTACCAATGCCTTGTACAATTTTAACATTACTTCCCTACTCCTATATTCAATGCTCTGATTTATAAAGGCCAGCACACCAAGAGCTTTCTTTACCACCCTATCTACGTGCGATTCTACCTTCAGGGAACTATGCACAGTTATTCCTAGATCCCTCTGTTCCACAGCATTCCTCAATTCCCTACCATTTACCATGTACGTCCCATTTTGATTTGTCCTGCCAAGATGTAGCACCTCACACTTATCAGCATTAAACTCCATCTGCCATCTTTCAGCCCACTCTTCCAAATGGCCCAAATCTCTCTGTAGACTTTGAAAATCTACTTCATTATCCACAGCACCCCCTATCTTAGTATCATCAGCATACTTACTTATCCAATTTTCCACCCCATCATCTAGATCATTGATTACCACACAAGGCTGTGGAGGCCACGTCAATGGATAGTTTTAAGGCAGAGATAGATAGGTTCTTGATTAGTACGGGTGTCAGAGGTTATGGGGAGAAGGCAGGGGAATGGGGTTGGGAGGGAGAGATAGATCAGCCATGATTGAATGGCGGTGTGGACTTGATGGGCCGAATGGCCTAATTGTGCTCCTATCCCTTCTGAATTTATGAAGTGACTCACAGATCCAGTGACCAGGGTTTAATTCTGATCTCTGATGCTGTCCACGTGGAGTTTGCATGTTCAACCTGTGATCATGCAGGTTTTGCTTGGTTGAAGACAGACACAGAATGTTTGAGTGGCTCTCAGCGGGTCAGGCAGCATCTCTGGGGTAAAAGAATAGGTGATGTTTCGGGTCGGAACCCTTCTTCAAACTGATAGCAGAGGTGGGGTGTGGAAAAATCAACCGGAGGTGAGAAGAGATATATAAGAATATATGAAAATTGCTCTCTGGAGGCCTTTAGATTGGGGCAGGAAATGGAGGCATATGGGTCATGCAGGCAGATGAGATTAGTTTATCTAGGTATTCTGTTCTGGAGAGCCGTTGTGGGCCGAAGGGCCAGCACCAGTGCTGCATTCTTCTCTGTACTATGTTCCATGATTGTGACTGAATAAGACCACAGAATGATGTTTCCATGATGTCCAATTGATGATACACCAGACTGATTCCTGGGATGGCAGGACTTCCATATGAAGAAAGACTGGATAGACTCGGCTTGTACTCTAGGATTTGTAGGTTGTTCGCTAGGATTTAGAAGATTGAGGGGGGATCTTATAGAAACTTGCAAAATTCTTAAGGGGTTGGACAGACTAGATGCAGGAAGATTGTTCCCAATGTTGGGGAACTCCAGAACATGGGGTCACTGTGTAAGGATAAGGGGGAAGTCTTTTAGGACCGAGATGGGGAAAACATTTTTCACACAGAGTGGTGAATCTGTGGAACTCTCTGCCACAGAAGGTCGTTGAGGCCAGTTCATTGGCTATATTTAAGAGGGAGTTAGATGTGGCCCTTGTGGCTAAAGGGATCGGGGGTATGGAGAGAAGGCAGGTACGGGATACTGAGTTGGATGATCAGCCATGATCATATTGAATGGCGGTGCTATCTCGAAGGGCCGAATAGCCTACTCCTGCACCTATTTTCTATGTTTCTATGATTTAAGAGAGTTAGATAGAGCTCTGGGGGTTAGTGGAATCAAGGGATATGGGGAGAAGGCAGGCACGGGTTATTGTTAAGGGACGATCAGCCATGATCATATTGAATGGCGGTGCTGGCTCGAAGGGCCGAATGGCCTACTCCTGCACCTATTGTCTATGTTTCCATGATGTACAATGCAGAAGGAAGCACATTGTGCCTATGTGAGCGTTCTGCTGTGAGTTGCTGCCTTATATCAAATGCAGCGCTGGAGACCCGGGTTCGATCCCGAGTACGGGCGCTGTCTGTACGGCGCTTGTACGCTCTCTCCCCGTGACCTGCGTGGGTTTTCTTCTAGATCTTTGGTTTCCTCCCAAATTCCAAAGACGTCCAGGTTTGTAGGTTGTTCGGCTTGGGAGATGTGAAAATTGTCCCTAGTGGGAGCAGGGTAGTGTTAATGTCCGGGGATCGCTGGTCGGCGCGGACTCAGTGGGCCGAAGGGCCTGTTTCCGTGCTGAATCTCTAAACTAACCCACCACTTGATCTGAAGCACTGCGGGTCATTGTTTTTCATAGGGTCACAGAGTCATAAAACGTGGAAACAGACCCTTTGGCTGAACTTGCCCGCACCGTCCAACATGCCCCATCTACACTAGTCCCACCTGGCTGCATTGGGCCCATATCCCTCTAAACCAGCCCTGGCCTGTCCATGTGCCTGTCCATAGACCCAAAAAGCTGGAGTAACCAAGAGAAGGAATGGGTGACGTTTCAGGTCAAGACCCTTCTTCAGATGAAGGGAGGTCTCTGACAAAGAGCGATCCGACCAAGACCTCAACGGTGGAACAGGCGGAGGACGATGGCTGACCTTAGTGGAGCGTCACAACGGCTGGGAAGGCGGATGGATGAAGGCTGCAGCAGAAAAGGGTCTCCGGTCGTCTTGGACTCCACGCCACTGGATCCTGACCCAGATCTGTCAAGGACCCCACGTGGGGGTGGCTGTCTGTGCACCAGTCTCCCCACGTTAAACAAAGTCACGCACAGGCGTCCTCATATTCGTTTCGAGTGACCACCGATGGTGATGTCAGGAAGGATGATACAGCACACACACCGAACCAGGTGGAACTGGAGGACGGAGACGTGTGGTGCGTCCGTCACCGTTCCCGCCAGAAACCAGCTGCCACTGCGTCGCGAATGTTTTCAACGCTGATGACTCTAATTCTCGTTTCCGCCACTCCAGGCAAAAAGACTCTGCGTTTATCCGGTCTATTCCTCTCGTGATTGAGAACACCTGTGTAAGATCACGCCTCATCCTCCTGGGTTCCGAGGAATGAAGTCCCCCAGCCTACTCAACCTCTCCCTGTAGCTCGGACCCTCGACGCCTGGGAACGTACTCGTAAATCTTCTCTGTACCCGTTCCAGCATGACGACTCCTTTCCCGTAACAGGGTGACCAAAACTAAACACAATACTCTAAATGTGGCCTCACCACATGTCGCCGAAAGATATAACATTGAATACTTCAAATAGATAAATGTGAGGTTGTCCACTTTGGCGGCAAAAACAAGGGGGCAGATTATTATCTCAATGGGGTTAGGTTAGGTAAGGGGGAGGTACAGCGAGACCTGGGTGTCCTTGTACACCGGTCACTGAAAGTTGGCGTGCAGGTACAGCAGGCAGTGAAGAAAGCTCATGGAATGTTGGCCTTCATAACAAGAGGATTTCAGTACAGGAGTAAAGAGGTCCTTCTGCAGTTGTATAGGGCTCTGGTGAGACCACATCTGGAGTATTGTGTACAGTTTTGGTCTCCTAATTTGAGGAAGGACATCCTTGTGATTGAGGCAGTGCAGCGTAGGTTCACGAGATTGATCCCTGGGATGGCGGGACTGTCATATGAGGAAAGATTGAAAAGACTAGGCTTGTATTCACTGGAGTTTAGAAGGATGAGGGGGGATCTTGTAGAAACATATAAAATTATAAAAGGACTGGGCAAGCTAGATGCAGGAAAAATGTTCCCAATGTTGGGCGAGTCCATAACCAGGGGCCACAGTCTAAGAATAAGGGTGAGGTCATTTAAGACTGAGGTGAGAAAAAACGTTTTCACCCAGAGAGTTGTGAATTTGTGGAATTCCCTGCCACAGAGGGCAGTGGAGGCCAAGTCACTGGATGGATTTAAGAGAGAGTTAGATAGAGCTCTAGGGGCTAGTGGAGTCGAGGGATATGGGGAGAAGGCAGGCACGGGTTATTGATGGGGGACGATCAGCCATGATCACAATGAATGGCGGTGCTGGCTCGAAGGACCAAAATGACCTATTTTCTATGTTTCTATTTTTCTACAAAACCCTTACATTCCCTCCCTCTCCTTCCCAACCGCCATCCCAGTTCTCCGACCAGTGTTACCGTCTCTGAGTACAGTTTACCTCTGTTTGCTTTGTAGTCACCTTCTCCCAACTAACAGCGATCTATTGTACATTTTCCATGATCTCCATTCCCTTTGTCGTGTTTTCACACCTGTCACTTCTTTGTCTGCACACTTCCTTATGTAGTTACTCCAGCATTATGTGTCTATCTTCGATACAACATTGAAGTTCCTTGCGCACTGGAATTTTTGCCTCCTTCAGATGTTTGGTTCAATCCCTGAAAACAATCTCAGACAGGGATGTAATCGAGTGATACCATAGCCTCCTGTTACTAGACAATAGATAATAGACAATAGGTGCAGGAGTAGGCCATTCCGCCCTTCGAGCCAGCACCGCCATTCAATGTGATCATGGCTGATCATCCCCAATCAGTACCCCGTTCCTGCCTCCTCTCCATATCCCTTAACTCATAAGAGTTCTATCTAGCTCTCTCTTGAAAGCATCTAGAGAACCAGACTCCATCGCCCTCTTAGGCAGAGAATTCCACAGACGCACCACTCTCTGTGTGAAAAAGTTTTTCCTCATCTCCGTTTTAAATAGCTTACCCCTTATTCTTAAACTGTGGCCCCTGGTTCTGGACTCCCCCAACATCGGGAACATGTTTCCTGCCTCGAGCGTGTCCAAACCCTTAACAATCTTATATGTTTTAATACGATCCCCTCTCATCCTTATAAATTCCAGAGTGTACAAGCCCAGCCGCTCCATATCTATCAACATATGACAGTCCTGCCATCCCGGGAATTAACCTGGTGAACCTACGCTGCACTCCCTCAATAGCACGATTTGCCTATTGTCTGTTCAATGTTGCCCCTCTCACCTTGTAGCTCTGCCCTCCAGTGTTGGACATCTCCACCCTGGGAGAAAGACTGTGACTGTCTACCCTATCTGCACCTCTCATATCAAGTCTCCCCTCCACCTCCTACATTCCAGAGACATCAATCCAAGTGTCTCCTAACTCGCCCCTGTCGCAGAAACCCTCCAACCCAGGCAGTTTTTAGACCAAAACTGCACACGATACTCCAGGTGTGGTCTCACTACAGCCCTGTACAAATGCAGGAGGACCTCTTTGCTCCTGTACTCGACTCCTCTTGTTAGGCGAGCAGTTTCCCGGCACGACTGACCTCGTAATGAGGCGGACACTTGAAAAACACTGCATCCTTACCAAGTGTGCCCTCCGTTGCAAAATAAACTAGCCCCGAGCTACTCGAGTCATATCAAGACTCGGAATGAAATTATTGCCTTCTTCACTTGGTTGCCTCTGGTAATGAGAATTTATGCTTTTGCGTCTGGTTTCATTAAATACTGTGTTTGAAGATGTTTATTACTGTGCAAACAGAAACCGAATACAAGCCCCACTCTCTCCAATTAAACAGAGATGGATATTTGGTTGGTTACATCGGATGAAAACAGTGGGACACTTTGGAAGGTCTGACATTGTTTATGCAGGAGGAAATCCAGCGGAAATCTCTTCTAAAGGGCCTGTCCCATCAGCATGCAACTCCATGCGATGAGCGCGACCTAACGTGGTCGCTTGAGCCGTCCGGCGTCGCCGGGCCGGTCCCACTTCGATCGCCGGAGCCGTGCGGAATTGTGCGGAGTTCGTCCCGACATCGCGCGGGGCTCCAAAAAACTGACTATCTTCAGAAATTCTGCGCGGCAACGGCTTGTCGGCTCGCAGTCGCCTCGACGCATTACACACCGTGCCTCCGTGTCCCTCTCTGTAGGTGCCTCCGTGACCCTCTTTGTGTGTGGCTCCGTGGCCCTCTGTGTGTGTGCCTCTGTGCCCCTCTCTGTGTGCCCCTCTCTGTCCTGGCGAACTTACCTTTAAGACTTTGCTCCAAGTTCACCTCGCTTTGCGCCGCGTTGCGCCACTCACCCGACCTCTGCACGGCCCTCGCTGCTGGTTTGGTCGCGCTTGCCGCATGCAGGTGCATGCTGGTGGGAACGGCCCTGTACAGGGGATCAACCGACCTCTGCGCGGCCCCCGCTTCTAGTTTGATCGCGCTCATCGCATGGAGTCGGATGCTGGTGGGACAGGCCCTTAAGGCCAGAACGTGGAACAAGGCCAGGGGTAGGATCAGTGGACAGATAGAAGCCGAATTAATGTTTCACTTCGATCGTGGTCTGACGAAGGGCCTCGGTCTGAAGCATCACCTGTTCCTTTTCCCCAGAGATGATGCCTGACCCGCTGAGTTACTCCAGCATTTTAAATAAGTAAAATTGAATAAATTAATACATTTATTCGCCAAGTATGCACATACAAGGAATTTGCCGTGGTGCTTCGCCCGCAAGTGACAACATGACATACAGTGACACGTTAGGAATTGCACAGCAAAACATTTTGTGTCTAACCAAAGTCAAAGTCAAATTTTATTGGTCACATGCGTCCGAAGGTGCAGTGAAATGAATTTGCCAGCAGCGATACACTTAAAAAAAAAGCACACACTAGAATTTAACACAAACACAAAAAGCTGGAGAAACTCAGCGGGTGCAGCAGCATCTAAGGAGCGAAGGAGATAGGCGACGTTTCGGGTCGAAACCCTTCTTCAGACTGGTCAGGGATCAGGGAAACGAGAGATATAGGCGGTGATGTGGAGAGATAAAGAACAATGAATGAAAGATATGCAAAAAAGTGTCGATGATAAAGGAAACAGGCCTTTGTAAGCTGTTTGTAGTGTGAAAATGAGAAGCTAGTGCGACTTGGGTGGGGGAGAGATAGAGAGAGAGGGAATGCCAGGGCCCGAGGGCTGAGGGAGAGGTGGGAAGGGGAGGAGACAGCCAGGGTTAACAGAATTGAGAAAATTCAATGTTTAAGCCCAGAGGATGCAGACTCCCCAAGCGGAATATGAGGTGCTGTTCCTCCAACTTGCGGTGTTGCTCACTCTGGCCGTGGAGGAGGCCCAGGACCGAGAGGTCGGATACGGAATGGGAGGGGGAGTTGAAGTGCTGAGCCACCGGGAGGTCGGGTTGGTTATTGCGGACCTAGCGGAGGTGTTCGGCGAAACGATCGCCCAGCCTCAGCTTGGTCTCACCGATGTAGATCAGCTGGCATCTGGAGCAACGGATGCAGTAGATGAGGTTGGAGGAGGTGCAGGTGAACCTCTGTCGGACTTGGAAGGACTGCTTGGGTCCCTGAAAGGAGTGGATGGGGGAGGTGAAGGGACAAGTGTAGCATCTCTTGCGGTTGCAAGGGAAAGTGCCCGGGGAAGGGGTGGAGCGGGAGGGAAGGGAAGAATTGACAAGGGAGTTGCGGAGGGAGCGGTCTTTGCGGAAGGCAGACAGAGGGGAGATGGGAAGATGTGGCGAGTGGAGGGGTCACGTTGGAGGTGGCGAAACTGGCGGAGGACTATCTGTTGTATGCACTGGCTGGTGGGGTGAAAGGTGAGGACCAGGGGGACTCTGCCCTTGTTGTGAGTGGGGGAATGGGGAGAGAGGGCAGTGTTGCGGGGTATGGAGGATACCCTGGTGCGAGCCTCATCTATAGTGGGGGAGGGGAAACCCCGTTCTCTTCTTTGACACTAACACTGTATTCTGCACTCTGATATTTTGTCATTTGCATGTCCTATTGAACTTGTGTGTTGCCTGTTTTTTACCTGTGTGTAATAAGTAAGTAAGTTTATTGGCCAAGTATTCACATACAAGGAATTTGCCTTGGCGCTCCGCCCACAAGTAACAACATGACACACAGTGACAGTTACGAGTGACTCAGAAAACACTAAACATTAATAATAATAAAACATTAATGATAAAACACCATTGATCAAGCACGTGAACCAACAAAATACCAGATCAAAGGGAGGCTACAGATTTGTGGCTGTTGAGTAGAGCAACTACTCGTGGATAAAAACTGTTTTTATGTCTGGCTGTGGCAGCTTTGACAGTCCGGAGTCGCCTTCCAGGGGGAAGTGATTCAAAGAGTTTGTGGCCAGGGTGAGAGGGGTCAGAGATGATCTTGCCCGCTCGCTTCCTGGCCCTTGCAGTGTACAGTTCATCAATGGAGGGAAGGTTGCAGCCAATAACCTTCTCTGCTGATCGGACGATTCGCTGCAGCCTCCGGGTGTCGTGCTTGGTGGCTGAGCCAAACCCGACCATGATGGAGAAGGTGAGGACAGACTCTACGATGGCCGTGTAGAATTGGACGGTGATTTGACTGGAGAGCATGCAAATAGGACTTTTTTTTACTATATCTTGGTATGACAATAATAGACCAATATCTAGATAGTGAAGCGTGTTTAATTGTCATCTATAACGACGACAGAACAATTACATTTTTACTTGCAGCAGCATGGCAGGCCCGTAAACACAATACACATGGAAAATATATATCATAAACAAAAATTCAGTAAATTAATAACAACAATAACGCCAATGCCCCAAAGAGAATCCATAACTCACAGTTGAGGTTAGTGTGTAATGTTCGACGTCGAACCATAGAAAATAGGTCACGGTGGCGCAGCGGTAGAGTCGGTGCCTCACAGCGAATGCAGCGCCGGGGGCCCGGGTTCGATCCCGACTACGGGTGCTGTCTGTACGGAGTTTGCACGTTCTCCCCGTGACCTGCGTGGGTTTTCTCCGAGATCTTCGGTTTCTTCCCACACTCCAAAGACGTGCAGGTTTGTAGCCTAATTGGCTTGGTAAATGTAAAAAAAATTGTTCTTACAGGGTGTAGGATAGTGTTAATGTGTGGGGGATCGCTGGTCGGCACAGACCCGGTGGGCCGAAGGGCCTGTTTCCGTGCTGTATCTCTAAACTAACCTAAATTCAGCCTTTCGAGCCAGCACCACCTTTCAATATGATCATGGTTGATCATCTAAAAGCAGTACCTTGTTCCCATCTTTTTCCCAATATCCCTTGATTCTGTTAGCCCTAAGTGCTAGATCAACTCTCTCTTGGAATCATCCAGTGATTTGGCCTCCACTGTCTTCTGTGGCAGGGAATTCCACAGATTCACAACTCTCTGGGTAAAAAGGTTTTTTCCTCAACTCAGTCCCAAATGGCCAACCCCTTATTCTTGAACTGTGACCCCCCTAGTTCTGGACTCCCCCAACATCGGCAACATTTTTCCTGCATCTACCTTGGCCAATCCTCCAAGAATCCCCTCTCATCCCCTTTCCAGCTTGACAATATCTTTCCTATAAGTGTAGAGTGTCAGAGTGCAGACAATCCTCAAGGGCGAAGGTGACCAGCCGGAAGTGGTCGTGCATGTTGGCACAAATGATGTTGGAAAGAAGGAGATGAATTTTTTGCAGCGGGACTTCAGAGAGCTCGGAAAAATGCTGAAAAGCAGGACTTCCAGGGTTGTTATCTCCGGTTTGCTTCCAGTTCCTCGTGCTGGCGAGAGCAGGAACAGGGAGATATGGGACCTGAATGTGTGGCTGAGGAACTGGTGCAGGGGGCAGGGATTTAGATTCTTAGATCACTGGGATTTTTTTTATAGTAAGGGGGAACTGTACAAAAGGGACGGATTGCATCTTAACAGGTGGGGGACCAGCATTCTGGCCGGCAGGTTTGCCACTGCTACACGGATGGTTTTAAACTGAATAAGGGGGGTGGGGTATCAAATGGGATAGTCGAGGACGGAGTTAGAGGGAAAGAGAGTAAAGCGATGGTTAATGACCCCAGAATTAACGGGGAAGAAAGCTCACAAAGGGATAGGAGAGTATGGCCAAGTGTAATAGGGATCGATGTGAAAGGGGCCACTTGTCAACATAATTGTATAAGGGGTAAGAGTGTTGTAAAAACAAGTCTGAAGGCTTTGTGTCTCAATGCGAGGAGCATTCGTAATAAGGTGGATGAGTTGAAGGTGCAGATAGCGATTAATGACTATGCTATAGTTGGAATCACGGAGACTTGGCTCCAGGATGACCAAGGCTGGGAGCTGAACATCCAGGGATATTCAATATTCAGGAGGGATAGACGAAAAGGAAAAGGAGGTGGGGTAGCGTTGCTGGTGAGAGAGGAGATTAATGCAATAGAAAGGAAGGACATTAGCGTGGAGGATGTGGAATCGATATGGGTAGAGCTGCGAAACTCTAAGGGGCAGAAAACGCTAGTGGGAGCTGTGTACAGGCCACCTAACAGTAGTATTGGAGTTGGGGATGGCATCAAACAGGAAATTAGAAATGCGTGCAACAAGGGTAACACGGTTATATTGGGTGACTTCAATCTGCATGTAGATTGGGTGAATCAAATTGGCAGGGATGCTGAGGAAGAGGATTTCCTGGAATGTATGCGGGATAGTTTTCTCAACCAACATGTGGAGGAACCAACGAGAGAGCAGGCTATTCTAGACTGGGTATTGAGTAATGAGGAAGGGTTAGTTAGCAGTCTTGTTGTGCGTGGCCCCTTGGGCAAGAGTGACCATAATATGGTTGAGTTCTTCATTAGGATGGAGAGTGACAAAATTAAGTCAGAAACAAGGGTTCTGAACTTGAACAAAGGTAACTTTGAAGGTATGAGATGTGAATTGGCCAAGATAGACTGGCAGGTGATTCTTAAAGGGTTGACAGTGGATGTGCAATGGAAGGTATTTAAAGACTGCATGGATGAAGTACAAAAGTTGTTCATACCAGTTTGGCAAAAGAATAAATCGGGGAAGGTGGTGCATCCATGGATAACAAGGGAAATCAGGGATAGTATAAAAACAAAAGATGAGGCATACAAATTTGCCAGGAAAAGCAGCCTACCGGAGGACTGGGAGAAATTCAGAATCCAGCAGAGGAGGACAAAGGGCTTAATTAGGAAAGGGAAAATAGATTATGAAAGGAAACTGGCAGGGAACCTAAAAACTGACTGCAAAAGTTTTTATAGATATGTAAAGAGAAAGAGACTAGTTAAAACAAATGTTGGTCCCTTGCAGTCAGAAACAGGTGAATTGATCATGGGGAACAAGGACATGGCAGACCAATTGAATAACTACTTTGGTTCTGTCTTCACTAAGGAAGACATAAATAATCTGCCGGAAATAGCAGTGGAATGGGGGTCAAATAAGATGGAGGAACTGAGTGAAATCCAGGTTAGCCGGGAGGTGGTGTTGGGTAAATTGAACGGATTGAAGGCCGATAAATCCCCAGGGCCAGATAGTCTGCATCCCAGAGTACTCAAGGAGGTAGCCACAGAAATAGTGGATGCATTAGTGATAATTTTTCAAAATTCCTTAGATTCTGGAGTAGTTCCTGAGGATTGGAGGGTAGCTAATGTAACCCCACTTTTTAAAAAAGGAGGGAGAGAGAAAGCGGGGAATTACAGACCAGTTAGTCTAACATCGGTAGTGGGGAAACTGCTGGAGTCAGTTATTAAAGATGGGATAGCAGCGCATTTGGAAAGTGGTGAAATCATTGGACAAAGTCAGCATGGATTTACGAAAGGTAAATCATGTCTGACAAATCTGATAGAATTTTTTGAGGATGTAACTAGTAGAGTGGATAAGGGAGAACCAGTGGATGTGTTATATCTAGACTTTCAGAAGGCTTTCGACAAGGTCCCGCATAAGAGATTAGCATACAAACCTAAAGCACACGGTATTGGGGGTTCAGTATTGATGTGGATAGAGAACTGGCTAGCAGACAGGAGGCAAAGGGTAGGAGTAAACGGGTCCTTTTCAGAATGGCAGGCAGTGACCAGTGGGGTGCCGCAAGGCTCAGTGCTGGGACCCCAGCTATTTACAATATATATTAATGATTTGGACGAGGGAATTCAATGCAACATCTCCAAATTTGCAGATGATACCAAGCTGGGGGGTATAGTTAGGTGTGAGGAGGATGCTTGGAGGCTGCAGGGTGATTTGGATAGGCTGAGTGAATGGGCAGATGCATGGCAGATGCAGTACAATGTGGATAAATGTGAGGTTATCCACTTTGGTGGCAAAAACATGAGGGTAGACTATTATCTGAATGGTGGCAGATTAGGTAAGGGGGAGATGCAACGAGACCTGGGTGTCATGGTACACCAGTCATTGAAAGTAGGCATGCAGGTGCAGCAGGCAGTGAAGAAAGCAAATGGTATGTTAGCATTCATAGCGAAAGGATTTGAGTATAGGAGCAGGGAGGTTCTACTGCAGTTGTACAGGGTTTTGGTGAGGCCACACCTGGAGTACTGCGTACAGTTTTGGTCTCCAAATCTGAGGAAAGACATCCTTGCCATAGAGGGGGTACAGAGAAGATTCACCAGACTGATTCCTGGGATGTCAGGACTTTCATATGAGGAAAGATTGGATAGACTCGGTTTGTACTCGATGGAATTTAGAAGATTGAGGGGGGATCTTATAGAAACCTACAAAATTCTTAAGGGGTTGGACAAGCTAGATGCTGGAAGATTGTTCCCGATGTTGGGGGAGTCCAGAACAAGGGGTCACAGTCTAAGGATAAGGGGGAATTCCTTTAGGACCGAAATGAGGAAAACATTCTTTACACAGAGAGTGGTGAGTCTCTGGAATTCTCTGCCACAGAAGGTAGTTGAGGCCAGTTCATTGGCTATATTTAAGAGGGCGTTAGATGTGGCACTTGTGGCTAAAGGGATCAGGGGGTATGGAGAGAAGGCAGGTACGGGATACTGAGTTGGATGATCAGCCATGATCACATTGAATGGCGGTGCAGGCTCGAAGGGCCGAATGGCCTACTCCTGCAACTATTTTCTATGTTTCTATGTTTCTATGTTTCTATGTTTCTATAACATGGTGCCCCGAACTGAACACAATATTCTAAACGCGGTCTCACCAACGTCTTATACAACTGCAACATGACCTCCCAACTTCTATTCTCAATACTCTGACTGATGAAGGCCAAAGTGCCAAAGGCGTTTTTGACCACCTATCAGGTAGATAAGGTGGTCTTGATAGGCAGGTAGTTGCATCAAAGGCCGTGAGACAGGTGAGAAGCTAGAGGGAGGAAAGTAGCAGGAGAGGATGTTGAGACTTTTGAACGAACGGGGAGGTCGCAAACAGTTATTGAATCATTCATCACAGAAACCATCAAGCATGCACACAAATGGAGAATGCACACACACGTGCACACGCACACACACACATGCACACAGATGCACACACTCATACACAGATGCACACACACACACACAGATGCACACACAAACACACACACAGACACACACACACACACACACAGATGCACACACAACCACACACACTCATACACAGATGCACACACAAACACACACACAGATGCACACACAGATGCACACACACAGATGCACACACAAACACACACACATATGCACACGCACATAAAGTATGCACACACACAGATGCACACATAGATGTTCACATACACACATAGATGTTCACACACACAAATACACACATACAGATGCACACAAACACACACACAGATGCACACACACACAGATGCACACACACAAACACACACACACACACAGATGCACACACAGTATGCACACACACACACACAAACACACACACAGATGCGCACACACACACACAGATGCACACAAATGCAAACACACACATACACACATACAGATGCACACACATACAGATGCACACACAAATACACACAGATGCACACACACACACAGAGAATAAAAGGATGTACCTTTCAAATGAGATGAGGAGGAATTATTTTAGCCGGAAAGTGGTGAATCTATGGAATTCATTGAATCCAGTCAGCTGTGCAGGCCAAGTCATTGGGTATTGAATGGACTGTTTTCCCCTTTATCATGTATCTGTTCACTGTGGACGGCTCGATTACAATCATGTATTGTCTTTCCGCTGACTGGATAGCACTGGATAGAAAGCTGTCTTGTCACTTTAGCATGTGACAATAAATGCTGGGTTCTTGATTAGTATGGGGGTCAGAATTATGGGGAGAAGGCAGCAGAAAAGGGGGAAAATAGATCAGTCATGATCAAATGGCAGAGCAGACCGGATGGGCCGAGTGGCCTACTTCTGCTCCCGTGTCTACCGGGCATGGCGAGTGGAGATATTATGTCGGGAGAAATTGTTCTGACGTTGGGCCAACTGTCAGGGCCGACCGTTCCAGCTTCAGCGATTGTGTCACTTTGAGTCAGCCCAGATTTAAATATCCAAAGCTTTTGGCTGTTCATTCACCCCTGAAACTCAGCACTAATTAGCAGCATTTCAGCCGCCGTGCCTGAACGCGTTCGGAGGTAGCGGTAACGATAACATTAACGGACAGGGGAAAAGCTAAAATGTCACGGCGGAGCCCCTTTGAAACCCACATTGCCAGGGTAACGGGAGGAGAGCTGTGCGGCAGACTGCTGCACCCAGAGTAAAGGCCACCTGAGAGACAGACCCTGGAGGCAAAATCAAGAGTCCTCTCCTCGCCTGGTCGCTCCTCCGACCGTGCTTTCAAAGTCCGCGGGGCGCGGTCTACTGATTGTGGATGATCAGCCATGATCACATTGAATGGCAGTGCTGGCTCGAAGGGCCGAATGGCCTCCTCCTGTACCTATTGTCTATTGTCACCCGGCCTCTCGGCAGGAAACATGTTCCCGATGTTGGGGGGAAGTCCAGAACCAGGGGCCACACACACAGTTTAAGAATAAGGGGTAAGCCATTTAGAATGGAGACCAGGAAACACTTTTTCACACAGAGAGTGGTGAGTCTGTGGAATTCTCTGCCTCAGAGGGCGGTGGAGGCAGGTTCTCTGGATGCTTTCAAGAGAGAGCTGGATAGGGCTCTTAAAGATAATGGAGTCAGGGGATATGGGGAGAAGGCGGGAACGGGGTACTGATTGGGGATGATCAGCCATTGAATGGCAGTGCTGGCTCGAACTGCTGAATGGCCTCCTCCTGCACCTATTGTCTATTGAAAGGTTTGGAGGGATATAGGCCAAACCCAGGTGTGGGCAAGTTGTGCTAAATAGCTTGTTTCCATGCTGTATGCCTCTATACTCACCACCCTCTGTTTGTAGAAGATGCCCTCAGGCTCCTATTAAGTCGTTCCCCTCCCATGAGGGAGAGAGAGTACAGAGGAGATTTACTAGAATGTTGCCTGGGTTCCAGCAACTAAGTTACAGAGAAAGGTTGAACAAGTTAGGTCTTTATTCTTTGGAGCGCAGAAGGTTAAGGGGGGACTTGATTGAGGTCTTTAAAATGATGAAAGGGATAGACAGAGTTGACGTGGATAAGCTTTTCCCATTGAGGGTAGGGAAGATTCAAACAAGAGGGGCATGACATGAGAATTAAGGGACAGAAGTTTAGGGGTAACATGAGGGGGAACTTCTTTACTCAGAGAGTGGTGGCTGTGTGGAATGATCTTCCAGCAGAAGTGGTGGAGGCAGGTTCGATTGTAACATTTAAAAGTAAAGTGGATAGGTATATGGACGGGGAGGGAATGGAGGGTTATGGTCTGAGTGCAGGTAGATGGGACTAGGGGAAAATAAATGGTCGGCACGGACTGGAAGGGCCGAGAAGGCCTGTTTCCGTGCTGTAATTGGTATATGGTTATGATAACCAATGCCTTAACCCGGGTTTGACAGCACAATGACGCAGGGGTAAAGTTGCTGCCCCTCAGTGCTAGACCCAGGTTTGATCGTGAGAACGGGTGTTTAATGTGCGCAGTTTGTATGTTCTCCCTGCGACAATAGACAATAGGTGCAGGAGTAGGCCATTCGGCCCTTCGAGCCAACACCGCCATTCAATGTGATCATGGCTGACCATCCCCAATCAGTACCCCGTTCCTGCCTTCTCCCCATATCCCCTGACTCTGCTATTTGTATGAGCCCAATCTAGCTCTCTCTTGAAAGGATCCAGAGAACCTGCCTCCACCGCCCTCTGAGGCTGGGAAGTCCACAGAGGGATATGGGCCAAACACAGGCAGACGAGACTAGTGTAGACGGGGCATGTTGGTCAGAGTGGGCAAGTTGGGCCGAAGGGCCTGCTTCCACGCTGTATGTATGACCCTATGTAGCCATGCAGGTGCAGCAGGCAGTGAAGAAAGCGAATGGTATGTTAGCTTTCATAGCAAAAGGATTTGAGTATAGGAGCAGGGAGGTTCTACTTCAGTTGTATAGGGTCTTGGTGAGACCACACCTGGAGTATTGCGTACAGTTCTGGTCTCCAAATCTGAGGAAGGACATTCTTGCCATAGAGGGAGTGCAGAGAAGGTTCACCAGACTGATTCCTGGGATGTCAGGACTGTCTTATGAACAAAGACTGCATAGACTCGGTTTATACTCTCTAGAATTTAGGAGATTGAGAGGGGATCTTATAGAAACTTACAAAATTCTTAAGTGGTTGGACAGGCTAGATGCAGGAAGATTGTTCCCGATGTTGGGGAGGTCCAGGACAAGGGGTCACACCTTAAGGATAAGGGGGAAATCCTTTAGGACCGTGATGAGAAGGAATTTTTTCACACAGAGAGTGGTGGGTCTCTGGAACTCTCTGCCACAGAGGGTAGTTGAGGCCAGTTCATTGGCTATATTTAAGAGGGAGTTAGATGTGGCCCTTGTGGCTAAAGGGATCAGAGGGTATGGAGAGAAGGCAGGTACAGGATACTGAGTTGGATGATCAGCCATGATCACATTGAATGGCGGTGCAGGCTCGAAGGGCCGAATGGCCTACTCCTGCACCTATTGTCTATGTTTCTATGTTTCTATGTTTCTATGTTTCTATGACTCCTCTATGCTGCCTGTCCCTCCGAGTTACTCCAGCATTTTTGATCTACCTCCTGACTCTATGATTCTATGGATTTATCTGTGCAGGCAAACCTTGGCATCAGGTTCGGCACAGACATTGTGGGCCAAAGGGCCTGTTTCCACGATATGAGACTCTGGGACGCTGTAAGGTGGATGCTTCCCTTCCCATTTCACACCACCTGTAAAACCCTGCAGCTGGAAAAATAAATAGAGTTCATTCTCTGCCATCCGTGCCGCAAAGGGAACTGTCACGCTCCAGGGAGCTGTCACAGGAAGATGGGATGTTAAATATGGGCCTGACGCCAGCGGAAGAGTAGGGGGGGTGGGGGGTGTCTGGAGTGTAGTTGCTGGTCTTTTAAATCGCTGTGGCTGACCGTAAATCCACTGGTGCTTCCTGCCGTCAGGTTTGTTGGGGGGTGACCTTTCGTGCCCCCCCGCCACGTCCAGACACCAGAAATTACCCGGCTGGTGGCGAGAGCGAGAATATATTTCACGAGGGTTGAATGAGACTGGGAGTAGTTGTGACGTTAGTGCCGGAGAGAGTAGCGGTCATTTTATTGCGTCTTAAAAACTATTAACATGCAAATATGACAGCTCTTTTCCTGCCCCTTGCCTTTATTGAACACGGATTTATTTTTGGAACGGCTCCACGGTGATTAGGGAGATGTTCTTCAACGTGGGTTAACGCACCTTACTAAGATGCATGTGTTGTTGGCAACTGGGGGGGGGGGGGGGGGGGGGGGGAGGGGACTTATTTTAATCCAGAGGTACAGCACAGAAATGGGCCGTTAAGCCCACCGAGTCCGCGCCGACCAGCAATCCCCACGGACTAACACTGTCCGACATCATCGGCGGTCACCCAATAGCAATAGAGAATAGGTGCAGGAGGAGGCTAATCTGCCCTTCGAGCCAGCACCGCCATTCAATGTGATCATGGCTGATCATCCCCAATCAGTACCCCGTTCCTGCCTTCTCCCCATATCCCCCTGACTCCGCTATCTTTAAGAGCTCTATCGAACTCTTTCTTGAAAGCATCCAGAGAATTTGCCTTTATTGCCCTTCCGAGGCAGTGGTGGGCTCATCTCCAGAATACATGGCAAACCCTATTCTAATTTTCCCAGTGATCTCTTATCTGATCCTCTGTGCTGTTCTGGAGCAGTGGTGCTTAGTCAGGGGAGCTACAAAAGAATTAACCATATAACCATATAACAATTACAGCACTGAAACATGCCTTCTCGGTCCTTCCAGTCCGTGCCGACCATTTATTTTCCCCTAGTCCCATCTACCTGCACTCAGACCATACCCCTCCATTCCCTTCCCGTCCATATACCTATCCACTTTACTTTTAAATGTTAAAATCGATCCTGCCTCCACCACTTCTGCTGGAAGATCATTCCACACAGCCACCACTCTCTGAGTAAAGACGTTCCCCCTCGTGTTACCCCTAAACTTCTGTCCCTTAATTCTCATGTCATGCCCTCTTGTTTGAATCTTCCCTACCCTCAATGGGAAAAGCTTATCCACGTCAACTCTGTCTATCCCTTTCATCATTTTAAAGACCTCTATCAAGTCCCCCCTTAACCTTCTGCGCTCCAAAGAATAAAGACCTAACTTGTTCAACCTTTCTCTGTAACTTAGTTGCTGGAACCCAGGCAACATTCTAGTAAATCTCCTCTGTACTCTCTCTATTTTGTTGACATCCTTCCTATAACTAGGCGACCAAAATTGTACACCATACTCCAGAATTGGTCTCTCCAATGCCTTGTACGATTTTAACATTACTTCCCTGTGTGGAGGAACTCAAAGGGTTGAGTAGCATCTTATGTAGCGAGTCGCGGGGCAAAACATCACGGAAACAGGCCCCTTCAGCCCAACTCACTCAGAGCGAACAAACAAATTGATGGGGGATTTCATGAGGTCAAGCAGCGTCTTATATAGAGAGAATCCTAGAGTCGTACAGAATGGAAACAGGCCCTTCGGCCCAACTTGCCCACACTGACCAAGATGCCCCCATATCTACACTAGTCCCACCTGCCAGCGTTTGGCCCATATCCCGCTAAACCTGTCCTATCCATGTACAATACAATCACACTAATACTTGATTAGCCAAGTTTGTTTTGCAACATACGAGGAATTTCATTTGCCAAGTCAGTCATACGAATAAAAACAATAAGAACGCACAAAACACATTTTAACATAAACATCCACCACAGTTACCCCTCCACATTCCTCACTGTGATGAAGGCGAAAGCAAAGTTCAAATCTCTTCCCTTTTCCTCGAGCCGTCCGCTGCTCTGCCTCAATCACAAGGCTGTCCTTCCTCAAATTAGGAGACCACAACTGTACACAATGCTCCAGATGTGGTCTCACCGGAGCCCTGTACAACTGCAGACGAACCTCTTTACTCCTGTACTGAAATCCTCTTGTTATGAAGGGCAACGTTCCATTAGCTTTCTTCAATCAGTTTGGATTGTCCAGCTGAGCACTGAGGCAGCAGCCAGATGAAAGATGAAGCATCTGCCAATTAAAGTGCTGAATCCCGTCAGTAATTAATATCATCTCAATCCTTGTAAGTAGCTCTTGAGACAAACTAAGAACAGCCAAACTCGCTGCACACTGGCATGTAAATATGCGCCGGGTGTTCTCAGATACTAATTAATCTTCCGTCTTGGCATGCAAATTAAGAAGATTAGTGTCTTTACAAACCAAAGAAGATCTGAGTGGTTCTTCAGGCAGACTCCCATGCTCTTCATTGATGCTGAGTTTCCCACTCACACCCGAGTTTGTTTCATCACCTCTCCACAGAGGTGAGTACAGGACTTAAGGCTGCCACTTTTATGCAGTAGGAAGTGAATGTCGCACTGTTGGACATACCTCTGCATTTTGGCCTTCATCTGTCAGAGTATTTACATGGATGTCATAGAAACATAGAAAATAGGTGCAGGAGGAGTCCATTCGGCCCTTCACCGCCATTCATTGTGATCATGGCTGATCGTCCCCAATCAATAACCCGTGCCTGCCTTCTCCCCATATCCCTTGACTCCACTAGCCCCTAGAGCTCTATCCAACTCTCTCTTAAATCCATCCAGTGACTTGGCCTCCACTGCCCTCTGTGGCAGGGAATTCCATAAATTCACAACTCTCTGGGTGAAAACTTTTTTTTCTCACCTCAGTCTTAAATGGCCTCCCCTTTATTCTAAGACTGTGGCCCCTGGTTCTGGACTCACCCAAGGATTAGGGTGTGTGAGAGACAGGGAGAGGTTGAGCAGGCTGGGTCTCTATTCTATGGAGCACAGGAGGATGAGGAGAGACCTTGTCAAGGTGTATAAAATCATGAGAGGAATAGATCGGGTAAATGCACAGAGTATTTCACCCAGAGTAGGGGAATCGAGGACCAGAGGACATAGGTTCAAGGTGAAGGGGAAAAGATTTAATAGGAATCCGAGGGGTAACTTTTTAACACACAGGGTGGTGGGTGCATGGAATAAGCTGCCAGAGGAGGTAGTTGAGGCTGGGACTATCCCGTCATTTAAGAAACTATTGGACAGGTACATGGATACGATAGGTTTGGAGGGTTATGGACCAAGCGCAGGCAAGTGGGACTAGTGTAGCTGGGACAATATTGGCCGGTTTGGGCGAGTTGGGCCGAAGGGCCTGTTTCCACACTGCATCACTCTACGACTCTATTGAGTATAGAAATTGGGAGGCCATGTTAGTGTTGCACAAGGCATAGGTGAGGGCAAATTTAGAATATTGTGTTCAGTTTTGGGCACCATGTTATAGGAAAGATGTTGTCAAGCTGGAAAAGGCCACCATGTCTGTTCTGACCATGATGCCAAACCAACTCAGGGGTTATGGGGAGAAGGCAGGAGAATGGGGTGAGGAGGGAGAGATAGATCAGCCATGATTAAATAGGGCATGGCAGAATAGACTTGATGGGCTGAATGACCTAATTCTCCTCCTATCACATGAGCTTACGAACTAATCCCATCTGACTACATGTGGACATCCCTCCATCTCCTGCTTGCTCATGTGGCTATCTAAATGCCTCTTAATTATTCCAATTGCATTTGGAGACGATTTTTTGAAATTTTCTCAAAAACATTTAAAACAAAACTGGACCCCCGACACGGAACTGATTATTCTAGGAACGTCAGAAGCCTGCTCTGAGCTATCAATATTTCAAATACGTTTCCTCAATTATGGTCTGATAACGGCGCAAAAGCGAATACTCACATTCTGGAAACATACATCTGCCCCTTCTCTTAAAATGTGGATTACAAACATGTCTGAGACGTTACATCTGGAAAATATGAGACTTGTCTGAGTAGAAAAACCAGAGCATTTATAACCATATAACCATATAACAATTACAGCACGGAAACAGGCCTTCTCGGCCCTTCCAGTCCGTGCCGACCATTTATTTTCCCCTAGTCCCATCTATCTGCACTCGGACCATACCCCTCCATTCCCTTCCCGTCCATATACCTATCCACTTTACTTTTCAATGTTAAAATCGATCCTGCTTCCACCACTTCTGCAGGAAGATCATTCCACACAGCCACCACTCTCTGAGTAAAGAAGTTCCCCCTCATGTTACCCCTAAACTTCTGTCCCTTAATTCTCATGTCATGCCCTCTTGTTTGAATCTTCCCTACCCTCAATGGGAAAAGCTTATCCACGTCAACTCTGTCTATCCCTTTCATCATTTTAAAGACCTCAGTCAAGTCCTCCCCTTAACCTTCTGCGCTCCAAAGAATAAAGACCTAACTTGTTCAACCTTTCTCTGTAACTTAGTTGCTGGAACCCAGGCAACATTCTGGTAAATCTCCTCTGTACTCTCTCTATTTTGTTGACATCCTTCCTATAATTAGGCGACCAATGTTTCGAGGACTCGGACACCATTCATTGGTACATTACAAGGATAGTATGGTGCAACACCATTTTGGAGTTAAATTTATGTACGGGGTGGGTGATGGGCGGGGAGAGATACGAGGCAGTCATATCATCACTTTTTGGTTTTTTTTCTGTTTCCGTCCTTTTATTTCTCTATGTCTTATTTATTTCACTTACTCACTCTTTGGCCACCAATTTGGTAGTCTAGGGGTTCTATTCTTGCATATCCACTTTCTCCCTCTCTCCTTTCTCATCCCTAATTTTTTTTTCTAAATATTTTTATCAAAAGCAATGCACGTTGCCAATGATATAACAGTTTTTCAAATACACATTTAACTTGTTTCAAAACAAATATTACGGAATGATTTATATAAGCTTCTATTTTTTTTGTAGAAAGTTAAGAGATGAAAGAATAGGTGTCTAATCAATGAAGATTGATTAAATAATATTGATTATGCTTATATAAAAAAATAAGAACAATTTTTTTTTAAACAAAACAATAAAATAATAGAAATAAAAAATAATACTAGCAAACAATTATTATATATTAACAAAAATTGAAGTATGCATCTTAACAATGAATGGAACAATTTCACATAACAATATCTAGCAATGTTACAAAATTTTGAGATTTTAAAAATCAAGTCTGCAATTTATCCCATCAGATAAAGCATAAAAAGAAGTTTAATTTGACACCTAATTCACTTTCATATCTTCAGTATTAAGAAAGTTACGGCCATTTTCATACTCGGAAATTAGCATCTTGCTCCCCATTGCCTTTCAATTGACATAACTCAAAAGCTGTGATCTGGAAAAGTTAAAAGCCCATAACTTTCTTAAAAATAAAGAGAACTCAATGAAATTTTCAGTTATTATAGATTGAAGCATTCTGAAACAAATATGAAACAATCTTACTTGGATGACCTGAAATTAAAGCATATAATTAGTTAGTTATCTAATTGTAGCTAATTACAAAATTCAATGAGTAGATCTAAACATCTATCAATTTCTTAAGAAAAGATAAACTTTTTTAAAATTGCCTAAGTGTCCAAATAACATTCACACAATAATCCACAATATAACATAATTTTTAAATCTCATTTTCATGAATTTCTGGGCCAAATGGAAGGAATTTAGTGTTTAATGCCTGTAAATTAATGGCCATTTAAATCAACTAGCAAGTGGGTTTTAGTGGAATGCAGTGGATTGGAACGTTGCGGTTAGCAGTGAAGTCGGGGGGAAAAATACTGTTGGTTCATACATTTTTTGGGGACCCCATTTCGCAACATAAAAATATTATTAATGCCTCCCGAAAAACCAACTTTTAATATAAAAATAAAGTATTTACCTTTTTTTCTCCCCTACGCAAAATGCTTCCGGTTGTCTGCGCTCACGGCTTTTGAAGGTGATTTTTAAATTACTCTAGTTAATAAATAATCTAGAGTAATTTAAAAATACCTCCATTCATGAAATGTCGGAGCGATTTTTCTTCAGCAACCAAATCGCCCGACATTCATCGATTATCCAGGCCTGTGGAAAAACGGCAATTTAAGCCCGCCCCCCTCTGCAAGGCGCGAAAGTCGCGCACACGGGGAGCGGCAGAAGTGCAGCGCCGCTAAAGGTAAGTTTTGTAACATACCTACAATATCTATAGAGACGTGTATACAAATCTCAGAATAGATCTTTTCATCTAATCCTACAACTGGGTAGTTATTGAGTTACAATGCTGAGCTCAGCTACCCCTTCATATAGTCAGTGAATGGAGACCATATTTGTTCAAAAAGTTCATATTTGTCCATTGTTTCTTATCTTTAGGTAAAAATTAAAACTGAAGCTGGTGCAATAACTGTGTTATGTCATATGCCGGGGTTTATACTTTTGCACACTGCTTCCAATAAATAACAAAAAATTATTCCCATTGCATCTGGTTTGACCATAATCCTAGGCAGCAGTTTCCAGGCACCCATTGATCACTGTACAAAACTTGCCCTGCACGTCCCACATCAACCTTCTCTCTCACATCTCAAAACTATGCTCTCGAGTCTTTGACATTTCCACCCTGGGACAAAGGCTCTGACATCCCTATCTATGACTCTCCGCATGTTACACTTCTATCAGGTCTCCCCTCATTCTCCAATAGTCCAGAGAAAACAAAGGTTAAATCCCGGGATGGCGGGACTGTCATATGCTAAGAGAATGGAGTAGCTGCCCTAGTGAGACCACACCTGGAGTATTGTGTGCAGTTTTGGTCCCCTAATTTGAGGAAGGACATTCTTGCTGTTGAGGGAGTGCAACGTAGGTTTACAAGGTTAATTCCCGGGATGGCGGGACTGCCATATGCTGAGAGAATGGAACGGCTGGGCTTGAACACTCTGGAGTTTAGAAGGATGAGAGGGGATCTTATTGAAACATATAAGATTATTAAGGGCTTGGACACGCTAGAGGCAGGAAACATGTTGCCGATGTTGGGGGGAGTCCAGAACCAGGGGCCACAGTTTAAGAATAAGGGGTGAGCCATTTAGAACGGAGACGAGGAAACACTTTTTCACACAGAGAGCTGCGAGTCTGTGGAATTCTCTGCCTCTGAGGGTGGTGGAGGCCGGTTCTCTGGATGCTTTCAAGAGAGAGTTAGATAGGGCTCTTAAAGATAGCGGAGTCAGGGGATATGGGGAGAAGGCAGGAACGGGGTACTGATTGTGGATGATCAGCCATGATCACATTGAATGGCGGTGCTGGCTCGAAGGGCCGAACGGCCTACTCCTGCCCCTGTTGTCTATTGTCTAAATCAGGTTTTGTCCAACCTCTCGTTACAGCTAAATACTCTCCAATCCGGACGACCAGACCTCATTTTGCTCTGATATTTTATTTCATTCACATGTTTAAACGATAATGTTTTATTATTAATGTTTAATGTTTTATGTGTCATTCTTCATTGGTGCTGTATGTCGTGTTGTTACTTGCGAGCGGAGCACCAAGGCAAATTCCTTGTATGTGAATCTACTCGGCAAATAAGCTCATTCATTCACTCATTCATCCGGTTGGACCTCTTCTAAAGCCTCCACACCCTTCCTGTAAACCACTCACTGTGAACTACAAACACAAAGTATAAACTAGGGATTTTCCTCTAGGATTTTGTTTGCACAATTTTTAAAGTGTTTTGAACTTGTTTTAATGCTTTATTACCTTATCTATTGAATACTGTATTTACAAACATGTCGTGCTGCTACGAGCAAGAATTTAACTGGTCTGATCCAATACATATGACAATATACCACTCAACTCTTCACTCTAAATGAGACCAGAATTCCACACAATAGTTTAGTTTAGTTCACAGCTACACCGCGGAAACATAGAAACATAGAAAAATAGGTGCAGGAGTAGGCCATTCGGCCCTTCGAGCCTGCACCGCCATTCAATATGATCATGGCTGATCATCCAACTCAATATCCCGTACCTGCTTTCTCTCCATACCCCCTGATCCCTTTAGCCACAAGTGCCACATCTAACGCCCTCTTAAATATAGCGAAACAGTCCCTTCGGCCCATTGGGTCCGCGCCGACCAGCGATCCCCGCATTTGTGTACATATGTGTACATATAGTGTTATAGTGTACACTATAACACTATATGGTTATAGTGTTATATGGTTATAACACTATAACCATATAACCATACAACAATTACAGCACGGAAACAGGCCTTCTCGGCCCTTCCAGTCCATGCCGACCATTCATTTTCCCCTAGTCCCATATACCTGCACTCAGACCATACCCCTCCATTCCCTTCCCGTCCATATACCTATCCACTTTACTTTTAAATGTTAAAATCGATCCTGCCTCCACCACTTCTGCTGGAAGATCATTCCACGCAGCCACCACTCTCTGAGTAAAGAAGTTCCCCCTCATGTTACCCCTAAACTTCTGTCCCTTAATTCTCATGTCACGCCCTCTTGTTTGAATCTTCCCTACCCTCAATGGGAAAAGCTTACACACACCCGGGACAATTTTTACATTGACACCAAGCCAACTGACCTACAAACCTGCTCGTCTTTGGAGTGTGGGAGGAAACCGGAGATCACGGAGAAAACCCACGCAGGTCACGGGGAGAACGTGCAAACTCCGCACGGACAGCACCCGTAGTCGGGATCGAACCCTGATCTCCGGCGCTGCATTTGCTGTGGGGCAGCAACTCTACCGCTGCGCCGAATACTCCAAATTACAGGTTGCCCAAAGTTTTACACAAAGCTGCTGCGTTACTTCCTGACTCTTATACCGAATGCCGTGACCTATACCATAGTAGACTTGATGGGCCGAATGGCCTAAATCCTTCTCCTATCAATATGGAACCCTCTGCACACTCCCCAGTCATTTACAGCATGAGATCAGCACTGCAATCACCTCCTTCCTACAGTGTGGTGACCAGAAATACACAGTTTGTTCAAGAAGGAACTGCAGGTGCTCGAACAATCGAAGGTAGACAAAAGTGCTGGAGAAACTCAGCGGGTGAGGCAGCATCTATGGGGCGAAGGAAATAGGTTTCGGGTCGAGACCCTTCTTCAGACTGATGAGGGGATGGGGGGGGGGGAGGGCGGGAAGAAGAAAGGAAGAGGCAGAGACTGTAGGCTGTTGGGGAGGGGAAGGAGGGAGAAAGAAAGGACTACCTGAAATTGGAGAAGTCAATGTTCATGCCGCTGGGGTGTAAACTACCCAACCGAAATATGAGGTGCTGCTCCTCCAATTTGCTCTGGGCCTCACTCTGCCCATGGAGGAGGCCCAGGACAGAGAGGTCGGATTGGGAATGGGAGGGGGAATTGAAGTGCTGAGCCACCGGGAGATCAGGTTGGTTATTGGGCCCTGAGCGGAGGTGTTGGGCGAATCGATCGCCAAGCCTGCGCTTGGTCTCACCGATGTACAGCAGCTGACACCTTGAGCAGCGGATGCAGTAGATGAGGAAATGCACAGAGTACTCCAGCCATGAACACTCAACACGTTTTTATAAAGTGGAAAGATATTGCACTCTTCAAGTTGTATAACACAACTGACACTGACTGGCAGTTCAATTGACCTTTCTGAAATATTCCCCTTGTGTAATAGAGATGCAGGCTTCACTTTGAGATAAATGGAGTCCTCTGGTGGCTAAATAAGAATGAGCTTTGATGCACCTTACACACGGAGCTATTCCATACCACAGAGGCAGGCTGTGGACAGATGAGAGAGATGTCCCATGTGCTCGTGTTCCTATGGACAGTGCTTAGAGCCAAGGCAAGCACTCGGTTTCCCCACGAAACGAGACCGCAGACAAACAGATCAGACTTTCCTGATGGGCTTGCAGGAACAAACTAAGACTAAACTCTTACACATCTTAAATAAAACTGAAATTACTCAATGAATCACAAAGTCAAGTCACTTTTATTTCTATAGCACATTTAAAAAATAACTCTCATTGGCCAAAGTGCTTTACATTGGTCTAAGGATAGTATAACACACAAAAGTGGTTCATAGATTAAATACAAACATCACTACATACATATAGCCCTCGCTCAGAGGACGTCAAGCAAGGCTTGGGAGCAAGGCCTATCTCCTTCGCTCCTTAAGGGCCTGTCCCACCAACATGCAACTCTATGCGATGAGCGCGATCAAACTAGAAGCGGGGGCCGCGCGGAGGTCGGGTGATCCCTGTACAGGGCCGTTCCCACCAGCATGCGCCTGCATGCAGCAAGCGCGACCAAACCGGCAGCGAGGGCCGCGCGGAGGTCGGGTGAGTGGCGCAACGTGGCGCAAAGTGAGGCGAACTTGGAGCGAAGTCTTAAAGGTAAGTTTGCCAGGACAGAGAGGGGCACACACAGAGGGGCAAAGAGGCACACACACACACACACACAGAGGGCCACGGAGCCACACACATAGATGGTCACAGAGGCACCTACAGAGAGGGTCACGGTGGCACGATGTCGAGGCGGTGTGTAATGCGTCGAGGCGACTGCGAGACGACAAGCCGTTGCCGTGCGGAATTTTTGAACATGGTCAGTTTTTCGGAGCCCCGCGCAATGTCGGGACGAACTCCGCACAATTCCGCACGGCTCCGGCGATCAAAGTGGGACCGGCCCCGCGACGCCGGACGGCTCAAGCGACCACGTTAGGTCGCGCTCATCGCATAGAGTTGCATGTTGGTGGGACAAAGGCCCTTTAGATGCTGCTGCACCCGCTGAGTTTCTCCAGCTTTTTATATAACCCTTGGGAGTAGAGATGAGTTTTTAGTCTCGACTTAAAGGAGTGGATGGAGGGGGCAGTTCTGATCAGAAGAGGGACGCTGTTCCACAGTCTAGGAGCTGCAACCGCAAAGGCACAGTCGGTCGGTCGCCTCTGAGCTTATGCCTAGACTGCGGGATGTTCAGCACCCCCAAGTCGGCCGATCTGAGGGACCAGGAGGTGGTGCGGTGGGTGAGCGGACTTTTGATGTAGGTGGGGGCGAGCCCATTGAGGGCTTTGTAGACATAAAGGGGCGGCAAAGTGGCACGACGGTAGAGTTGCTGCCTTTACAGCCCCAGAGACCCGGGCTCATAATTTCATCAATTATAGGAGAAGAATTAGGCCATTTGTGGGCCGAAGGGCCTGTTTCCGCACGGTATCTCCAAACTAAACTAAACTCAACTAAAACATCAGGTTCTTGAACACTACACAATACTAATCTTAAGTTCATAAGATCATAAGTGATAGGAGAACTAGGCCATTAGGCCCAAGTCTACTCCACCATTCAATCATGGCTGATCTATCCCATCCTCCAAACTCCTGCCTTCTCCGCATTACCCCAGACACCCGTATTAATCGATCCTTACCACAGATGCTGTTTTTATGGAGTTTGCACGTTCTCTTTGTAACAGATTGCCAGAGGCTCTAGCCCAGAGTAGGTGAATCGAGGACCAGAGGACATAGGGAAAGGTGAAGGGAAAAAGATTTCATAGGAATCTGAGGGGTAACGTTTTCCACACAAGGGGTGGTGGGTGTACGGAACAAGATGCCAGAGGAGGTAGTTTGGGCTGGGACTGTCCCATCATTTAAGAAGGGTCTGAAGAAGGGTCTCGACCCGAAACGTCGCCTATCTCCTTCGCTCCTTAGATGCTGCTGCACCCGCTTAGTTTTTCCAGCTTTTTGTGTAACCATCATTTAAGAAACAGTTAGACAGGTACATGGATAGGACAGGTTTGGAAGGATATGGACCAAACGCAGGCAGGTGGGACTAGTGGAGCTGGGACAAGTTGTTGGCCGGTGTGGGCAAGTTGGGCCGAAGGGCCTGTTCCCACACTGTATCACCCTATGACTATGCCTCCACAGCCTTTTCTGGCGATGAATTCCACAGATTCACCACTCTCTGGCTAAAGAAATTCCTCCTCATCTCTTTCCTAAAGGAATGTCCTTTTATTCTGAGGCTGTGCCTTCTGGTTCTATCTAGAGTCTCTCACTACTGGAAATATCCTCACTGCATCCACTCTATCCAGTCTTTTCATTATTCAGTTAAGTTTCAATGAGGTCCCTCCTCATCCTTCCAAATTCCAGCGAGTACTGGCCCAGAGCTAGCAAATGTGTCGGGTTGGGACCCTTCTTCAGTCTGACCATCACCTATCCATGTCCTCCAGAGCCCGCTGCTGCCTGACCCACTGAGTTACTCCAGAACGTTGTGCCTTTCTTTGGTAAACCAAATTCTGCAGCACCCTGTTAATATATTCTTACGGACTGATGATTATATTCTTACGCACTGACTATTTAATTTGGCTTTCGATTAGAGATACAGTGCGGAAACAGGCCCATCAGTCCACCGAGTCCGCGCCAATCAGCGATTCTCTGGACACGAGCAGTATCCTACAAACTTGGAGTGATTTCTAATTTTTAATAACTTACAAACTTGCACGTCTTTGGAGTGAGGGAGGAATCGGGAGCACCCGGGAATACAGGGAAAACCCACGTGGTCACGGGGAGAACGTGCAAACTCCGCGCAGACAGCACCCATGGGTCAAGATCGAACGCGTGTCTCTGGAGCAGTGAGGCAGCAACTCTATCGCTGCCCTATTTGTGAGCTAGGTCAGCCAACCTCTGAGCACGTACGAATCCCTTGCGTGCAAGTTTCCATTGTGGTCAATATTTCCTTGCCTCGACCGGCTCAACGAGCGTTGGCGAAGGCAGAAGATATGGTGGTGTTCGTTGCAAACGGATTTGTGTCGAAGAGTAAAGATGTCACACTTCTCTGTAGTTCTCTGGTGCGACTGCTCCTGGAGTATAGTGTCCGGAGGGGGGGGGGGATCAACAAATATGGAGATTGAGCAGGAGAGCGTCCTTGCATTGGAAGACAGGCGGTGAAGGTTCATTCTGTGCCCCCACCTGGTGGTTAGGAAACTTACTGGGCCAACCCTAGGCACTAGGCCTGGCAGGGTCACGTGACTGTGTTTGGCGGGTAGATGATGTTACATGATTTAGGGGTGTGCCCTGATATAGAAACATAAAAACATAGACAATAGGTGCAGGAGTAGGCCATTCGGCCCTTCGAGCCAACACCACCATTCAATATGATCATGGCTGATCGTCCAACTCAGTATCCTGTACCTGCCTTCTCTCCATACCCTTTAGCCACAAGGGCCACATCCAACTCTCTCTTAAATATAGCCAATGAACTGGCCTCAACGACCTTCTGTGGCAGAGAGTTCCATAGATTCACCACTCCTCATGTTCTGCAGGGATAGAAACACAGAAAATAGGTGCAGGAGGAGGCCATTCGGCCCTTCGAGTCAACACCACCATTCATTGTGATCATGGCTGACCGTCCCCAATCAATAACCCGTGCCTGCCTTCTCCCCATATCCCTTGACTCCACTAGCCCCTAGAGCTCTATCTAAGTCTCTCTTAAATCCATCCAGTGATTTGGCCTCCACTCCCCTCTGTGGCAGGGAATTCCACAAATTCACAACTCTCTGGTTGAAAAAGTTTTTTCTCACCTCAGTCTTAAATGACCTCCCCTTTATTCTAAGACTGTCAACCCTCGCCAGTTGAGTGTATAACACAATAAAGATCGCTTTGTTTCACAACACGTGTGCCCGCTGTAATTCGATTAACTCCTGGAATAGGAGTCTGCCACTTGAGGAGAGTTTAGTTTAGTTTGGTGTAGTATTGCCACTTGTACGAAGGTACAGTGAAAAGCTTTTTGTTGCGTGCTACCCAGTCAGTGAAACACCTGATTATAATCTAGCTGCCCACAGTGTGCGGATACAGGACAAAGGGCATCATGTTTTGAGCAAATTAAAGTCCAGTCATGGGCCTGTCCCACTTAGGCGACTTTTTAGGTGCGTGCAGGAGACTCTGCGCTCGCCACATGGTCGCCACATGTTCGCTGGTGGTCTCTGGTTGAGTCTCGCGAGGAGTTCCCGCATTCTGGGAACTAGTCGCAACCTCAGTATGGCCGCCGCGAATTTTTCAAGATTGGTCGCCATGGAGAAAATCGCTAATCCTGTGGTGGTTGGGGCAGTTGTAGTGGGGTTGGAGGCTCGAAGGGCCGAATGGCCTACTCCCGCATCTATTTTCTATGTTTCTATGTTGCCATGTAGTTATGGGCAGTTGAGGTAGTTGTAGGTAGTTTTAGTTAATTGCCTATGCTGACCGGGCATTTTCATTTGCTCATTGGGGACAAAAAAACGTAAGCACGGGTTTTCAGAACCAAGGAAAACTGACCGGTAATGTCCGCCGAACTTCACAGCCGTGTATCTCTGGCTTATTAAAAGTTGTCTGGCTTCTTAAAAGTGTCTTCCCCCCTTCTCACCCCTCTCCCCTCCCCCACCTTTTAAAGGACTTAAGGGGCTGTCCCACTTGGGCGACCTAACCTGCGAGTTTAGAAGAGTTTGCCCTCGACTCAAACTCGCAGCATGGTCGACGCCTGGTCATAGGAGGCCCTGTAACCATATAACAATTACAGCACGGAAACAGGTCTTCTCGGCCCTTCCAGTCCGTGCCGACCATTTATTTTTCCCTAGTCTCATCTACCTGCACTCAGACCATACCCCTCCATTCCCTTCCCGTCCATATACCTGTCCACTTTACTTTTAAATGTTAAAATCGATCCTGCCTCCACCACTTCTGCAGGAAGATCATTCCACACAGCCACCACTCTCTGAGTAAAGAAGTTCCCCCTCATGTTACCCCTAAACTTCTGTCCCTTAATTCTCATGTCATGCCCTCTTGTTTGAATCTTCCCTACCCTCAATGGGAAAAGCTTATCCACGTCAACTCTGTCTATCCCTTTCATCATTTTAAAGACCTCAATCAAGTCCCCCCTTAACCTTCTGAGCTCCAAAGAATAAAGACCTAACTTGTTCAACCTTTCTCTGTAACTTAGTTGCTGGAACCCAGGCAACATTCTAGTAAATCTCCTCTGTACTCTCTCTATATTCTCCCTATGAGGCCGCTGGAACTCTCCTTCATGCTCGAGGGAAGTTCCCGAATACTCGCGGCCTCAGCTAGGTCATGGATAATTTTTCAGCATGTTGAAAAATTTTCCCTGAGTAAAAATTAGTCGGTGTTGGTCTTTTTGACTCGTAGTGCAGTGGAGTGGGGTCGCTATGTAGTTACAGGCAGTCAAGGGCAGCCGTAGGCAATCTCCTTCGCTGACCGGGCATTTTAATTGGCTCATTGGAGTTTTCAAGACCAAGGAAAATGGGTAAAATGCCCGCTAAACTTTATTAAAAGTTGTCTGACTTCCAAAAAGTGTCTCCACTCCTTCTCCCCCACTTCTCTCCCCTAACTCCACTTCTCCCCGCCCCCCCCCCCCCCCCCCCCCCCCGCGGTCTGTCAAGGACTTACTGTGCACCATAGCAGCCGTTTACCTTCCTGTTGTGCGTGCGTTCGTTCAATCCAGCTCGCGGTTTCAATGCGGACGGTCGATCCAGCTCGAGGCTTTCCGGGCGAGTGCCCTTGAGCTTGAAGGTCAAACACACTCTTCTTAACTTGCGGATTAGGTCGTCCAAGTGGGACAGCCTCTATACCGTACACTGTGCTTTTGCCGTCTTAATTATAGCGCCAACCTTCCGGTTAATCGCGGTGTGTGTCCGTATCACCTTGGCTTGACAGTCGCCGGCAGTCCGCTGAAAAATCGCCAAGTGAAACAGCCCACTAAGGTCCGATTAAAGATAGTTTGAGGGTCTCCAATGAGGTAGATAGTAGTTCAGGACCGCTCACTAGTTGGTGAGTAGACTAGTTGGTTTCGTTGCCTGATAAGGAGGCCGATTAGGAAAAGGGGAGATGCAGTGCGACCTGGGTGTCATGGTACACCAGTCATTGAAAGTAGGCATGCAGGTGCAGCAGGCGGTGAAGAAAGCCAATGGTATGTTAGCTTTCATAGCAAAAGGATTTGAGTATAGAAGTAGGGAGGTTCTACTTCAGTTGTATAGGGTCTTGGTGAGGCCACACCTGGAGTATTGCGTACAGTTTTGGTCTCCAAATCTGAGGAAGGACATTATTGCCATAGAGGGAGTGCAGAGAAGGTTCACCAGACTGATTCCTGGGATGTCGGGACTGTCTTATGAACAAAGACTGCATAGACTCGATCTATACTCTCTAGAATTTAGGAGATTGAGAGGGGATCTTATAGAAACTTACAAAATTCTTAAGGGGTTGGACAGGCTAGATGCAGGAAGATTGTTCCCGATGTTGGGGAGGTCCAGGACAAGGGGTCACAGCTTAAGGATAAGGGGGAAATCCTTTAGGACCGAGATGAGAAGGAATTTTTTCACACAGAGAGTGGTGGGTCTCTGGAATTCTCTGCCACAGAGGGTAGTTGAGGCCAGTTCATTGGCTATATTTAAGAGGGAGTTAGATGTGGCACTTGTGGCTAAAGGGATCAGGGGGTATGGAGAGAAGGCAGGTACGGGATACTGAGTTGGATGATCAGCCATGATCATATTGAATGGCGGTGCAGGCTCGAAGGGCCGAATGGCCTACTCCTGCATCTAATTTCTATGTTTCTAAGTTCCTCCAGTGCTTTGTGTTTTGCTTTTTTTTTTATGATCATAACTGCTGAAAAGAAACTGCTGCTGAATCTGGAGGTGTGCGTTTTCGATCACACTGCCAAGGGTGGTGGTGGAGGCAAATTTCCGTCCCTCATGCCTGTTGGGAGAGGGGAGAAGAGGGGGTGACCAGGGTGAGACTGGTCCTTGATTGTGCAGCCGAAAGAATATATAGGATATAAGAATATATCTTTCGAAGGATGAGAGGCGATCTCACTGAAATGTACAAAATCCTTGCATGCATGATGGCGTTTACCCTTGCGTACAAGTTGGAGGGGGTTACAGTGCCAAAATAAGAGGTCAACCGTTCAAGTTGGAGATGATGACAGGCAGGAATGATTGGATTTCTGCTCCCAAGGGGGCAGTGGAGGCACAGTCACAGAGAGTGTCTGAGACACTGATCGATAAGTATTTGGATACCAAGGAACATGGGGTTGGTGCCAGACAGTTGTTTTGAGGTAAAACATCTGCCACGATTTTGCTAAATGTCAAACCTGGCTAGCAGAGCTGAACAGCCAAATCCTGCTTCAATTCACATAGACACGAAATGCTGGAGTAACTCAGCGGGTCAGGCAACATCTCTGCAGAGAAGGAATGGGTGACGTTTCCGGGTCAAGACCCTTCCTCAGGCTGAGAATCCGGGAGAGGGAAACGAGAGATTGTGTCTTAAGGGCCTGTCCCACTTTCACGACCTAATTCACGACCTCTACTGAGTTTGCCCTTGACTCATACTCGCAGGTAGGTCGTGGGTAGGTCGTGATGCTAGTAGTAGGTATTCGTGTCATCAAGTAGGTGGGGGGCGATTTTTCAACATGATGAAAAATGTTCACGAGTTAAAAAAGGTCGTGAAAGTGAGACAGGCCCTTTACAGCACCAGGGACTCCGGTTCAATCCTGACTATGGGTGCAGTTTTCGAGAGAGAGTTAGATTTAGCTCTTTGGAGCTAAAGGAATCAAGGGATATGGTTAAAAAGCAGGAAATGGGTACTGATTGGGGATGATCAGCCATGATCATATTGAATAGCGGTGCTGGCTCAAATGGCCGAATGGATCTATTTTTCTATGTTTCTATGTTTCTGTCTGTACGGAGTTTGTACGTTCTCCCCGTGACCTGCGTGGGATTTCTCCGAGATCTTCGGTGTCCTCCCACACTCGAAAGACGTACAGGTTTGTAGGTTAATTGGCTTGGTGTCAATGTAAAAATTGTCCCTGTTAAAAATAGCGGAGTCAGGGGATATGGGGAGAAGGCAGGAACGGGGTACTGATTGGGGATGATCAGCCACGATCACATTGAATAGCGGTGCTGGCTCGAAGGGCTGAATGGCCTATTGTCTATTGTCTATTGGTGCGTGTAGGATAGTGCGAGTGTATGGGGATCGCTGGTCAGCGCGGACTCGGTGGGCCGAAGGGCCTGTTCCTGTGCTGTATCCTTCTATGTCCTTTGTCCACATTGTTCAAATCTCTGCCCGTGTATACACATCGTGAAGGATTGGAATTCTGTGGGATTGAATCAAAGAGATCCAATTACTGGAATGACAGAGTCTGTACCCAGAACTCCCATTAGGCCACTAAAAAGCTCGTAATAAAAATTCACTCAACTCTCATATATTTCCATAAATACGAGAGAGGCATAATTAGGCTGATGAAATGTTCCATGTAGGAAATTATTCACCCCCTTCCCCATGCTATTAGTGGCTGCTATTAATCATGGGCATAATACACATCAGCAAAATGCCCATCTGAAGAGCATCGAGAATAGGGTGCCGACCAGTCTGAAGAAGGGTCTCGGCCCGAAGAAGGTCACCCACTCCTTCTCTTCAGAGATGCTGCCTGTCCCCACTGAGTTAAGCGCCTGTCCCACCAGCATGCAACTCCATGCGATTAGCGTGACCTAACGTGGTCGCTTGAGCCGTCCGGCGTCGCGGGGCCGGTCCCACTTCGATCGCCGGAGCCGTGCGGAATTGTGCGGAGTTCGTCCCGACATCGCGCGGGGCTCCGAAAAACTGACTACGTTCAAAAATTCCGCGCGGCAACGGCTTGTCGGCTCGCAGTCGCCTCGACGCATTACACACCGCCCCGACATTGTGCAAACGTGACCCTCTCTGTGTGTGGCTCCGTGGCCCTCTGTGTGTGTGTGCCTCTGTGCCCCTCTCTGTGTACCCCTCTCTGTCCTGGCGAACTTACTTTTAAGACTTCGCTCCAAGTTCGCCTCACTTTGCGCCGCGTTGCGCCACTCACCCGACCTCCGCGCGGCCCTCGCTGCCGGTTTGGTCGCGCTTGCCGCATGCAGGCGCATGCTGGTGGGAACGGCCCTGTACAGGGGATCACCCGACCTCCGCGCGGCCCCCGCTTCTAGTTTGATCGCGCTCATCCCACAGAGTTGCATGCTTGTAGGACAGGCCCTTTACTCCAGTGTTCTACCTCCGTGCAGAAACATCGCCTGGCCATTCCCTCCGCAGATGCTGCCTCACCCTCTGTGTTCCTCCAGCACTTGATTCAGTTCCCTTTAGTTTGTTGTCACTCTTCTATGTCCTGTGGACAAGGGACATAGAAGAGTACAGCACAGGAACAGGCCCTTCGGCCCACCGAGTCCGCGCTGACCAGCCGAGCCAAGTCAAGTCAAGTTTATTCGTCACATACACATACGGGATGTGCAGTGAAATGAAAAGTGGCCGTGCCTGCGGACTTTGTGCAAAAAACACACAAACAGACAAGCTACCAACAAACTACAAACAGAATCACATGTTCTTTTCCATTCAATGTGATCATGGCTGATCATCCCCAATCAGTTGCCCCTCCTGCCTTCTCCCCTTATCCCCTGACTCTGCTATTTTCAAGAGCCCTATCTAGCTCTCTCTTGAAAGTATCCAGAGAACCGGCCTCCACCGCACCATGTGTCCTTTTAAGACCGTAAGAAGAGGAGCTGAATTAGGCCATTCAGCCCATCCAGTGTACTTTGCCATTCAATCTCTCCCACTGGGGAGAAGGCAGGAACGGGGTACTGATTGGGGATGATCAACCATGATCACATTGAATGGCGGTGCTGGCACGAAGGGCCGAATGGCCAACTCCTGCACCTATTGTCTATAGTCTATTGGCGCTTTTTCTGGACGCCGATGGAAATGATGGATTTAGTGATCAGAGAGGCAGCTGGTCTGGATTGAGAATGAGCCACGATCCGAATACAATAGTTATCTCGCCTACTGCTGTTGTCATCCCACATTTGCCTGTGTCCCAGCTACTGAAAAGCACAACAGATGCGAGTTTTTCATCGGAATTGTACTTCAAAGTAGATCTTTATGGAAAGCTTACACTTGTATGGGGTATTGTGAGCTGTGCCATCGGAGTTTGTTTTTTTCTCTTCACCTTTCGGAAAGCCTTTTCTTAATCTTTTTAGCAACGCTTCAGAATACTTGTCGCATTTCCATTTGATGTGTGAGCTTCATGGGCACCTTGGCTTCCCGCACAGTTCAGCAAGACATCAGAAGGGATAATTTCTCTGTCAATATATATTAATTTTGAAAAACATGTAAGACATGGAGGAAATTGCTTTATGTAAATCCTGCCATTTCTACAGGGCGTCTTATATTTCACTGTGTCACCCTGGCTGGTCTTGCTGTTTTGAGAGCTTAGCTGTGCAGCGTTGGAAAGCTTGAAACCTGGATTACTGCAAGCTCATTAAAACACAGCTCGCCCCAGCTTGCAAAATGTCATCTGTAGTCTTGCATTCTCTGATTTATAAATCATTAACCTCGTAAAAATGTCCTTGAAAGTGGGGGCGGATGGTGCTGCCGAATGAACCTGCTGCCCCTCCCAATGCCCACCACGCCTCCTCCCGTTCCAAGTAGGTAAGTTACTAGAATGTTGCCTGGGTTCCAGCAACTAAGTTACAGAGAAAGGTTGAACAAGTTAGGTCTTTATTCTTTGGAGCGCAGAAGGTTAAGGGGGGACTTGATTGAGGTCTTTAAAATGATGAAAGGGATAGACAGAGTTGACGTGGATAAGCTTTTCCCATTGAGGGTAGGGAAGATTCAAACAAGAGGGCATGACATGAGAATTAAGGGACAGAAGTTTAGGGGTAACATGAGGGGGAACTTCTTTACAAGGTTGGACAGGCTAGATGCAGGAAGATTGTTCCCGATGTTGGGGAGGTCCAGGACAAGGGGTCACAGCTTAAGGATAAGGGGAAAATCCTTTAGGACCGAGATGAGAAGGAATTTTTTCACACAGAGAGTGGTGGGGCTCTGGAACGCTCTGCCACAGAGGGTAGTTGAGGCCAGTTCATTGGCTATATTTAAGAGGGAGTTAGATGTGGCCCTTGTGGCTAAGGGGATCAGAGGGTATGGAGAGAAGGCAGGTACGGGATACTAGTTGGATGATCAGCCATGATCATATTGAATGGCGGTGCAGGCTCGAAGGGCCGAATGGCCTCCTCCTGCACCTAATTTCTATGTTTCTATGTTTCTATGTTTTACTCAGAGAGTGGTAGCTCTGTGCAATGATATTCCTGCAGAGGTGGTGGAGGCAGGATCGATTGTAACATTTAAAAGTAAAGTGGATAGGTATATGGACGGGAAGGGAATGGAGGGGTATGGTCTGAGTGCAGGTAGATGGGACTAGGGGAAAATAAATGGTCGGCACGGACTGGAAGGGCCGAGAAGGCCTGTTTCCGCGCTGTAATTGTTATATGGTATATGTTATATATAAGTGAGTAAGTTTATTGGCCAAGTATTCACATACAAGGAATTTGCCTTGGTGCTCCGCCCACAAGTAACAACATGACATACAGTGACAGTTACGAATGACTCAGAAAACACTAAACATTAATAATAATAAAACATTAATGATAAAACACCATTGATCAAGCATGAGAACCAACAAAATACCAGATCAAAGGGAGGCTACAGATTTTTGGCTGTTGAGTAGAGCAACTACTCGTGGATAAAAACTGTGTTTATGTCTGGCTGTGGCGGCTTTGACAGTCCGGAGTCAACCACGGTCTTGGTGTTCTTTGTGGGTTAAGGCCCTGTCCCACTTTCCTGAGTTACCCACGAACTCTCCCGGGTTTTCCCGTTGATTCGAACTCGGGGAATGTCCGTAGGAGTCCGTAGATGTTTCGTAGCGGCTCATAATGCCAGCCGTAGGTACTCAGGACATCAGGTAAGTCAGGATGTTTTTTTCAACATGTTGAAAAATGTCCACGTGTTAAAAGAAATATCCCCGAGTACCTAAGAAATGGCGATTACCGTAATTCTCCCAGTTCTAATCAAGGGGAAAACTTGGGAGAGTTTGTGAGTAACTCGGGAAAGCGGGACAGGGCTTTTAGAGTCGTAAAACCCACATTGGGCGGCACGGTGGCGCAGCAGGCAGAGCTGCCTCCTCCTCACAGTGCCACGGACCCTGGTTCGATCCTGACTTGGGGTTCAAGGTTATTTGACACACGCACCAATTACGGTACAGCGGAATGAGTTATCACGCAGCCACACAATCAAAAAGAGCAAAAGACACAGCAGAATTTAACACAAACTTCCACCACAGTGGAATCGACATTCTTCACTGTGATGGAAGGTAATGGAATGAATGCCTGGGTGGAGTTTCTACGTTCTCCCCGTGACCTGTGTGGGTTTTCTCCGGGTGCTCCGGTTTCCTCCAACCCTCCAGAGACGTGCGGGTTTGTAGGTTAATTTTGTCTTCGGTAAAAACTGCGAATTGTCCCTAATGTGTAGGATAGCGCTAGGATAGTGCGAGTGTGCGGGGAATTGCTGGTCGCTCGGACCCGGTGGGACGAAGGGGCCTGTTTCCACGCTGTATCTCGAAACGCTAAACTTAAAAAAATACTTTATGAAAAGCACTCCCATCTACAATCCGTCAGAATAAAGTTCCCAACCTGAAACGTCGTCCAGAGACGCTGTCTGACCCATTGAGTTACTCCAGAACTTTGTGGTTTCCTCAGGATCCCATCACCTGCAGTTTCTTGCGTCTCCGATCAAGTGCCGGATTATAGGGATTTTGCTGAACAGCAAAATAAATCCTTGGGAAGTGGGTTTGCTACTGTAGGGAGGGTGGGTGGAACGGGAACTTGCATGGAGGGTGTGCGGGAACAGGAAGAGATTGGGTTAGTTCAGTCAGCGCGAGTGATGTTTGCTGCACAAGTCTCGTGGCTGGATCATTTGGTAAAATTACAAATTATATTCACATTGCACCGCAGAGCTACATATGGGCTGCTCTGGAAATGTCAATGCGGAATAGTTAATCCGCTCATAAAATAGCGTTTCCTGTAATTAATGCAATAGCACAATCTATCAAATGTGGAGTCTCGGCAACAGGCGGGCAAACGCTGGAAACGTTTTATGTTCGACACAAAGTCTTAGGCCACTCTGTACCATCGTCGTATCTTCATCTCGGTGGCGCAGCGGTAGAAACACAGAAACATAGACAATAGGTGCAGAATGAACATGCCCTGGAGTGACATAGAAACATAGAAACATAGAAATTAGGTGCAGGAGTAGGCCATTCGGCCCTTCAAGCCTGCACCGCCATTCAATATGATCATGGCTGATCATCCAACTCAGTATCCCGTACCTGCCTTCTCTCCATGATCCCCTGATCCCTTTAGCCACAAGTGCCACATCTAACTCCCTCTTAAATATAGCCAATGAACTGGCCTCAACTACCTTCTGTGGCAGAGAGTTCCAGAGATTCACCATTCTCTGTGTGAAAAATGTTTTCCTCACCTCGGTCCTAAAAGATTTCCCCCTTATCCTTAACCTGTGACCCCTTGTTCTGGACCTCCCCAACATCGGGAACAATCTTCCTGCATCTAGCCTGTCCAACCCCTTCAGAATGTTGCAAGTTTCTATAAGATCCCCCCTCAATCTTCTAAATCCCAGTGAGTACAAGTCGAGTCTATCCAGTCTTTCTTCATATGAAAGCCCTGACATCCCAGGAATCAGTCTGGTGTATCATCAATTGGACATCATGGAAACATGATTCTGTGGTCTTCTTCAGTCACAATCATGGAACATAGTACAGAGAAGAATGCAGCACTGGTACTGGCCATATGGGTCTCTTAGAATAAAGGGGAGGCCAATTAAGACTGAGGTGAGAAAAAACGTTTTCACCCAGAGAGTTGTGAATTTATGGAATTCCCTGCCACAGAGGGCAGTGGAGGCCAAGTCACTGGATGGATTTAAGAGAGAGTTGGATAGAGCTCTAGGGGCTGGTGGAGTCAAGAGATACGGGGAGAAGGCAGGCGCGGGTTATTGATAGGGGACGATCAGCCATGATCACAATGAATGGCGGTGCTGGCCCGAAGGGTTGAACGGCCTCCTCCTGCACCTATTTTCTATGTTTCTATGGGTCAAATGCAGGCAGGTGGGACTAGTGTAGATGGGATATGTTGGCCAGTGTGGGCAATTTAGGCCGAAGGGTTAGGCTTTGTCATTCTGTTGTAAAAAGATCCAATCTCGGCTGAGGAATTCAGTCTCAGCCTTTTAGTCTTCTTGGGATGAGATGGAGGATGCAGGGGACTGGAGGTTTGGAGGTGTTGTTGCTCTGATCAAAGAAGATAAGTGTGATGAGCCCGGCTAGTCATTCGGTGTCAGAGACGGGAAATGTTTTTGAAGCAGTTACCTGGGACGGAAAGGGATGTCACTTCAAAAGACCGCTTGTCAATTAACGCCAACACGGTCGCGTCGATTTATTTCCGACAGCAAAGTCTGACATCCCGCTTGAGTTCTCGGCTGCTGTGACAGCGAGAGCTGGCTATTCTTTGTCACGCATTTGCAAAAGCACCTGTCACACCGCTCTCAGGCGCGCCAGTGCCACCGAAACACTCTGACATATTGTGACGGGACCTCCAACGCTTGCCTGGAGGACAGGCCGAGCAGAGGTGAGACTGCAGGTGCTGCTGGCACCTGAGGCTAACGAGCAACCTGTAGTGTCCTTCCCTTCCTCGTCTCGTCCTCCTCTCCCCGTCTCACGAGTTCGCAAGGTATAGGAGTAGAATTAGGCCATTCGGCCCATCGAGTCAAACAGGAGGACATGACTTTAGAATTAAGGGACAGAAGTTTAGGGGTAACATGAGGAGGAACTTCTTTACTCAGAGAGTGGTAGCGGTGTGGAATGAGCTTCCAGTGGAAGTGGTGGCGGCAGGGTCGTTGGTATCATTTAAAAATAAATTGGATATGCATATGGATGAGAAGGGTATTGAGGATTATGGTATGAGTGCAGGCAGGTGGGACTAAGGGAAAAAAGTTGAAGGGCCGAGATGGCCTGTTTCCGTGCTGTAATTGTTATATGGGTATATGGAGTCCACTCCACCATTCAATCATGGCTGATCTCTGTCTCCTAACCCCATTTTCCTGCCTTCACCCCATGACCCCTGACCCGTTTCTGGAGTATGGTGTACAATATAAGAGTAGGGAAGTAATGTTAAAATTGTACCAGGCATTGGTGAGACCAATTCTGGAGTATGGTGTACAATTTTGGTCGCCTAATTATAGGAAGGATGTCAACAAAATAGAGAGAGTACAGAGGAGATTTACTAGAATGTTGCCTGGGTTCCAGCAACTAAGTTACAGAGAAAGATTGAACAAGTTACGTCTTTATTCTTTGGAGCGCAGAAGGTTAAGGGGGGACTTGATTGAGATCTTTAAAATGATGAAAGGGATAGACAGAGTTGACGTGGATAAGCTTTTCCCATTGAGGGTAGGGAAGATTCAAACACGAGGGCATGACATGAGAATTAAGGGACAGAAGTTTAGGGGTAACATGAGGGGGAACTTCTTTACTCAGAGAGTGGTGGCTGTGTGGAATGATCTTCCAGCAGAAGTGGTGGAGGCAGGATCGATTTTAACATTTAAAAGTAAAGTGGATAGGTATATGGACGGGAAGGGAATGGAGGGGTATGGTCTGAGTGCAGGTAGATGGGGTTAGGGGAAAATAAATGGTCGGCACGGACTGGAAGGGCCGAGAAGGCCTGTTTCCGTGCTGTAATTGTTATATGGTTATATGGTTTAGTTTAGTTTAAAAAGGAACTGCAGATGTTGGAAAAATCGAAGGTAGACAAAAAGCTGGAGAAACTCAGCGGGTGAGGCAGCATCTATAGAGTAAGTAAGTAAGTTTATTGGCCAAGTATTCACATACAAGGAATTTGCCTTGGTGCTCCGCCCACAAGTAACAACATGACATACAGTGACAGTTACGAATGACTCAGAAAACACTATACATTAATAATAATAAGACATTAATGATAAAACACCATTGATCAAGCATGTGAACCAACAAAATACCAGGTCAAAGGGAGGCTACAGATTTGTGGCTGTTGAGTAGAGCAACTACTCGTGGATAAAAACAGTTTTTATGTCTGGCTGTGGCAGCTTTGACAGTCCGGAGTCGCCTTCCAGAGGGAAGTGATTCAAAGAGTCTGTGGCCAGGGTGAGAGGGGTCAGAGATGATCTTGCCCACTCGCTTCCTGGCCCTTGCAGTGTACAGTTCGTCAACGGAGGGAAGGTTGCAGCCAATAACCTTCTCTGCTGATCGGACGATTCGCTGCAGCCTCCGGGTGTCGTGCTTGGTGGCCGAGCCAAACCAGACCATGATGGAGAAGGTGAGCGAAGGAATGAGTGATGTTTCGGGTCAAGGCCCTTCTTCAGACTTTAGTTTAGTTTATTGTTATTTTAGTTTGGAGATACAGCGCGGACATCGGCCCTTTCGGCCCACCGGGTCTGGGCCGACCAGCAATCCCCGCACATTAACACTATCCTATAGCCACTAGGGACAATTTTTACATTATACCAAGCCAATTAACCTACCATACATACCTGTACGTCTTTGGAGTGTGGGAGGAAACCGAAGATCGCGGAGAAAACCCACGCAGGTCACGGGGAGAAGGTACAAACTCCCTACTGGCAGCGCCCGTAGTCGGGATCGAACCCGGGTCTCTGGCGCTGCAAGGGCTGTAAGGCAGCAACTCTACCGCTGCGCCACCATGCCGCGTAATCAAGAATTGGTCTATCTCTGCCTTAAAAATATCCACCGACTTGGCCTCCACAGCCCTCTGTGACAATGAGTTCTACGGGTTAACTGCCCTACTGACTACAGAAGTTCCCTCCTCACCTCCTTTCTAAAGGAGCGTTCTTTAATTCTGAGGCTGTGACCTCTGGTCCTAGACTCTCCCACCAGTGGAAACATCCTCTCCACATCCACTCTATCCAGGCCTTTCATTATTCTGCAAGCTTCAATCAGGTCCCCACTCAACCTTCTAAACTCCAGTGAGTGTAGGCCCAGTGCTGTCAAACGCTCATCAAAAGCTAACCCACACATTCCTGGGATCATTCTTATAAACCTCCTCTGGACCCTCTCCAGAGCCAGCACGTCCTTCCTCAGATACGGGGCCCAAAATTGCTCACAATTCTCCAAATGCGGCCTCCCTTATAGAGCCTCAGCCTTCTCTATTCTACAATCAGTCCCAAGTCGGGTCTTGACTCCAAACGTCACCTATCCATGTTCTTCAAGAGAGAGCTAAATAGGACTCTTAAAAATCAGGGGATATGTGGAGAAGATAGGAACAGGGTACTGATTGGGGATGATCAGCCATGATCACATTGAAAGGCAGTGCTGGCTCGAAGGGTCGAATGGCCTACTCCTGCACCTATGGTCTATTGTCTATTGTCTATTCTTCGAGATGCTGCCCGACCTGATGAGTTACTCCGGCACTTTGCATCCTTGAAGCGATGGAATAAGTGACGTTTCGGGTCGAGACCCTTCTTCAGACTGATGTGGGAGTGGGGGGGGGGGGGGGGGGGGGGGGCGGGAAGAAGAAAAGAAGAGGCAGAGACAGTGGGCTGTGGGAGAGCTGTTAAAGGGAGGGGAAGGAGGGAGAAAGCAGGGACTACCTGAAATTGGAGAAGTCAATGTTCATACCGCTGGGGTGTAAACTACCCAAGCGAAATATGAGGTGCTGCTCCTCCAATTTGCAGTGGTGCTCACTCTGGACATGGAGGAGGCCCAGGACAGAAAGGTCGGATTTGGAACGGGAGGGGGAGTTGAAGTGCTGAGTCACCGGGAGATCAGGTTGGTTATTGCGGACCGAGCGGAGGTGTTGGGCGAAGCGATCGCCAAGCCTGCGCTTGGTCTCACCGTTATTCAACATTCGTTCCTTTGCGTTATAAGCTACCCAAGCGGAATATGAGGTGTTCCAAAGATGACAATACATAGGATTCCCTCCCGCAGAGCAGATAACACTGCAGCAATAGAATAGACCACAGCATGTGCGTGGTTTTCCTCATTACAAGCTGTGATCGTGTCACTGTTGATTCAACACTAATGCTCCCCTTGAAGCACCTCCTCGCATCTGCAGAGAAGGCACGGTGGCGCAGCGGTAGAGTTGCTGCCTCACAGCGAATGCTGCGCCGGAGACCCGGGTTCGACCCCGACTGCGGGAGCTGTCTGTACGGAGTTTGTACGTTCTCCCCGTGACCTGCGAGGGTCTTCTCCAAGATCTACGGTTTCCTCCCACGCTCCAAAGATGTACAGGCTTGTAGGTTAATTGGCTTGGTAAATGTAGAAATTGTCCCTAGTGGGTGCAGGGTCGTGTTAGTCTGCAGGGATCGCTGGTCGGCGCGGACCAGGCGGGCCGAAGGGCCTGTTTCTGTGCTTTATCTCTAAACTAAACTGTGAAACCACGCAAAATCTCCGGAACTACCAGTCTGTTGTGAGATGGTCGTTTCAACCAGTACTTTTTTTGTCCATATAAAGGTGCCGGTACCCACGTCACACGGGGGCGTGGGAACGGTGGCCCAGCGGTAGAATTGCTGCCTCACAGCGCCGGAGACACGGGTTCGATCCCGACTACCGGCGCTGTCTGTCCGGAGTTTGTACGCTCTCCCCGTGACCTGCGTGGGTTTCTTCCGTGATCTCCGGTTTCCTCCCACACTCCAAAGACGTGCAGGTTTGTAGATTAATTCGCTCGGCTAAAGTGTAAAATTGTTCCTAGTGCGTGTAGGATAGAAACATAGAAACATAGAAATTAGGTGCATGAGTAGGCCATTCGGCCCTTCGAGCCTGCACCGCCATTCAATATGATCATGGCTGATCATCCAACTCAGTATCCCGTACCTACCTTCTCTCCATACCCTCTGATCCCTTTAGCCACAAGGGCCACATCTAACTCCCTCTTAAATATAGCCAATGAACTGGCCTCAACTACCCTCTGTGGCAGAGAGTTCCAGAGACCCACCACTCTCTGTGTGAAAAAATTCCTTCTCATCTTGGTCCTAAAGGATTTCCCCCTTATCCTTAAGCTGTGACCCCTTGTCCTGGACCTCCCCAACATCGGGAACAATCTTCCTGCATCTAGCCTGTCCAACCCCTTAAGAATTTTGTAAGTTTCTATAAGATCCCCTCTCAATCTCCTAAATTCTAGAGAGTATAAACCGAGTCTATGCAGTCTTTGTTCATAAGACAGTCCTGACATCCCGGGAATCAGTCTGGTGTTAGTGTGGTGTCAGTCAGGATAGTGTTAGTGTGTGGGGATCGCTGGTCCGAAGGGCCTGTTTCCACACTGTATCTCTCAGAACTAAACTAAACTAATCCCTGGAAAACATGATTAGTTTAGTTAGGGGTTACACAAAACGCTGGAGAAACTCAGCGGGTGCGGCAGCATCTATGGAGCGAAGGAGATAGGCGACGTTTCGGGCTGAAACCCTTTAGTTTAGTTTAGAGGTACAGCGCGGAAACAGGCCCTTCGGTCCACCGAGTCCGCGCCGACCAGCGATCCCCGCACACTAACACTACCCTACACACACTAGGGACAATATACATTTGTACCAAGCCAATTGACCTACAAACCTGTACGTCTTTGGAGTGTGGGAGGAAACCGGAGCACCCGGAGAAAACCCACGCAGGTCACAGGGAGACAGTTCAAACTCCGTACAGACGGCACAAGAGTCAAGAGTGTCTTATTATCGTGTGTCCCAGATAGGACAATGACATTCTTGCTTGCTGCAGCACAACAGAATATGTGAACACTGTACATAACGGGAGAGGAAAAGTTCAGTGTGTGTGTATACACGCACACACATACTCAATAAACAAATATAGTGCAATATTAATAACAGTCTGTTGTAGCTCAGAGCTTATTTGGTGCCGTGTTCAATAGCCTGGTGGCTGTGGGGAAGCAGCTGTTCCTGAACCTGGACGTTACAGTTTTCAGGCTCCTGTACATTTTTCTCGATGGCAACGGTGAGATGAGTGTGTGGCCAGGATGGTGCGGGTCTTTGATGATGCTGCCAGCCTTTTTGAGGCAGCGGCTACGATAGATCCCCTCGATGGTGGGGAGGTCAGAGCCGGTGATGGACCGGGCAGTGGTCACATCTTTTTGCAGTCGTGAACTGTGTTCGGGAAGGAACCTGTGTTTCTGGTGCTGTTGGGCAGAAATGCAACCGCTGCCTCCTAACCCCCCCCCCCCCCCCCATCCATGGATAGAAAATGTTTCAGGTCGGGACCTTTCTTCAGACCCCTGAATACTATCCTTCCACGTTTAAGAGTTGGGCCGAAGGGCCTGTTTCCATGCTGTAATGACTGCAAGGGACTTTTGGATTGTCACATGGATATGCAGGGAATGGAGGGATAAGGGTTATGCACAGGTGGAAACGAAATGGTCTTGGCATCATGTTCACCACAGACAATGTGGGCCGAAGGGCCTGTTTGCGTGCTGTCCTTCATAAGTTCTAGCGGTTCTAGAATTAGGCCATTTGGCCCATCAAGTCTACTCCACCATTCAATCATGGCTGACCCAGCTTTCCCCTCCCAACCCCATTCTCCTGCCTTCTCCTCATAACCCCTGATGCCCTCACTAATCAAGAATCTGAGACTCTGATACCTGCATTGTTCTATGTCCTTCAACATCTCAGCGCTCTCCCAGTTTTGCTACTACACATTGATTCAATGCCCTCTTGACAACCTTGCCCACAACTGCCAAGCACAAAGCCCTGGACTGCCACTCCCCATCTCACTTTCTCTTCAAGAAACTTTGCAAAATCCATTTTTGATGATTCAGCATTGATCTGCTTGAATAAATCTCTCTTCAAGTGGTTTTGGAGTTGATTTGGGTTTGAGAAAGAGCTCTGGGGCATTTACTCATTAAACTTGCAATGTTTTTGCGAGTTGTGAGTTTTCCCACTCTAAGGCAATGAAGCAATGTGTTCCTCATGCCTGGACTGCACAGTCTTTTGGTGAGAACCTGGTGTGTTGGAAACGGCCTGAACATAGAAACATAGGAAAATAGGTGCAGGAGTAGGCCATTCGGCCCTTCGAGCCTGCACCGCCATTCAATATGATCATGGCTGATCATCCAACTCAGTATCCCGTACCTGCCTTCTCTCCATACCCTCTGATCCCCTTTAGCCACAAGGGCCACATCTAACTCCCTCTTAAATATAGCCAATGAACTGGCCTCAACTACCCTCTGTGGCAGAGAGTTCCAGAGACCCACCACTCTCTGTGTGAAAAAAGTCCTTCTCATCTCGGTCCTAAAGGATTTCCCCCTTATCCTTAAGCTGTGACCCCTTGTCCTGGACCTCCCCAACATCGGGAACAATCTTCCTGCATCTAGCCTGTCCAACCCCTTAAGAATTTTGTAAGTTTCTATAAGATCGCCTCTCAATCTCCTAAATTCTAGAGGGTATAAACCGAGTCTTTGTTCATAAGACAGTCCTGACATCCCAGGAATCAGTCTGGTGAAACATCACTTACCTGTGTTCTCCAGAGAACCTGCTGAGTTCCTCCGGCACTTTGTCTCCTCTTGTGCAAAGCAGCATCTGCAGTTCCTGGTTTCTACATATAGAATGGATCTGTGTAGGAAGCAACTTCAGATGCAGGTTTAACCCGAAGATAGACACAAGATGCTGGAGGAAGAATATACTAATGGGCCTGTCCCACTTATGCAACTTTTTTGGCAACTCCAGCGGGCGACCAGAAAGACGCTACGACTCCTTGGGCGACTGAGGAGATGATACAGGCGGCACCCTGGCGACATGTCGCGGGGTGAAGCCCGCACGGTCGTGAGTAGTCGTCCAAAGAGTCGCCCAGAGAGTAACCTCTGCTGCCTCAAACGCAAGAAGAAGGAGAAGCCACACCTGCGCAGTTGGAGGGGGGATCGCCATTTTAGCATCCGGCGTAGGTTATAAGGTGAGCGTTACTGGGGGAACATTGCGTTGGGGGAGGGTTAGGTCCCACACTTGGTCTAGTTTACCACTATCTCTCTCGGAGCCCCTCGCAACCGCTCGTGGAACCCTAGCGTTCCGGGGAAACCCCCGGTTGGGAAGCGCTGGTCTGCTCAATACTCAATCTCTCCTCACATGGCAAACCCACCCGCTTTGGTGTGAAGATATTTTGTTTGAGTCCGTCTATAGTAAAGGGCCTGTCCCACCTACGCGGCTTTTTCGATGAGTTGGCGACAAGTCATCACAAGTCGTCACAGGTTTCCGAAATTTCTCAGCATATTCACCAGACTGATTCCTGGGATGTCGGGACTTTCATCTGAGGAAAGACTGGATAGACTCGGCTTGTACTCGCTGGAATTTAGAAGATTGAGGGCGGATCTTATAGAAACTTACAAAATTCTTAAGGGGTTGGACAAGCTAGATGCAGGAAGATTGTTCCCGATGTTGGGGAGGTCCAGAACAAGGGGTCACAGTCTAAGGATAAGGGGGAATTCCTTTAGGACCGAGATGAGGAAAACATTCTTTACACAGAGAGTGGTGAGTCTCTGGAATTCTCTGCCACAGAAGGTCGTTGAGGCCAGTTCATTGGCTATATTCAAGAGGGTGTGGCTCTTGTGGCTAAAGGGATCAGGGGATATGGAGAAGTCTGAAGAAGGGTCTCGACCCGAAACGTCGCCTATCTCCTTCGCTCCTTAGATGCTGCTGCACCCGCTGAGTTTCTCCAGCTTCTTGTGTAGCCCTCGATTCTCCAGCATCTGCAGTTCCTTCTTTAACACAGGGGGTATGGAGAGAAGGCAGGTACGGGATACTGAGTTGGATGATCAGCCATGATCATATTGAATGGCGGTGCAGGCTCGAAGGGCCGAATGGCCTACTCCTGCACCTATGTTTCTATGTTTCTATGTTGAAAATCCAGCGGCGACCAGAACAAGGTACGACTCTTTGGGCGACTACTCGCGACCGTACTGGCTTCACCCAGCGACATGCAAAGGCAAAGGACAAAGGACATTTATTGTCACATACACCAATTGGTGCAGTGAAATTGGACTCACCATGCAGCACACAGATAAAGATAAGACCCAACACTAAAGAATTAACAATGAACATAAAAACATCCCCCCACAATGGTTCCCACTGTGGGGGAAGGCACAAAGTCCAGTCCCATCCCCAAGTCCACCCATAGTCAGGCCTATTGAGGCCTCCGCAGGCCCGATGTTCCAGGCCGTTCTCGCCGGGTGTTGGTGTTCCGGCGTCGGGAGAGTCCTCACAGCGGCTTGGGACACCTGGAAGGGCCGCTTCCCTACCGGAGACCGTGGCTTACGAAGTCGACAAGGCCGCGCTGGATGGAGCTCCACCACTGTCGATCTCGGCGAGAGATCCCAGGCTCCCGATGTTAAAGTTCAGCGCTGCCGCCCGCAGCCGGCCGCCCCGCAGTCCCGCAGCTCTGCGATGTTCACCTGCCGTCTCAGCATTCCGGAGCTCCAGCGCGGCGACCCAGGCAAGGTATCGCCCGCTCTGCTCCACGATGGCGCTCCAGCGTTCCGCCGCTGCCGAAGCCGAGGTTCTGGGCCGCCCCCTCAGGAAACGCTGCTCCAGGCCCGCTGGTAGGCCGCGAGGACGGGTCGAAGATGCAGCCCGGGTCAAAGTTGAGCCTCTCCGACCAGGTAGGGACCTGGAAAAGCAGCTTCCCCCTCCCCCCCCCTCCTCCCCCCCACATAAAAAAAACTAGAACTCCAAAACAAAACACTAAAACTCACTAAAAATACAAGAAAGACGTTAAAAAACAGACAACTGCAGGCTGGGCAGCCACACCAATGGACGGCACCCCCTAAAGGGAGCCTGACTTCCCTTCAGAGATGCTGCCTGTCCCGCTGAGTTACCCCAGCCTTTTGTGTCTATCTTCGGGTTTAAACCAGCGTGATGTCGCCTGAATTAACTTTTTTTTATTATGGAGTTGTGTATAGATTGATGATTTAAAAAAATTGAATTTCAGCCATTTAGAATAAGGCTGTAATGTGGAGAAGGTGAAGGGGTCTGAATGCTTTCTGAATGCACTGAAGCTGGGTCCTAACTGGGAGGTGCGGACACAGTGGGCCTAGGACTGCATCACTTGGGCACAGGCCGAAACAATCTTTCAGGATGAATTTAATAAAAAAAAGTTGGCAGCAACCATAAAGTAAGTGGTGATGGTAGATCTGATTTATAGGCTCATAAAAAGAGAAGTTTGCAAGGAACAATTTGGTAGCTCATTGATAAAAAGAATACAAGGCTCATCTGAGTTATACCATCATTCATAACTAACACACAGATGGGGAATTTGATGTAGCATTTACAATCTGCGTGGTATTACCATACAATCCGTATATGTTCCACACCAATGTATAAGGTGCAGGTAGGAACAGCGGATGGTGGTTTAAACCCGAAGGTAGACACAAAAGGCTGGGGTAACTCAGCGGGACAGGCAGCATCTCTGGAGAGAAGGAATGGGTGACGTTTCGGGTTGAGACCCTTCGTCAGACTAAGAGTCTGGGGAGAGGTCTGGCAGTCTGAACCCAGTAAGTCACCCATTTCGTCTATCCGGAGAAGCTGCGTTACTCCAGCACTTTGTATCTACATCAATGTAAAAGCCGTTCTCAACCCCTAACATTGTGGCAGTCTTTCGAGGATTTCTCGATTTGACACGGTGGCACGGAGATGGAGTCGCTGCCTCACAGCGCCAGAGACCCGGGTTCAATCCCGACCACGGGTGCTGTCTGTGCGGAGTTTCCACGTTCTCCCCGTGACCTGCGTGGGTTTTCTCCGAGATCTCCAGTTTCCTCCCACACTCCAAAGACGTGCAGGTTTGTAGGTTAATTGGCTTGGTATATATGTAAAAATTGTCCCTAGTGCGTGCAGGATAGTGTGAATGTGCAGGGATCGCTGGCTGGCATGGACTCGATGGGCCGAAGAGCCTGTTTCCACGTTGCATCAATAAACTAAACCCAATTTGGCGTTTCCACTGTAAGGTCGCCAAAGAAAAGTAAAAATCAAGTAAAAAGTTGAAAACCCTATTTATTCTGTTCATCATCTACTATGTTTTACAATTTAATTGCTCCAAGTCTCTGTCTTATGAACAAAGACTGCATAGACTCGGTTTATACTCTCTAGAATTTAGGAGATTGAGAGGGGATCTTATAGAAACTTACAAAATTCTTAAGGGGTTGGACAGGCTAGATGCAGGAAGATTGTTCCCGATGTTGGGGAGGTCCAGGACAAGGGGTCACAGCTTAAGGATGAGGGGGAAATCCTTTAGGACCGAGATGAGAAATACTTTTTTCACACAGAGAGTGGTGAGTCTCTGGAACTCTCGGCCACAGAGGGTAGTTGAGGCCAGTTCATTGGCTATATTTAAGAGGGAGTTAGATGTGGCCCTTGTGGCTAAGGGGATCAGAGGGTATGGAGAGAAGGCAGGTACGGGATACTGAGTTGGATGATCAGCCATGATCACATTGAATGGCGGTGCAGGCTCGAAGGGCCGAATGGCCTACTCCTGCACCTATTTTCTATGATTCTTTGTTTCTATGAAAGGTTAGTAAGATATGAAGTGAATATTAATCTCAAGCAGGCTTAATATAACTAGACAAGCAGACCACTTGTACAGGCCATGGTTGGAATTCTCAAAGATTCGCATCCAGCAAGGAAACAGGCCCTTCGGGCCAACTCACCCATGCTGGCCAAGTTGCCCACCTGAGTTGGTCCCATTCACCTGAGTTTGGCCCATATTAAATTGGAGCTGGATACTGATCAGACTCGCACAAAGAGAATAGAATCCATAGTCTTTTATTAGCAACTCTGCTGAGGAAACTCAAAGAGCTTTCATCTCAGCATGCATACCGCTGGTCTAACAGAGAGAGAGAGAGCTCTCGAATAAGCCCATGGGCTGATCCACAGTGTGAGTGACACTAATCTACAATTGGCGGGTCATATAAGACCATAAGACATAGGAGCGGAATTAGGCCCTTCAGCCCAACAAGTCGGCTCTGACATTCGATCATGGCAGATTTATTTTTACTTCTCAACCCATTCTCTTGCCTTCTCCCCGTAACCTTTGACACCCTTACTCATCGGGTCATAGTGTGATACCGTGTGGAAACAGGCCCTTCGGCCCAACTTGCCCACACTGGCCAACAATGTCCCAGCTCCACGAGACCCACTTGCCAGCATTTGGTCCATATCGCTCCAAACCTGTCCCATCCAAGTACCTGTCTAACTTCTTAAACATTGGGCTAGTCCCAGCCTCAATTACCTCCTCTGGCAGCTTGTTCCATACGCCCACCACCCTTTGTATGGAAAAGTTACCCCTCAGATTCCCATTAAATATTTTCCTCTTCACCTTAAATCTGTGCCCTCTGGACCTCGATTCACCTACTCTGGGCAAGAGACTGGGTGCATCTACCCGGTCTATTCCTCTCATGATCTAATACTCCTCTATAAGATTACCCCTCATCCATATGCTCTCGGACCGCTATCGAGTTGATAAAATGGTTCAGTTGCCTGACAACAGCTGATGCCTTGGCCACCACAGATTTACCGCCCTCTGGAGAAATTCCTCCTAATCGCCATTCTCAAGGTATATCCGTTTATGCTAATGTTGTGCCCTCTGGTCCCAGACACTCCCGCTTGTAGAAACATCCTTTCTCCCCCAGAGTACGTGGTTGCACTAGACAGGTTGCAGAGTTCATACATCAGGCTGTTGCCTGGGGATGCAGTAAGTCATAGAGGGTCGATGGGCAGAGAAGTCAAGAGGTCCAAATCTATATTTTCCAAAAGTGGCTACATAGTTGTATGTATGTACCACACTATGTGGGACCCATTGGGTCCCAGCTTCACATGGGACGGCTGGACCCCCAACGCAATATACCATCTCTCCACCAATTCCAATGTTGCTGGCCAGTGGGGTAGGGTGGGGGGTTTGGAACACTAGCATTGTGTTGTGGGCCAAAGGGACTGGTTTCCAGAGGGCTAGTATGGACATTGTGGGCCGAATGGATTCTTGGGCTGGCAGCTCAGTCACTAAGACCACACACACTTACACACACACACACACACACACACACACACACTTAACACACACACACACACTTAACACACACACTTAACACACACTTAACACACACTTAACACACACACACACACTTCACACACACACACACTTAACACACACACACACTTCACACACACACTTAACACACACACTTAACACACACACACACACACACACACACACACACACACTTAACGCACACACACACACACACACACTTAACACACACACACACACACACACACTTAACGCACACACACACTTAACGCACACACACACTCACACACACACACATTCACACACACACACACACACACATTTAACGCACACACACTTAACGCACACACCATATATATATATGGCAGTAAACATTCTTGAATACTCACACGGCTGAGCGCAGCCTCTCCACTTTGGGGCTTCCGCAGTTATCGGCACTTCCGCAATCAGCGTGGCCTCTGCATTCACCAGAAATTACACAATCAGTGTGACCTGTCCACTAAGCAGAAGTCACAAAATGAGCGGAACTTTTGAACCAAACACAGTCGGATCTAATAGAGTATTTATTCCTTCCAAACACAGTCAGATCTGTAAAGCATTGCAGTTTCAAGCATAGGCAGGGCAGCAGGCCAAACAACTCATTGTCATTAAGGGCTAACAAATCATTCATTGCAAGTACATTGCAGACTCACAGATCAGTTGATTCACAGCTTAGAATGAGAGTTGTGGCCTCTCCCTCGCGAGCTTGCAGAGTGACTGAGTCACGTCCAGGCATCCGGGGTTTTATAGTCCGGCCCCCCACCTCCCCCCCCCCCACCCCCGGAAGGAGCGTTACCTTCATCGCGGTGATTGACAGGTGAGAGGATCTCAAGGTTTTTTTAAACACTCATAAATGCTTTATTTTTAATCGATGGGAAAAATCCTCGGGGCCTGCCCAGCGGAGGAGGCCTGTGAGTAAGATGACCAAAAATAATAGCGATATATGGTGGCATTAAAAAAAAAAGAATCAATATACATTGCAGACTGGAAGTGGTCAGGATGAGACTTTTAATTATATAGATGTACGTAGGTGGAACAAACGGGGATGGATATGTCTGGGATTTGTGTGCATCGACAGGTTGGCTGACTGAGCAAACGCACTCACAAAAAGGGCAGTGCGGTGAAGCAGCAGTAGAGTTACTGCCTCGCAGCGCCAGAAAACCAGGTATGTCATGTTGTCACTTGCGGGCGGAGCACCAAGGCAAATTCCTTGTATGTGAATACTTGGCCAATGAACTTATTCATTCATTCAACCATATTTCAATCGGGTGGTTCAATGGTCCAGTGACGATTCTATTCTCACGTGTGCGAACTTCAAACACACGGTGAAACTATTTTCTTACAAACCGTCCAGCTGTAATGCTTCCGATACGCCGCCGTGCCCCGCCTCCAATGAAGTGAGTTTTCAAAGGCCTTCCCCTGTAAAATTTTACGAGAGGGAATTTAAATGCAGTATGGCCTCCAGCTGTTGAGCTCAGGGTCCATTTCTGCGTGGTACATGTTTTCCAACACTTTTGCGCTAAACTGTGCGGATGCAAGCACAAAGCATCGACATTTTCATCAGGGATTGGCAACAACTGGTTCTGCAGCACAAAAGGAATAAGAATGTGCATTGTTTTAATCAGATAGATGTGCAGTGGGAGGCCGATGGTCACCACAATGAAGGGGTTTTTGATTAAAGGACTCCCAGGCAACAGAAACAACCACTCGTTCCATCACGATAGACAATAGACAATAGGTGCAGGAGGAGGCCATTTGTCCCCTCGAGCCAGCACTTCCATTCAATGTGATCATGGCTGATCATCCCCAATCAGTACCCCGTTCCTGCCTTCACCCCATATCCCCTGATTCGAGCTATCTTTAAGAGCCCTATCGAACTCTCTCTTGAAAGCATCCAGAGAATTTGCCTCCTGTGGCAGAGAATTCCACAGACTCTCTGGGTGAAAATGTTTTTCCTCATCTCCGTTCCAAATGGCCTACCCCTAATTCTTAAACTGTGGCCCCCGGTTCTGGATTTCCCCCAACATCGGGAACATGTTTCCTGCCTGCAGTGTGTCCAAACACTTAATCATCTCATATTTCAATCACAGTTGAAAGCTTCAAGTTCCTAGGAGTAAGTTTAGAAAGTAGGATTAGGAAGTTCGGCATGTCCCCACCAACCCTCACCAACGTCTACAGATGTGCTGTAGAAAGCATTTTATCGGGATGCATCGCAGCACGGTTTGGGAACAGCCCCATCCAAGACTGCAACAAATTGCAGAGAATTGTGGACGCAGCCCAGACCATCACACAAACCAACCTCCCATTGACTCCATCTACACCTCACGTTGCCTCGGCAAGGCCAGCAGCATCATCAAGGACCAGTCGCACCCCGGCCACTCCCTCTTCTCCCCTCTCCCATCGGGCAAATGGTATAGAAGTGTGAAAACGCACAGCTTCAGATTCAGGGACAGTTTCTTCCCAGCTGTTATCAGGCAACAGAACCATCTAAATGGTGGCCGATTAGGAAAAGGGGAGATGCAACGAGACCTGGGTGTCATGGTACACCAGTCATTGAAAGTAGGCATGCAGGTGCAGCAGGCAGTGAAGAAAGCGAATGGTATGTTAGCTTTCATAGCAAAAGGATTTGAGTATAGGAGCAGGGAGGTTCTACTTCAGTTGTATAGGGTCTTGGTGAGACCACACCTGGAGTATTGCGTACAGTTCTGGTCTCCAAATCTGAGGAAGGACATTATTGCCATAGAGGGAGTGCAGAGAAGGTTCACCAGACTGATTCCTGGGATGTCAGGACTGTCTTATGAACAAAGACTGCATAGACTCGGTTTATACTCTCTAGAATTTATACTCTCTAGATGCGGCCCTTGTGGCTAAAGGGACCAGAGGGTATGGAGAGAAGGCAGGTACGGGATACTGAGTTGGATGATCAGCCATGATCATATTGAATGGCGGTGCAGGCTCGAAGGGCCGAATGGCCTACTCCTGCACCCATTGTCTATGATTCTACGTTTCTATGTCTTGTCTCATGATCATTCTGAATGCATTTCCTGACAAATGTCTTATATCAATTGACAGACTGACGGATCATTACCCATAATGATGGATGAAGTCAGTGGAATCAATCAGCATTTACTTTTCCTTTGACAGATGGATTGAGGACACACAAAAATTGTTCAAGATCTGAAGAACAAATCTATTTGCACAGAATTCCTTTAAGTCCCCCCAAACCCTTTTTACTTAAGAGTACACCTGAAGTTTAAGTCAGAAGAAGGGTCTCGACCCGAAACGTCGCCCATTCCTTCTCTCCAGAGATGCTCCCCGTCTCGCTGAGTTACTCCAGCATTTTGTGTCTACCTTTGATTTAAACCAGCATCTGCAGTTCTTTCTCACACACCTGAAGTTTACATACACCCATAAGTATATAAAATTATGGGACGCAGAGATAGGGTAGAGAGTCAGAGCCTTTTTCCCAGGGTGGAAGCGTCAAAGACTAGAGCAGCAACATGCATCAACCATATCTGGGATGGTGCAGTGGTGCAGCGGTAGAGTTGCTGCCTCACAGCGCCAGAGACCAGGTTCGATCCTGACCACGGGTGCTGTCCGTACGGAGTTTGCACGTTCTCCCCGTGACCTGCGTGGGTTTTCTCCCGGGATCTCCGGTTTCCTCCCACACTCCAAAGACGTGCAGGCTTGTAGGCTAATTGGCTTTGGTAAGTTGTAAAATTCCACCTGGTGTGTATCGGTTAGTGTACAGTGCGATTGGCGGTGGGCTGAAAGGCCTGTTTCCATGCTGTATCTATAAAGTCTATATTCAGCGCTCTGATATATATTTTTTTGGCTCTGGCTCTTGTACTTGTGTTTGACTCGATTATGCATTGTTCATGTATAATATTATCTAATGTAAGTAAGTAAGTAAGTTTATTGGCCAAGTATTCACATACAAGGAATTTGCCTTGGTGCTCCACCCACAAGTAACAACATGACATACGAATGACTCAGAAAACACTAAACATTAATAATAATAAAACATTAATGATAAAACACCATTGATCAAGCATTGTGGGGTATCACAATGGGATAACACCGAAATTAAAGCTTTTCACTTCCTCTCGAGAATAATAAACCCCCACCAATACAACGAGAGCTTCGGCAACTGATTGGGATAACCATATAACCATATAACAATTACAGCACGGAAACAGGCCTTCTCGGCCCTTCCAGTCCGTGCCGACCATTTATTTTCCCCTCGTCCCAACTACCTGCACTCAGACCATACCCCTCCATTCCCTTCCCGTCCATATACCTATCCACTTTACTTTTAAATGTTAAAATCGATCCTGCCTCCACCACTTCTGCAGGAAGATCATTCCACACAGCCACCACTCTCTGAGTAAAGAAGTTCCCCCTCATGTTACCCCTAAACTTCTGTCCCTTAATTCTCATGTCATGCCCTCTTGTTTGAATCTTCCCTACCCTCAATGGGAAAAGCTTATCCACGTCAACTCTGTCTATCCCTTTCATCATTTTAAAGACCTCAATCAAGTCCCCCCCTTAACCTTCTGCGCTCCAAAGAATAAAGACTTAACTTGTTCAACCTTTCTCTGTAACTTAGTTGCTGGAACCCAGGCAACATTCTAGTAAATCTCCTCTGTACTCTCTCTATTTTGTTGACATCCTTCCTATAATTTGCCGACCAACATTGTACACCATACTCCAGAATTGGTCTTAGAAGTGGATAAACATGAATCCACTGTTGCACAGGTGATGTAGTGCAACAGAAACACCTATCTTTTCATAAGATCTGATTTCATTGACTTCAGCTGAAAGGGGAAGGTTTTACTCAGAATATGAGGGGCAACTTCTTCACATGAGAGGGTGGTACGTATGTGGAACAGAAGTCGGGGATGGATATATCTGGGATTTGTGTGCAACGACAGGTTGGCTGACCGAGCAAACTCACTCACAAATAGGGCAGCACAATAGACAATAGGTGCAGGAGTAGGCCATTCGGCCCTTCGAGCCAGCACTGCCATTCAATGTGATCATGGCTGATCATCCCCAATCAGTACCCCGTTCCTGCCTTCTCCCCATATCCCCTGACTCCTTTATCTTTAAGAGCCCTATCTAGCTCTCTCTTGAAAGTATCCAGAGAACCGGCCTCCACCGCCCTCTGAGGTGAATAATTCTACAGACTCACAACCCTCTGTGAGAAAAAGTGTTTCCTCGTCTCCGTTCTAAATGGCTTACTCCTTATTCTGAAACTGTGGCTCCTGGTTCTGGACTCCCCCAACATCGGGAACATGTTGCACGATGGCGCAGCGGTAGAGTTGCTGCCTCGCAGCGCCAGAAACCCAGGTTTGACCATGACTATGGGTTCTCTGTACGGAGTTTTTACGTTCTCCCCGTGAGCTGCGTGGAGTTTTCCCGGGAAGCTCCGGTTTCCTCCCACACTCCAAAGACGTGCAGGTTTGTAGGTCAATTGGCTTCATATGATTGTAAATTGTCCCTAGTGTGTAGGATCGCGCTCATGTGCGGGGATCGCTGATCGGCTCGAACTTGGGGGGGCCGAAGGGCCTTTGTGAAAGAAGTATTGGAGAGACAAGATCTAGTAGGAACCTGAGGGGCATCTTTTCAGTCAGAGGATGGAGGGTATATGGAACAACTTGCCGGAGGAGGTGGTTGAAGCCGGTCCAATAACAACATTTGTTTTCGGCCTGGCGATGATGTTGATGTCCTCCGCCGCTGCTCCACCTCTCTGTGCCGCTGCAGGCCGAGTCCGACCCACGTGCTCGGCCTTTGTGTCTAATGGAGCCCCAGGCTGCTCCAGCGGCCTACTCCATCAACACCTCCATCCAGACACACCAACCCACAAACGCTCCATCCTTGGACTGGTGCATGGATCGGAAAGGTTTGGAGGGATATAATCATATATAATCATATATCAATTACAGCACGGAAACAGGCCCTCTCGGCCCTTCCAGTCCGTGCCGACCATTTATTTTCCCCTAGTCCCAACTACCTGCACTCAGACCATACCCCTCCATTCCCTTCCCGTCCATATACCTATCCACTTTACTTTTAAATGTTAAAATCGGTCCTGCCTCCGCCACTTCTGCAGGAAGATCATTCCACACAGCCACCACTCTCTGAGTAAAGAAGTTCCCCCTCATGTTACCCCTAAACTTCTGTCCCTTAATTCTCACGTCATGCCCTCTTGTTTGAATCTTCCCTACCCTCAATGGGAAAAGCTTATCCACGTCAACTCTGTCTATCCCTTTCATCATTTTAAAGACCTCAATCAAGTCCCCCCTTAACCTTCTGCGCTCCAAAGAATAAAGACCTAACTTGTTCAACCTTTCTCTGTAACTTAGTTGCTGGAACCCAGGCAACATTCTAGTAAATCTCCTCTGTACTCTCTCTATTTTGTTGACATCCTTCCTATAATTAGGCGACCAAAATTGTACACCATACTCCAGAATTGGTCTCACCAATGCCTTGTACAATTTTAACATTACTTCCCTACTCCTATATTCAATGCTCTGATTTCTAAAGGCCAGCACACCAAAAGCTTTCTTTACCACCCTATCTACATGTGATTCCACCTTCAGGGAACTATGCACAGTTATTCCTAGATCCCTCTGTTCCACAGTATTCCTCAATTCCTTACCATTTACCATGTACGTCCTATTTTGATTTGTCCTGCCAAGATGTAGCACCTCATACTTATCAGCAATTGATATGGGTCAATTGCAGGCAGGTGAGACTAGCTTACATTGGGTGGGGATACGTTGGTGGGAAATAGATGAGTTGGGCAGTAGGACCTGTTTCCATGGTGCGACTCGATGACTTTAAAATTTCTTGTGCATGTACTGTTTCCCAAATGTCATATTGTAGCGAGTCCAAACTTCATGATCAAACGGTTACTTTAATTAGCAAGATAGGTTCAACAAACATGCGCGTTTGGGCCAGTCTAACATCGGGGTCATTGCTGCTGCTGAGTGAGGGAGTTGACACAAGCTCGGCTACCTGTTGACTAACGATCTCTCGGTAAAATCTGCTGATGTGGCAGGACACTCCCCTTAACCCATGACGTCACGTGACAGTCCTCCTAACTACCGACGAGGGTTCGACAGCAAGTGGTCTGACCGCCTGGTGATGCCACAGGAACCCACCCCCCCAGAACCGGAGGAAGGCGAACCCGTAAACCCACAGGCGAGAAGGGATAGAGCGCGTTCACCTGCTACCGGAAGGCGCGCAAGCATGGTCGAGGGTGTCCATGGTCGAGGGTGGTCCTGCAACGGGCCGTGGGCCCCCTGGGTATCCAGTTGTTCTTTCATTGTGATGATGGCGAGCTCTCAATGTGAATATGTTCTCCTTTCTCTCCAGAGCAACTATGTGGCCTGCATGACAGCCATTCTCAGTCAGATGGAAGTCTCGCATTACGTCAACTACATCAACACCTTCCAGACACGGCGGGACCTCATGGTAGGTGACGCCCACTGATTTGCTTCTTTTATTTACATCTGGATGTGATTCTATTTTATCTATCATTCATGTCAACCCATTCCAAAATGGTATGAGCAGGATTAACCTGCTGCATGATACAGGGTCGCCAACTTTCTCACTCCCAAATATGGGGAGGATAGGTCAAATGTAATGGGCAAATTCCCGACGGCAGTTCGTTGACCGACTCGGCCGTGGCTGGGTGAGTGATGAGTTGGCCCCGGTGGCTGGACTGCACGCCAAGCCCAGCCGGCGGGCCAGCTGAGGAGATTTGGTCCGGCGCCCCATCCAACTCACGAACTAATGATCGGCCGTGAGAAGGAGGGGTGGTGGTGGTGTTGGCGGTCCGAAGGTCGGACAGCTGGCCAGGCTGCCGATTGACCGACGGGGCTACGGGCGAGGCGCTGCTGCTGCTGCACTCCATGGGCTGCACTACGTCGGGATGGTTGAGGCGGGGCCGGACGCGCCGCTCCGACCCGACAGTCCCGAGTAGTAGCAGTCAAATACGGGACAAGGGCGATCCCGTACAGGACAAACCAATTTGTCAAGAGTCAAGAGAACTTTATTGTCATGTGTCCCAGATAGGACAATGAAATTCTTGCTTGCTGCAGCACAACAGAATATGTAAACGTAATACGGAATCAGGAGATAAAAGTTCAGTTTGTCTGTATACCATAGACTATTGTTCAGAGCCTGTTTGTTGTTGAGTTTAATAGCCTGATGGCTGTGGGGAAGTAGCTATTCCTAAACCGGGTTGTTGCAGTCTTCAGGCTCCTGTACCTTCTACCCGATGGTAGCGGGGAGATGAGTGTGTGGCCAGGGTGGTGTGGGTCCTTGATGATGCTGCCAGCCTTTTTGAGGCAGCGACTGTGATAAATCCCCTCGATGGAAGGAAGGTCAGAGCCGATGATGGACTGGGCAGTATTTACTACTTTTTGTAGTCTTTTCCGCTCCTGGGCATTCAAGTTGCCGAACCAAGCTACGATGCAACTGGTCAGCAAGCTCTCTACTGTGCACCTGTAGAAGTTAGAGAGAGTCCTCTTTGACAAACCGACTCTTCGTAATCTTCTCAGGAAGTAGAGGCGCTGATGAGCTTTCTTTATAATTGCATCAGTGTGCTGGGACCAGGAAAGATCTTCACAGATGTGCACGCCCAGGAATTTGAAGCTCTTGACCCTTTCCACCCTCGTCCCGTTGATATAAACGGGACTGTGGATCCCCATCCTACCCCTTCCAAAGTCCACAATCAGTTCCTTGGTTTTGCTGGTGTTGAGGGCCAGGTTATTGTGCTGGCACCATAGAAACATAGAAACATAGAAAATAGGTGCAGGAGTAGGCCATTCGGCCCTTCGAGCCTGCACCGCCATTCAATGTGATCATGGCTGATCATCCAACTCAGTATCCCGTACCTGCCTTCTCTCCATACCCCCTGATCCCTTTAGCCACAAGTGCCACATCTAACGCCCTCTTAAATATAGCCAATGAACTGGCCTCAACTACCTCCTGTGGCAGAGAATTCCAGAGACACCACTCTCTGTGTAAAGAATGTTTTCCTCATTTCGGTCCTAAAGGAATTCCCCCTTATCCTTAGACTGTGACCCCTTGTTCTGGACTCCCCCAACATCGGGAACAATCTTCCAGCATCTAGCTTGTCCAACCCCTTAAGAATTTTGTAAGTTTCTATAAGATCCCCCCTCAATCTTCTAAATTCCAGTGAGTACAAGCCGAGTCTATCCAGTCTTTCTTCATATGAAAGTCCTGCCATCCCAGGAATCAGTCTGGTGAATCTTCTCTGTACCCCCTCTATGGCAAGGATGTCTTTCCATCTGGCCAATCGGTCGATCTCACTTCTATACTCTGACTCATCACCATCAGTGATTCGTCCCACATCAGTGGTGTCATCAGCGAACTTGATGATGGAGTCCGCACTATGACCGGCTACGCAGTCATGAGTATAGAGTGAGTACAGCGGGGAGATGAGCACGCAGCCTTGAGGTGCTCCCAATATACGGGATATACCGGCTAATACGGGACAGTTGGCGTGTTTTATTGGCGACAGTGTTTTATTGTCGTGTCCTAGATAGAACCATGGAATTCTTACTTGCAGCAGCACAACAGAATATGTAAGCATCGTACACTGTAAATATTATAATAAACAAGATTAGTGGGGATTACTACACAGACAATGTCAAGATTTCGAACGGAATATACTTGGGAATTTTGCACTGAAAAATAAAGAGCAGTTCTAGTGAATTTAATCATAGTCATAGAGTGATACAGTGTGGAAACAGGCCCTTCGGCCAAACTTACCCACACTGACCAACACTACACCAGTCCCACCTGCCTGCGCTTGGTCCATATCCCTCCAAACCTGTCCTATCCATGTATCTTTCTAACTGTTTCTTAAACATTGGGATAGTCCCAGCCTCAACTACCTCCTCAGGCAGCTCGTTCCATACACCCACCACCCCTTGTGTGAAAAAGTTACCCCTCAGATTACTTTTAAAATCTATCCCCATTCATTTTAATCCTATGTGGGGGGAACACTCGGAGAAAACCCAGGGAGAACGTACAAACTCCGTACAGACAGCACCCGTAGTCAGGATCGAAGCTGGTCTCTGGCGCTGTGAGGCAGTAACATCCATGTACCTGTCTAACTGTTTCTTAAGCGTTGGGATAGTCCCGGCCTCAACTACCCTCTCTGGCAGCTCGTTCCATGCACACACCACCCTTGATGTGAAAAAGATTCTGTTATTGGTCATCTCGAGCTGGTCCTTGAACTGAAGGGTTTGCTAATATATTTCAGAACAATGCTCTGAATCTTCTGGTCATCGCCATATTTTCTTGGTAGGGACACTTAAGGATATATTCTTCACTGAATGACATTAAGCGACAGTGTCGTTGTTTTAAAGCCGGCATTACTTGTGTAAGCTTCCTTATGGCAGGTTTTTTGGCAGTAAAATTGACAGATGTTGTGATGTTCTTTGAATGTATCTCCATATTAATAGCCCGGAGATTAGTCAGGGCGGCACTGCTCTGTGGTGCAGCAGGTAGAGCTGCTGTCTCGCAGCGGACTGGTTCGTTCCTGACCTGCTCCCTGTCACTGCGAAGGTTCTGCAGGTTGCTCCAGTTTACAATACAATACAATCATTCTTTATTAGTCAAGTAGGCTTTGCAACATACGAGGAATTTCATTTGCCAAGTCAGTCATACGAATAAAAAGCAACAGAACGCACAAAACACATTTTAACACAAACATCCACCACAGTTACCCCTCCACATTCCTCACTGTGGTGGAAGGTGAAAAAGAAGGTTAAATCTGTTCAGTTCTTTGTTCTCCCACCGAAGGGGGCCTCGAGCCTTCCGTTGACGGGCGATCTTGGCTCCGGTAGCCGGGTGGTGAAGCCCTCCTTGTCGAAGCGATCGACCTCCTGCGTCGGGTGGAATCTCCGCTTCCCCACGCCGGGCGATCGGACACCGGGTCGGGGCTGGTCGCAACCGTCTGCACCGTTGGAGCTCCCGGCATCTACGGTCTCTACCCAAGGCTGCGAGCTCTCGCTGGTAAAATCTGCAGGCCACGATTGGAGCCTCGATCCCAGGCAAGGTATTGGCCCCGATGGTAAAAGTGGGGCTCAAAGTCAATCCCGAGCGAGGCCGCCAGCCCCACGATGTTAGGCCGCAGAGCGACCGGAGATACGAACCGGGAAAACAATCGCAAAACAAACCGGAGAACATTAACACAAACCTTTAAAACACACTAAAAACACAACGAAAAAAGACAAAAAAACAGACAGACTGTTAGCGAGGCTGCCAATCGTGCGGCGCCCCCTGGTGGTCATATCCCAAGGATGTGCGGGTTTGTAGGTTAATTGACACTCTGTAAATGTGGGCTTGTACACTCTGAAGTTTAGAAGGATGAGAGGGGATCTTATTGAAACTTATAAGACTATTAAGGGTTTGGACACACAAGAGGCAGGATGTTGGGGGAGTCTAGTTTTAAGAATAAGAGATAAGCCCTTTAGAACGGAGACGAGGAAGCACTTTTTCACACAGAGAGTTGTGAGTCTGTGGAATTCTCTGTATCTAACTTCGGTTTAAACAAGGTCCTTCCCACACACGGTTTAGAGGGATATGGGCCAAACAGAGAGTGGGGAGTCTCACAGAGAGTGGTGAGTCTCACAGAGAGTGGTGAGTCTGTGGAATTCTCTGCCACAGAAGGTAGTTGAGGCCAGTTCATTGGCTATATTTAAGAGAGAGTTAGATGTGGCCCTTGTGGCTAAAGGGATCAGGGGGTATGGAGAGAAGGCAGGTACAGGATACAGGAGAGAAGGCAGGTACAGGAAGGTCATGTTTGACAAACCTTCTTGAATTTTTTGAAGAGGTTACTAGGGAAATTGATGAGGGTAAAGCAGTGGATGTTGTCTATATAGATTTCAGTAAGGCCTTTGACAAGGTTCCCCATGGAAGGTTGGTTAAGAAGGTTCAATCTTTGGGTGTTAATGGTGGAATAGCAAGATGGATTCAACAGTGGCTGAATGGGAGATGCCAGAGAGTAATGGTGGATGGCTGTTTGTCAGGTTGGAAGCCGGTGACCAGTGGGATGCCTCAGGGATCTGTGTTGGGTCCACTGTTGTTTGTCATGTACATCAATGATCTAGATGATGGGGTGGAAAATTGGATAAGTAAGTATGCAGATGATACTAAGATAGGTGGTGCTGTGGATAATGAAGTAGATTTTCAAAGTCTACAGAGAGATTTGGGCCATTTGGAAGAGTGGGCTGAAAGATGGCAGATGGAGTTTAATGCTGATAAGTGTGAGGTGCTATATCTTGGCAGGACAAATCAAAACAGGACGTACATGGTAAATGGTAGGGAATTGAGGAATGCTGTGGAACAGAGGGATCTAGGAATAACTGTGCATAGTTCCCTGAAGGTGGAATCGCATGTGGATAGGGTGGTAAATAAAGCTTTTGGTGTGCTGGCCTTTATAAATCAGAGCATTGAGTATAGGAGTAGGGAAGTAATGTTAAAATTGTACAAGGCATTGGTGAGACCAATTCTGGAGTATGGTGTACAATTTTGGTCGCCTAATTATAGGAAGGATGTCAACAAAATAGAGAGAGTACAGAGGAGATTTACTAGAATGTTGCCTGGGTTCCAGCAACTAAGTTACAGAGAAAGGTTGAACAAGTTAGGTCTTTATTCTTTGGAGCGCAGAAGGTTAAGGGGGGACTTGATTCTTTAAAATGATGAAAGGGATAGACAGAGTTGACGTGGATAAGCTTTTCCCTTTGAGGGTAGGGAAGATTCAAACAAGAGGACATGACATGGGAATTAAGGGACAGAAGTTTAGGGGTAACATGAGGGGGAACTTCTTTACTCAGAGAGTGGTGGCTGTGTGGAATGATCTTCCAGCAGAAGTGGTGGAGGCAGGATCGATTGTAACATTTAAAAGTAAAGTGGATAGGTATATGGACGGGAAGGGAATGGAGGGGTATGGTCTGAGTGCAGGTAGATGGGACTAGGGAAATTAAATGGTCAGCATGGACTGGAAGGGCCGAGAAGGCCTGTTTCCGTGCTGTAATTGTTATATGGTTTATATGGTTATACTGAGTTGGATCATCAGCCACGATCATATTGAATGGCGGTGCAGGCTCAAAGGGCCGAATGGCCTACTCCTGCACCTATTTTCTATCTTTCTATGTTTCTATACACGCGGGCAGGAAGGACTAGCGTATCTGGAGCGCCTTGGTTGGCATGGGCAAGTTGGGCCGAAGGGCCTGTTTCCGTGCTGTGTGGCTGTGACTGTTCGAATGACCTGACCTCTATCCCAGACACAATGCTGACAACTTCTTCAATCACTGTGTCCCCATTACAGACTGTGGATTACAGCTTTTAAATGCATTTTTCTTGTTTTTAGTTTATTGAGCTGACAACACAAATCAGCTTAGCCATCAAATACTTTGGAGATTACATTTCTGAAATTGCAGCCTATGTGATAAAGGATTCTGGGCCATTTCACTGTCCAGGATAATCTTCTTTAAACTGGGCACTGAGAAATATAAAATGCATTGTTAGTTCATAGAAACATCGAAACATAGACAATAGGTGCAGGAGTAGGCCATTCGGCCCTTCGAGCCTGCACCACCATTCAATATGATCATGGCTGATCATCCAACTCAGTATCCCGTACCTGCCTTCTCTCCATACCCCCTGATCCCATTAGCCACAAGGGCCACATCTAACTCCCTCTTAAATATAGCCAATGAACTGGCCTCAACTACCCTCTGTGGCAGAAAGTTCCAGAGACTCACCACTCTCTGTGTGAAAAAAGTCTTTCTCATCTCGGTCTTAAAGGATTTCCCCCTTATCCTTATGCTGTGACCCCTTGTCCTGGACTTCCCCAACATCGGGAACAATCTTCCTCCATCTAGCCTGTCCTCATGTTCCATTTATAACCATATAATAACCATATAACAATTACAGCACGGAAACAGGCCTTCTCGGCCCTTCCAGTCCGTGCCGACCATTTATTTTCCCCTAGTCCCATCTACCTGCACTCAGACCATACCCCTCCATTCCCTTCCCGTCCATATACCTATCCACTTTACTTTTAAATGTTAAAATCGATCCTGCCTCCACCACTTCTGCAGGAAGATCATTCCACACAGCCACCACTCTCCGAGTAAAGAAGTTCCCCCTCATGTTACCCCTAAACTTCTGTCCCTTAATTCTCATGTCATGCCCTCTTGTTTGAATCTTCCCTACCCTCAATGGGAAAAGCTTATCCACGTCAACTCTGTCTATCCCTTTCATCATTTTAAAGACCTCAATCAAGTCCCCCCTTAACCTTCTGCGCTCCAAAGAATAAAGACCCAACTTGTTCAACCTTTCTCTGTAACTTAGTTGCTGGAACCCAGGCAACATTCTAGTAAATCTCCTCTGTACTCTCTCTACGGTTACGAGGGAAGTAATCTGTGGGATAGGAAATGCAGGAATTTAGATGGACAAGGGCTCCTTCTTCTTGCGAATGAAACGTAAATAAAGCAAAGGAATAGTTAGATCTCAAGCTGGTGTTGAGCAGCCAGGTTGTTGTCCCTATTGCCGTCAATGTCTGCCAGGCCCTGACAGAGCTCCATTTGGTGGGTGGTAGAGCGGGCACCCAGAGATGACATGGTTGGCTGTGTTGTTCTACTCCGCATTCACAGGCTGGGCTCTGGCGGAGGGAGGGAGCCCCCATCTCCACACGCCGGCGTTGAAACGCCCAACTCCGGTACAAGGGCTGATTTGGGATTGACATTTCAGAATGTTTTTGTACGTGAGCTTTTTGACGATGGCAAAAATGGTTGATGAGGGCAGAGCTGTAGATGTTGTGTACATGGTCTTCAGTAAGGCGTTCGACAAGGTTCCGCGTGGTGGGCTGCTCTGGAAGGTTTGATCGCATGGGATCCAAGGAGAGACAGCTGATTGGATCAAAGATTGGCTCCATGGAAGGAAGCAGAGGGTGATGGAGGAAGGTTGCTTCTCAGACTGGAGGCCTGTGACTAGTGGTGTGCCTCAGGGTTCCGTGCTGGGCCCGTTACTGTTTGTCATCCACATCAATGATTTGGATGAGGATGTACGTGGCAAGGTTAGTAGGTTTGCAGATGATACAAAATCAGATGGTATTGTGCATAGTGAAGATAGTTGTGAACGCTTGCAGCAGGATCGATTGGCCAGGCGGGCGGAAGAATAGTTGACGAGACCTTGGAGAACCACCGTGAGGGGGGAGGGGAAGAACAATGGACAATGTGGGTGGAGGGTGGGACAAGGGACAGTGGGGACCCGGCTTGGGGAACAGCTGTGGTGGGGGGGGAAGAGGGGACAAGATGGGGAGCCGGCATGCTTTGTAACCTTGTCAGCGCCATAGGTGGCTGCTATTTGTATGCATTGCGTCGGCAAACAAAGAATCTCACTGTACCCAGTCTCATGTGACACTAAAGTATTCCTATCCCTATTCCAAAAAGGCTTTTGACACATTGGACTTCATCAGCCAGAGCATTGAGTATAGAGGTTGGGAGGTCATGTTGCAGTTGTATAAGACGTTGGTGAGACCGCATTTAGATTATTGTGTTCAGTTCTGGGCACCGTGTTATAGGAAAGGTGCTGTCAAGATGGATATGGTGCAGAGAAGATTTACGAAGATTTAGCCAGGGCATCTGGGACCAGAGGCCAGAGCCTCAGAGCAAAAGGACATACCTTTAGAAGGGCGAAGAGGTGGAATTCCTTTAGCTCGAGGGTGATGAGCCTGTGGAATTCATTGTCACAGTCACTGTGGAGGCCAAGTCATCGGATATTTTTTAAAGCGGAGATTGACAGGTTCTTGATTCAAGGGGAGAAGGCAGGAGAATGGGGTTGTGAGATAAAGACAGGTCGACCATGATTGAACGGCTGAGTAGACTCGATGGCCGAATGGCCTAATTCTACTCCTATCACATGTGGACTTCTGCTGCCAGGGGTGGTGGTGGCGGAGGGAGATACAATAGTGGCATTTAAGAGGTTTTTAGATAGGTAGGCAGAGAATGGAGGGATATGCATCACATGCAATCAGATGGGATAACTTCAGGGAAACTGCTAGAGTCAGTTATTAAAGATGGGATAGCAGCACATTTGGAAAGTGGTGAAATCATTGGACAAAGTCAGCATGGATTTACGAAAGGTAAATCATGTCTGACGAATCTTGTGGAATTTTTCGAGGATGTAACTAGTAGCGTGGATGGGGGAGAACCAGTGGATGTGGTGTATCTGGACTTCCAGAAGGCTTTCGACAAGGTCCCACATAAGAGATTAGTATACAAACTTAAAGCATACGGTATTGGGGGTTCAGTATTGATGTGGATAGAGAACTGGCTGGCAAACAGGAAGCAAAGAGTAGGAGTAAACTGGTCATAGAAACATAGAAAAATAGGTGCAGGAGTAGGCCATTCGGCCCTTCGAGCCTGCACCGCCATTCAATGTGATCATGGCTGATCATCCAACTCAGTATCCCTTACATGCCTTCTCTCCAATAGAAACATAGAAAAATAGGTCCTTTTCACAATGGCAGGCAGTGACTAGTGGGGTACCGCAAGGCTCAGTGCTGGGACCCCAGCTATTTACAATATACATTAATGATCTGGATGAGGGAATTGAAGGCAATATCTCCAAGTTTGCAGATGACACTAAGCTGGGGGCAGGATGCTAGGAGACTGCAAGGTGACTTGGATAGGCTGAGTGAGTGGGCAAATCTTTGGCAGATGCAGTATAATGTGGATAAATGTGAGGTTATCCACTTTGGTGGCAAAAATAGGAAAGCAGACTATTATCTAAACGGTGGCCCATTAGGAAAAGGGGAGATGCAGCGCAACCTGGGTGTCATGGTACACCAGTCATTGAAAGTAGGCATGCAGGTACAGCAGGCAGTGAAGAAAGCGAATGGTATGTTAGCTTTCATAGCAAAAGGATTTGAGTATAGGAGCAGGGAGGTTCTACTTCAGTTGTATAGGGTCTTGGTGAGACCACACCTGGAGTATTGCGTACAGTTCTGGTCTCCAAATCTGAGGAAGGACATTATTGCCATAGAGGGAGTGCAGAGAAGGTTCACCAGACTGATTCCTGGGATGTCAGGACTGTCTTATGAAGAAAGACTGGATAGACTCAGTTTATACTCTCTAGAATTGAGGCGATTGAGAGGGGATCTTATAGAAACTTACAAAATTCTTAAGGGGTTGGACAGGCTAGATGCAGGAAGATTGTTCCCGATATTGGGGAACTCCAGGACAAGGGGTCACAGCTTAAGGATATGGGGGAAATCCTTTAGGACCGAGATGAGAAGGACTTTTTTCACACAGAGAGTGGTGGGCCTCTGGAACTCTCTGCCACAAAGGGTAGTTGAGGCCAGTTCATTGGCTATATTTAAGAGGGAGTTAGATGTGGCCCTTGTGGCTAAGGGGATCAGAGGGTATGGAGAGAAGGCAGGTACGGGATACTGAGTTGGATGATCAGCCATGAACATATTGAATGGCGGTGCAGACTCGAAGGGCCGAATGGCCTACTCCTGCACTTATTTTCTATGTTTCTATGTTTCTATAAACGCAGGCAGGAAGGACTAGCGTATCTGGAGCGTCTTGGTTGGCATGGGCAAGTTGGGCCGAAGGGCCTGTTTCCGTGCTGTGTGGCTGTGACTCTGTTTGAATGACCTGACCTCTATCCCAGACACAATGCTGACAACTTCCTCAAATGGCCTACTCCTGCACCTATTGTCTATGTTTCTATGTTTCTAAGGCTAGGATAGAGTGAATGTGGACAGGATGTTTCCACAAGTGGGAGAGCAAAGGACTAGAGGTTATGTTTCTATGTTTCTATAAGAGTCATTCATCTTGGCATTGTGTTCAGCACGGTGAATGTGGGCCGAAGGGCCTGTTCCTGTTCTACGCCCTGTTCCATGCGGTGGAAGATATTAGTGCTGGTTGAGACTTTCATCAGCTGCCACCAGTAATTGCACGAGTTACTAACGCAGATGAATTGAATGCCGGTATTAGAGCAGCATGTCTTTGGGAAAATGTTAAACATTTACACTTGAAAACCAACACGCCAGCCAATATGACAGATGATCCATCTGTGACAGAGAGCTTGCTTTGGATTTACTCAAATTAGGAAATTAAATGTGAACACTCTGCTGGAATGATTTTGATGCGCAACATCGGCCCGAACTCTCACATCACTTCACGATCTGATGCAAGCTGTTCTCCCAAATGTCACTCGACGCTCTTTGCATTACCAATGGTTGCACAAAAGAGCAACTTTAGCAACATAAAATGACAGTGTAGGCCTTCTACAAGTCAATAAACCACCTCCTTTCAAAGTTTCCTAGACAACCTGTACAATTATAAATTCATGAGTTCAGAAGTTATAGGAGTAGAATTAAGCCTTTCTGCTAATCCCTAGTCTTTGTTTCCTGTCTGCCAACCAATCTTCTATCCATGTCAGCACTCTACCCCCAGTACCATGTGCTCTAATTTTGCCCACTAATCTCCCATGTGGGACCCTTATCAAATGCTTTTTGAAAGTCCAAGTACACTACATCCACTGGCTCTTCCTCGTCCATTTTCCTAGTTACATCCTCAAAAAATTCCCGAAGATTAGCCTGTGCAAACTACTGTTGGTAGATATTGAATATTGATATTGCAGAAGGGTCTCGACCCAAAACCTATTCTTTCACTCCATAGATGCTGCCTCACCCGCTGAGTTTCTCCAGCATTTTTATCAACTCACTATTGATACAGAGTCATTATCTATCATAACAAGTACTTTAATTAGAATACATACAGAGACCATCGAAATGAGTACTGTAGGCACCGGTTCGTAAGTTGAACTAACTAATGTGGCTGCCCACATTCCACCAGGTGATATTATGGAAACCTAACATGGATTATTGATCAGGTCAGCAGCAAACCAAGACACGGATCAAAGCCAGACATAGGAGTAGAATTAAGCCTCCAACAGGTCTATTCCGCCATTGAAGAAGGGTTCCCACCTGAAACATCACCTATTCTTTTACCCAAGAGATGCCTACCTCTCCCATCTCCCATCATAGATGAGGCCCTCACTCTGTATCTCCTCAGTACCCCGCAGCTCCACCCTTGCACCCCCTCCCCCGAGTCGCAACAGATACAGAGTCCCCCCTTGTCCTTACCTTCCACCCCATCAGCCGTCGCATACAGCACATAATGCTCCGAAATTTCCTCCACCTCCAACGGGATCCCACCACCAGCCACATTTTCCCACCTCCACTCCTTATCGCCTTCCGCAGAGACCGTTCCCTCAGCAACTCCCTGGTTAACTCATCCCTTCCCACCCAAACCCCCCTCTCCCCAGGTACCTTCCCCTGCAACCGCAGGAGATGCAACACCCGTCGATATACCTCCTCCCTCGACTCTGTCCAGCAGGCACGTGCCGTGAGTAATTACTCAGGGTAGGCACTCAGTCCGCTTTAAAAAAAATTTAAACTGCGCATGCGCAGATTGTTCTCTCCGCTAAATAAATAAATAAATAGAAACAGTGACATTTCAATTTGTCCAAGGCTTCCTGGTCCTAGACCAATTGGGGGAACAGTTCCTTTCACAGCATGTGGAGAGTCTGTGCCAGGGGTAAAGTTGTGGGGAGGGCACGAGTGTTGAGAAGGGGGGTGTCGGGGATACTGCCAGTAACTCACTCACTCACCGCTACCGCAGCTCTCCGGGCGCGAAGCCACGCACTGTAGCTGGGGATAGTAGCAGCTCGGGGAGTGGCCACCGGGACCCGACGGCAGAACTGGCCGCCACTTCAGCGCCTTCTGCCGGCCCGCTCACCTTTGGCAGTGCTCTCCGTTGGAACACCTGTCACCTGCCGTTCGCCGACTTCGCTCATGTCAGCGGCTTCCTGCAAATCCTTAAATTCCCACAGCCGAGTAACCTCAATCGTGCTGTCGGAATTTAAGGACATGAGTGAGGCCAGCGAGCGGCAGGAGAGAGATTTTTAGATGGAGAGCTGCCAGAGATGAGCGGGGGACCGGCAGAAGGAGCTAAGGTGGCGGCTGGTTCCGCTGTCTGGCCCGGCGACCGCTCAGCCACCCGAGCTACTTCTCTCCCTCTCTCCCCCCCCCCCCCCCCCGGCCTCAGAGCAGTGGCATTCCACGCCTCCATGCAAGGAGCGTCGCAAGTGGATGCTCCCGACCCCTCATTCATAACATTCGTGCCCTCCCCGCAACTTTACCCCGGGCGAGACTCCCCAAACGCTGTGAAAGCAGCTCTCCCCCACCCCCCACCCCACACCCCGGGAAATACGGTATTTAAAAACATGAACACAAAATGTACTTTCCACATCATTGGTTGAAAACCCCGCCAAGAACCTTGCGCTGCGCATGCGCAGTAGACTGATACGCATGCGCAGGGCTGCAAAAGCAGATTTGCTGCTGCCTTCAGCCCCGCTTCAAACTGACAGCTTCAGCCAGCGCTGACGGCACGTGGGCTGCACAGAGCTTCCCGTGTTACAAGCGCTGCGGATGAAAGGCACGGAGAATTATGCCTACCTAAGAGATCGATCTCCTACATAGGCATCATTCTCCCATGCCTTTATCATTTATATTTAGTTATTACTATGTTATAATTTTAGTCAGGGTATGCAGTGCCTATCTTGCCCACCCTGACGGCACGTGCCTGCTGTCCAGGGACCCCGGCAGTCCTTTCAGGTGAGGCAGAGGTTCACTTGCACCTCCTCCAACCTCATCTACTGTATCCATCGTTCAAGATGTGGACTCTTACACATCGGCGAGACCAAACGCAGACTGGGCGATCGTTTTACGGAACACCTTCGCTCAGCCCGCCTGAACCAACCTGATCTCCTGGTTGCCGGACACTTTAATTCCCCTTCCCATTCCTACACAGACCTCTCTGTCCTCGGTCTCCTCCATTGTCAGAGAGAGCATGAATGCAAATTGGAGGAACAGCATCTCATATTTCGCTTGGCCAGCTTCCGGCCCAGTGGTATGAATATTGATTTCTCTCACTTCAGGTAGTCCTGGCATTCCCTCTCTCTCCATCCCTCCCCCACCCATGTCACACCAGCTTTTTGTTTTCACCCAAAAAGCAGCTAACAATGGGGGAGATGGGTCCAACGTGACCCCTCCACTCGCCACATCTTCCCATCTCCCCCCCTGTCTGCCTTCCGCAAAGACCGCTCCCTCCGCAACTCCCTTGTCAATTCTTCCCTTCCCTCCCGCTCCTCCCCTTCCCCGGGCACTTTCCCTTGCAACCGCAAGAGATGCTACACTTGTCCCTTCACCTCCCCCATCCACTCCTTTCAGGGACCCAAGCAGTCCTTCCAAGTCCGACAGAGGTTCACCTGCACCTCCTCCAACCTCATCTACTGCATCCGTTGCTCCAGATGCCAGCTGATCTACATCGGTGAGACCAAGCGGAGGCTGGGCGATCGTTTCGCCGAACACCTCCGCTCGGTCCGCAATAACCAACCCGACCTCCCGGTGGCTCAGCACTTCAACTCCCCCTCCCACTCCGTATCCGACCTCTCGGTCCTGGGCCTCCTCCACGGCCAGAGTGAGCAACACCGCAAGTTGGAGGAACAGCACCTCATATTCCGCTTGGGGAGTCTGCATCCTCTGGGCTTAAACATTGAATTTTCTCAATTCTGTTAACCCTGGCTGCCTCCTCCCCTTCCCACCTCTCCCTCAGCCCTCGGGCCCTGACATTCCTTCTCCATCTCCCCCCCCTCCACCCCCAGTCGCACTAGCTTCTCATTTTCACACCACAAACAGCTTACAATGGCCTGTTTCCTTTATCACCAATACTTTTTTGCATATATTTCATTCATTGTTCTTTATCTCTCCACATCACTGTTTATATCTCTCGTTTCCCTGATCCCTGACCAGTCTGAACAAGGGTCTCGACCCGAAACGTCGCCTATCTCCTTCGCTCTTTAGATGCTGCTGCACCCGCTGAGTTTCTCCAGCTTTTTGTGTAACCCAAGCAGCTAACAATGGCCTGTTTCCTTTGTCATCGATACTTTATTGCATACAGCGGCTTGCGAAAGTTTTCATACCCCTTGAACCTTTCCACATTTTGTCATGTTACAACCACAAACGTAAATGTATTTTATTGGGATTTTATGTGACAGAGCAACACAAAGTGGAGTGGAAGGAAAATGATACATGGTTTCCAAATTTTATTACAAATAAAAAACTGAAAAGTGTGGCGTGCAAAAGTATTCAGCCCCCTTTACTCTGATACCCCTAAATAAAATCCAGTGCAACCACTTGCCTTCAGAAGTCACCTAATTAGTAAATAGAGTCCACTTGTGTGTAATCTAATCTCAGTATAAATACAGCTGTTCTGTGAAGGCCTCAGAGGTTTGTTAGAGAACATTAGTGAACAAACAGCATCATGAAGCCCAAGGAACACACCAGACAGGTCAGGGATAAAGTTGTGGAGAAGTTTAAAGCAGGGTTAGGTTATAAAAAAATATCCCAAGCTTTGAACATCTCATGAAGCACTGTTCAATCCATCATCCGAAAATGGAAAGAGTATGGCAAACCTACCGGACCTCCCGGTGGCTCAGCACTTCAACTCCCCCTCCCACTCCGTATCCGACCTCTCGGTCCTGGGCCTCCTCCACGGCCAGAGTGAGCAACACCGCAAGTTGGAGGAACAGCACCTCATATTCCGCTTGGGGAGTCTGCATCCTCCGGGCTTAAACATTGAATTTTCTCAATTCTGTTAACCCAGACTGCCTCCCCCCCACCTCTCCCTCAGCCCTCGGGGCCCTGGCATTCCTTCTCCATCTCCCCCCCCTCCACCCCCAGTCGCACCAGCTTCTCATTTTCACACTACAAACTGCAAACCTACCAAGACATGGCCGTCCACCTAAACTGACAGGCCGGGCAAGGAGAGCATTGATCAGAGAAGCAGCCAACAGGCCCATGGTAACTCTGGAGGAGCTGCAGAGATCCACAGCTCAGGTGGGAGAATCTGTCCACAGGACAACTATTAGTCGTGCACTCCACAAATCGGGCCTTTATGGAAGAGTGGCAAGAAGAAAGCCATTGTTGAAACAAAGCCATAAGAAGTCCCGTTTGCAGTTTGCCACAAGCCATGTGGGGGACACAGCAAACATGTGGAGGAAGGTGCTCTGGTCTGATGAGACCAAAATTGAAGTTTTTGGCCTAAATGCAAAACGCTATGTGTGGCGGAAAACTAACACCCTGAACACACCATCCCCACTGTGAAACATGGTGGTGGCAGCATCATGCTGTGGGGATGCTTTTCTTCAGCAGGGACAGGGAAGCTGGTCAGAGTTGATGGGAAGATGGATGGAGCCAAATATAGGGCAATCTTGAAAGATTGAGACTGGGGCGGAGGTTCACCTTCCAGCAGGACAACGACCCTAAACATACAGCCAGAGCTACAATGGAATGGTTCAGATCAAAGCATATTCATGTGTTAGAATGGCCCAGTCAAAGTCCAGACCTAAATCTAATTGAGGATCTCTGGCAAGACTTGAAAATTGCTGTTCACAGACGCTCTCCATCCAATCTAACTGAGCTTGAGCTATTTTGCAAAGAAGAATGGGCAAAAATGTCAGTCTCTAGATGTGCAAAGCTGGTAGAGACATACCCCAAAAGACTTGCGGCTGTAATTGCAGCGAAAGGTGGTTCTACAAAGTATTGACTTGAGGGGGCTGAATACTTTTGCACGCCACACTTTTCAGTTTTTTATTTGTAATAAAACTTGGAAACCATGAATCATTTTCCTTCCACTTCACAATTATGCATCAATTTGTGTTGGTCTATCACATAAAAAACCCAATAAAATACATTCATTCATTGTTCTTTATCTCTCCACATCACCGTCTATATCTCTCGTTTCCCTTGTCCCTAACTAGTCTGAAGAAGGGTCTCGACCCGAAACGTAGCCCATTTCAACTCTCAAGAGATGCTGCCTATCCCGCTGAGTTACTGCAGCTTTTTGTGTCTATCTTTGGTATAAAGCAGTTCCTTCCTACACACTAGGTCTGTGTTATCCAAGTTTCTCATCCACTCCCTACACACTGGGGGCAATTTACTGAAAGCCAATTAACCTGGGATGTCAGGACTTTCATATGAGGAAAGATTGGATAGACTCGGCTTGTACTCGCTGGAATTTAGAAGATTGAGGGGGGATCTTATAGAAACTTACAAAATTCTTAAGGGGTTGGACAAGCTAGATGCTGGAAGATTGTTCCCGATGTTGGGGGAGTCCAGAACAAGGGGTCACAGTCTAAGGATAAGGGGGAATTCCTTTAGGACCGAGATGAGGAAAACATTCTTTACACAGAGAGTGGTGAGTCTCTGGAATTCTCTGCCACAGAAGGTAGTTGAGGCCAGTTCATTGGCTATATTTAAGAGGGCGTTAGATGTGGCACTTGTGGCTAAAGGGATCAGAGGGTATGGAGAGAAGGCAGGTACAGGATACTGAGTTGGATGATCAGCCATGATCACATTGAATGGCGGTGCAGGCTCGAAGGGCCGAATGGCCTACTCCTGCACCTATTTTCTATGTTTCTATGTTTTTAACCTGCAAACCCGCACGTCTTTGGGATGTGGGAGGAAGCCGGAGCACCCGGAAGAAACCCACGCGGTCACAGGGAGAACATGCAAACTCCACACAGACAGCCCCCAAGGTCAGGATCGAACCCGGGTCTCTGTCAGCCATGCCACCATCTATTTCCCCCAATAGAACTGTGATCGGCCTCTGTAAAATGTCCGGGGGGGGGGGGGGGTGGGTAAGAAAGTGGGATAACATAGAACTGGTGCGGACGGTTTATTGATGGGCTGAAGGGCTGTATCTATAAACTAAACTAGTATTGCATTTGAGAAAGCTCGCACTTTCTCACTGGGCCAAATGGCCTCCTTCAAATACAAACTAAATCAAAATTATTGTCATTTGAGTCTTAAAGCATAGAAGCAGACCCTTCGGCCCAACTTATCCCTGCCGACGCCCCATCATCACTAGCCTGCATTTGGACCATATTCCCTCTAAACCGTTTCCATCCATGTACAGTACCTGTCCAAGTATCCTTTAAATGTTTAGATTGAGTTTGGTTTCTTTATTAACCACCTCCTCTGCCAGCTCGTTCCCTATACCCACCACCCTCTGTGTGAAAAAGTTGCCCCTCAGGTTCCTATTAAACCTTTCCATCATTCACCTTAAACCTTTTCATGTTCTTAACAATTGGATGCTCATCTAAAGGGCTTCCTTCACTCAGCGAAAGGTCCAACAAGAGCACTTTTGAGTAATGACCTTCTAACACAATTTGGAGTTACAATAACAGCCCGTCTTCTGCTGTTGACAAATGTGTCGACACAATAACTCGTCGCACTCTCCTTCTGAGATCCAGTTGCATTGAATTCAATAACGTGGAATTTTCAAATGGGAGTTCATAGTGATGATGCCACTATGTTAAGTATTCAGTGCATACGATGAAGACAAAATCAAAGTCAGTCCCTCCCTTGGATTTTTAATATTGATGGAGATTCTCCAACCTCACATAAAAAGGATCGATCTCCCCCTTCAGAATTACAAGATAGAGTTATAACCATGTAACCATATAACAATTACAGCACGGAAACAGGCCATCTCGGCCCTTCCAGTCCGTGCCGACCATTTATTTTCCCCTAGTCCCATCTACCTGCACTCAGACCATACCCCTCCATCCCCTTCCCGTCCATATACCTATCCACTTTACTTTTAAATGTTAAAATCGATCCTGCCTCCACCACTTCTGCAGGAAGATCATTCCACACAGCCACCACTCTCTGAGTAAAGAAGATCCCCCTCATGTTACCCCTAAACTTCTGTCCCTTAATTCTCATGTCATGCCCTCTCCTTTGAATCTTCCCTACCCTCAATGGGAAAAGCTTATCCACGTCAACTCTGTCTATCCCTTTCATCATTTTAAAGACCTCAATCAAGTCCCCCCTTAACCTTCTGCGCTCCAAAGAATAAAGACCTAACTTGTTCAACCTTTCTCTGTAACTTAGTTGCTGGAACCCAGGCAACATTCTAGTAAATCTCCTCTGTACTCTCTCTATTTTGTTGACATCCTTCCTATAATTAGGCGACCAAAATTGTACACCATACTCCAGAATTGGTCTCACCAATGCCTTGTACAAGTTTAACATTACTTCCCTACTATATTCAATGCTCTGATTTATAAAGGCCAGCACACCAAAAGCTTTCTTTGAGTTGAGTTAAGACAGAATCAAGAGTGTTTAAATGCTACCCTCACCACAAGCAGGTCATGAATTATAGGAGCAGAATTAGGCCATTCGGCCCATCGAGTCTACTCCGCCATTCAATCATGGCTTATCTATCTTTCCCTCAACCCCATTCTCCTGCCTTCTTCTCCCCATAGCCCCAGTTTCAGTTTGAGGATCGAAACACGAAACGCCATCTATTCATGTTCTCTCCAGAGATGCTGCCTGAACCGCTGAGTTACTCCAGCCTGCGTGTCTTGTTTTGTGAACTGGCATCTGCAGTTCCTTGTTTCTACGGATTAACCCGAATGTCCTTCAATCTTTACAAAAACCAGGCTCATTCCTGATGCTATAATTGTAACTGCCCAATTTTAAGATTGACGCAAGGAATCGCTAAATAAATAACCCTCATATTTCGTTCGAGTAGTTTACTGCCCAACAGTATGAACGTTGAATGCTACAACTTTAAGTCACTTCACTTTAGAGATGGCTAGAATACCTGGGGGACATGGTGATTAGATTAACGTCATCATGTTCAACATGGGCAATGTGGGCTGAAGGGCCTGTTCCTGTGCTGTACTGCTCTATGATTAAGTACAGTAAAGTATCCTTTATTGTCATTCAGACCTTTCGGTCTGAACGAAATGTCATTACCCTGCAGTCATACATTTAATAAAATAACAAAACACACAATAAACACAAATTTAACATCCACCACAGTGAGTTCACCAGGCACCTCCTCACTGTGATGGAATTAAGTCCATGTCTCTTCCCTCCCTGCTCTCCCTCTGCGCTGAGGCGATCCAGACTTCCGATGCTGTGCCCCTGCCGGGTGATGGTAAGTAAGTCCCGCGGCTCAACCGTGCTCCGCGAACGGGCCGGTTCAAACTCCGCGTCCCAGGGTGGTTGAAGCTGCCGAAGCTGCCGCCCTCCAGTCCAGCGGACCAACCTGTGACCCGCGAGCTCCCGATGATGTCGGCTGCTGGGCCCGTGGCCGAACCTCCTCAATCCCTAGTCGGGCCGCCGTAACACCGGGACACCTCCTCAATCCCTAGTCGGGCCGTCACTTAGAGATACAGCGCGGAAATAGCCCTATCGCCCACAGAGTCCGCGCTGACCAGCGATCACCCCGTATAGTAACACTACCCGACGCACACTAGGGACAGTTTACAATTTTACCCGAGCCAAGCAACCTACAAATCTATACCTCTTTGAAGTGTGGGATTAAACTGGAGATGCCTGAGAAAACCCACGCGTTCACAGGATCGAATCCTGACTCTGGCGCAGCTTGGAGCAACTTTACCGCTGCACCCCCCGTGCCAGCCCCCACTGTGCCATGCCCGCTCAGCGGCGGTGGAGCCTCAGCAGCGGTGGAGTCTCGGTGACGGTGGAGCCTCGGTAATGGTGGAGCCTCAGTGACGGTGGAGCCTCAGCAGTGGTGGAGCCTCGGTGACGGTGGGGCCTCGCGGCGTTGGAGCCTCGGTGACGTTGGAGCCTCGGTGACGGTGGAGCCTCGGTGACGGTGGAGCCTCGGTGACGTTGGAGCCTCGGTGGCGGTGGAGCCTCGGTGACGGTGGGGCCTCGGTGACGTTGGAGCCTCGGTGGCGGTGGAGCCTCGGTGACGTTGGAGCCTCGGTGACGGTGGAGCCTCGGTGGCGGTGGGGCCTCGGTGGCGGTGGGGCCTCGGTGACGGTGGAGCCTCGGTGACGGTGGAGCCTCGGTGACGTTGGAGCCTCGGTGACGGTGGAGCCTCGGTGGCGGTGGGGCCTCGGTGGCGGTGGGGCCTCGGTGACGGTGGAGCCTCGGTGACGGTGGAACCTCAGTGACGGTGGAACCTCAGTGACGGTGGAGCCTCAGCGACGGTGGGGCCTCAGCGGCGGTGGGGCCTCAGTGACGGTGGGGCTTCAGCGGCGGTGGGGCCTCGGTGGCGGTGGAGCCTCGGTGATGGTGGAGCCTCGGCCTCGGTGACGGAGGCCTGGAAGTCTCCACTGTCAATAAGGGCGCGGGAAATCCACCGTGAGGGGGAAGAACAATGGACGATCCACCTCCAGCTTAAATTCCATTTGGAATAATTTGGAGGACCTTGGGTACGCAAGCAAAGAACTTCACTGTGACTCCATTTTAAAGTGCTCCATTCCACCTTGTTCCAACACCAGCCGGCATCGGTGAATCATACAACACCTAAAATAGGGACAAAATGCTGGAAGGCTGAAGAAGGGTCTCAACCCGAAACGTCCCTCATTCCTTCTCTCCAGAGATGCTGCCTGTCCCTCTGAGTTACTCCAGCATTTTGCGTCCTATCTTCGGTGTGAACCAGCATCTGCAGTTCCGTCCTGCACAGCTGGAATAGACGCCAGCTTCACCCTTAAGGGCCTGTCCCACTTTGGTGACTTTTTCGGCGGTTGCCAGCGAATGTCACAGTCGTAGCAGATCACCGACAATGCGGCGACTGGACCCCCCCCAACGAAAAAGTCTACGACAAACTACCACTTAGTCGACGTCAAGCTACGGCAAGCTACCGACAACCGGCAACCCATTAGGACGTCCACCCACGACCACACCTACGGCAACCTACGACCACACAGGCGACAACCAAAGCCAACCTACGTCCACTCGCGACGAGCTACGACAAGGAACGACCCTGTCGGCGACAACTGAAGACAATTCAGCCGCTGGTACCTGTTGCCGGTTGATGTAGGTGGTCGCCAATGGAATTCACCAAAGTCAGGAACTGGTGACAACAGCAGTTGGTGACAACCTACGACAGGAGAAGACAAGCCCACAGTCGCTGAAAGGTTTTGAACGTTTCAAAATCCAGCCCCGACCAGAAAAAACGTTACGACTCTTGAGGTGACCCCGACGACCATGTGGCGACAGCCTGTGGTTGCCTGTAGTCGCCGAAAAAGTTGCCTAAAGGGCCTGTCCTACAAGCATGCAACTCTATGCGATGAACGCGATCAAACTAGAAGTGGGGGCCGCGCGGAGGTCGGGTGATCCCTGTACAGGGCCGTTCCCACCAGCATGCGCCTGCATGCAGCAAGCGCAACCAAACCGGCAGTAGGGGCCGCGCGGAGGTCGGGTGAGTGGCGCAACGCGGCGCAAAGTGAGGCGAACTTGGAGCGAAGTCTTAAAGGTAAGTTCGCCAGGACAGAGAGGGGCACACAGAGAGGGGCACAGAGGCACACACATAGAGGGTCACGGAGGCACCTACAGATAGGTTCACGGAGGCACGACGTGGAGGCGGTGTGTAATGCGTCGAGGCGACTGCGAGCCGACAAGCCGTTGCCGCGCGGAATTATTGGACACGGTCAGTTTTTCGCGATGTCGGGACGAACTCCGCACAATTCCGCACGGCTCCGGCGATCTAAGTGGGACCGGCCCCGCGATGCCGGACGGCTCAAGCGACCACATTAGGTCGCGCTAATCGCATGGAGTTGCATGCTGGTGGGACAGGCCCTAAAGTGGGACAGGGGCTTTACTCGTTTTTACATTATTCAAGCCAGATTGTTATCCCACTCCTCTCTCCCCTCATGCATATGATCCAAGTACCAACAAGGTCGGTGAATCTGCAATCTGATACCTTAGCAATACAAACAAAACCACCTCATTAGTAAGTTATTTCTGCCCTGAAGACACAATAATCCTTCCTCGGTTACAAGAAAAGCTTTTTTTCCCTCTATAATTAACGTCTCATTAAGAAAATAACCCTCCCAGTAATTGCATATAATAAAGCCGCATCTTCCTACAGGTTTTATTTTCAGATTATTACAAACTTGGAAAAATACCTGTTCTCCCATTTCATCTTAAAATAGACACGGTGCTGGAGTGCGTTAAGGGCCTGTCCCACTTGGCCGCCATTTACACGACAGTCGCGCGCGTCATCGTGCTGACGAAGGGCCTCGACCCGAAACGTCACCCATTCCTAATCTCCAGAGATGCTGACGGTCCCGCTGAGTTGCTCCTGCATTTTGTGTCCATCTCCAATCATCCTGCCCCCGCTCTCTTTTTTTTTTTTTTTACAAAATGCTTCTATTCAGAACAAACAAATACACGATCAGAGAATGCCTACATTGGCATTTTACAAAGAAAGTTATCAAATTAAAATATTAACATTTTTATCAATAATACATTCGACCTCCTGCGGTGACCAGCGTTGACGGAAAGCCCCCACAGTCCCTGTGGACACCGCGTGTGTGTTCCCTCTCCAGGGACACGCGGGCACGGACGTAACCCCCGGAAAAGGGGCAGGCAGCCGACCGCTGCGCGTCCGTCGACTGCCCGCTGCCTGGACCCGCGAATAGCCATCTTGGCTAGGCCCAGGAGCACAGACCGACAGGGAGACCCCCTCCTCCCTCCCGACCCCCCCCCCCCCCCCCCCCGTACCGGGTGCTCAAAAATCAATAGTGTCGGACTAAAGTGGAGCCAAAACTTGAGGAGCAGCCCCTTCAGATACTCGAACAGGGGCTGCAACCTCGAACACTCCATGTAGACGTGAATCACGGACTCCTCCTCGCCGCAGAAGTGACAGGCGGCAGACGAGTCCGTGAACCAGCTCAAGTACCTGTTGCAGGCCACGGCTCTGTGCAACACTCTCCACCCCAGGTCCCCGATGTAAAGGGGGAGGACTGACTCCCTTGTAGAGAGATCCGGATCCGGATCCGCAACGGCCGTGAGCCCCAGGCCCAGCTCGGCGATCGTTTGCCCGCTTCTGCTGCTGGTGTTGGAGGTGAGACGTTGCGCCGTGCCAGGGTGTCCCACTTGGCCGTCACTTACGCGACAGGCCGGTGGTGCGCGAACATTTTGAGCAGAACGAATTCCTGGAGCGCTGCGCCATACCGCACTCAACTCCACGCTCCTCCACGCCACTCCATGCGCCCGTCACGCGCTACCCACACGCTACCAGGTCGCGTAAATAGCACCCAAATGACGGCCAAGTGGGACAGGCCCTCTACTTGGGAAAGACTTTGAGCGAACAACAAAAGCTCGTCATACTTCTCCAGGAACCATCCCAAACCAGAATGCAGATCGAGAGAAAATAACTATCAGGAGCTGTAGAAGCAAAGAACCGCAGATGTGTCGGGAGGAACTGCAGACGCTGGTTTAAACCAAAGAGAGGCACAAACAGCTGGAGTAGCTCAGCGGGACAGGCAGCATCTCGGGAGAGAAGGAACGGGTGACGTTTCGGGCCGTGACCCTTCTTCAGTATGAAAAAGGGTCTCGACCCGAAACGTCGCCGACTCATTTCCCTTTCCGCAGAATCTCAGATCGAAGAAGAGTCTTGAGCCGAAACGTCACCCGTTCCTTCTCTCCAAGCATGCTCCCTCACCCGCTGAGTTATTCCAGCATTTTGTGTGCAGAATATAAACCATATAACCATATAACAATTACAGCACGGAAACAGGCCTTCTTGGCCCTTCCAGTCCGTGCCGACCATTTATTTTCCCCTCGTCCCATCTACCTGCACTCAGACCATACCCCTCCATTCCCTTCCCATCCATATACCTATCCACTTTACTTTTAAATGTTCAAATCGATCCTGCCTCCACCACTTCTGCTGGAAGATCATTCCACACAGCCACCACTCTCTGAGTAAAGAAGTTCCCCCTCATGTTACCCCTAAACTTCTGTCCCTTAATTCTCATGTCATGCCCTCTTGTTTGAATCTTCCCTACCCTCAAAGGGAAAAGCTTATCCACGTCAACTCTGTCTATCCCTCTCATCATTTTAAAGACCTCAATCAAGTCCCCCCTTAACCTTCTGCGCTCCAGAGAATAAAGACCTAACTTATGCAACCTATCTCTGTAACTTAGCTGTTGAAACCCAGGCAACATTCTAGTAAATCTCCTCTGTACCCTCTCTATTTTGTTGACATCCTTCCTATAATTGGGCGACCAAAATTGTACCCCATACTCCAGATTTGGTCTCTCCAATGCCTTGTACAATTTTAACATTACATCCCAGCTTCTATACTCAATGCTCTGATTTATAAAGGCTAGCATACCAAAAGCTTTCTTTACCACCCTATCTATATGAGATTCCACCTTCAAGGAACTATGCACGGTTATTCCCAGATCCCTCTGTTCAACTGTATTCTTCAATTCCCTACCATTTACCATGCACGTCCTATTTTGATTTGTCCTGCCAAGGTGTAGCACCTCACATTTATAGTTCTCTCCCTCTCTCTCCCTCTCATACAGTTCTCTCCCTCTCTAGCAGGTATTATTGCGATGTTTAACGCAGGCGCTATCGCAACGTTTAAGAAACTTGTCTAAATGTTTCTTAAACGTTGCGATAATACCTGCATTAACCGTTGCAATAGGACAGGTTTAGAAGGGTGTGACACAAACGCAGGCAGGTGGGACTAGTGTAGCTGGGACATGTTGGCCAGTGTGGGCAAGTTGGGCCGAAGGGGCTGTTTCCACGTTGTGTGACTATCACTCCATGCCACTCCCTGTCACTCGCCTTCTGTCTCTCTCTTTCTACCTCTGTCTATGATGGCAGTCTTTGAAAACATTCTCAAAAAGAGGATTGGGTAATGTTTAAAGAACAACAGAAGATAACTAAAAAAACAATACGGGGAGAAAAGATGAGGTACGAAGGTAAGCTCGCCAAGAATATAAAGCAGGATAGTAAAAGCTTCTTTAGGTATGTGAAGAGGATAACATTAGTTAAGACCAAAGTTGGACCCTTGAAGGCCGAAAAAGTTGAATTTATTATGGGAAACAAGGAAATGGCAGATGAGTTGAACAGGTACTTTGGATCTGTCTTTACTAAGGGGGATACAAACAATCCCGGGAATTAACCTTCTAAACCTACGCTGCACTCCCTCAATAGCAAGAATGTCCTTCCTCAAATTAGGAGACCAAAACTGCACACAATAACATATAGCATATAACCATATAACAATTACAGCACAGAAACAGGCCTTCTTGGCCCTTCCAGTCCGTGCCGACCATTTATTTTCCCCTAGTCCCATCTACCTGCACTCAGACCATACCCCTCCATTCCCTTCCCGTCCATATACCTATCCACTTTACTTTTAAATGTTAAAATCGATCCTGCCTCCACCACTTCTGCAGGAAGATCATTCCACACAGCCACCACTCTCTGAGTAAAGAAGTTCCCCCTCATGTTACCCCTAAACTTCTGTCCCTTAATTCTCATGTCATGCCCTCTTGTTTGAATCTTCCCTACCCTCAATGGGAAAAGCTTATCCACGTCAACTCTGTCTATCCCTTTCATCATTTTAAAGACCTCAATCAAGTCCCCCCTTAACCTTCTGCGCTCCAAAGAATAAAGACCTAACTTGTTCAACCTTTCACTGTAACTTAGTTGCTGGAACCCAGGCAACATTCTAGTAAATCTCCTCTGTACTCTCTATTTTGTTGACATCCTTCCTATAATTAGGCGACCAAAATTGTACACCATACTCCAGAATTGGTCTCACCAATGCCTTTTACAAGTTTAACATTACTTCCCTACTCCTATATTCAATGCTGTGATTTATAAAGGCCAGCACACCAAAAGCTTTCTTTACCACCCTATCTACATGCGATTCCATCTTCAGGGAACTATGCACAGTTATTCCTAGATCCCTCTGTTCCACAGCATTCCTCAATTCCCTACAATACTCCATTTGTGGTCTCACCAAGGCCCTGTGCAACAGCAGAGGGACCTCTTTGCTCCTATACTCAACTCCTTACTGTATAAAATGATGAGAAGCATAGATAGGGTAGACATTCAGAACCTTTTTCCCCAGGCTGGAGATGTCCAACATTAGAGGGCATCACTATGGTTGGGGTGAGAGATGTCCGAGGCAAGTTTTATGTAGTGGGGGTAGGTGGTGGTGGAGGCAGATACCAAAGTGGGATTTAAGAGTCTGTTAGATTGGCACAAGGAGGTTCAGGGAATAGAGGGATACGGATCATGTGCAGGCTGGTGAGATCCCATCCCGTCCATACACCTATCCACTTTAAAAGTAAAGTGGATAGGTATATGGACGGGAAGGGAATGGAGGGGTATGGTCTGAGTGCAGGTAGATGGGACTAGGGGAAAATAAATGGTCGGCACGGACTGGAAGGGCCGAGAAGGCCTGTTTCCGTGTTGTAATTGTTATATGGTTATATGATTATATCAGTTCAGCTAGGTACCATGTTCAGCACAGACATTGTGGGCCGAAGGGCCTGTTCCTGTGTTGTACTGTTCTACGTTCTATGTTCCACATAGTACTGTATAGACTTGTACTCCAATGTACTATGATTAGTACGGGTGTCAGGGGTTATGGGGAGAAGGCAGGGGAATGGGGTTAGGAGGGCGAGATAGATCAGCCACGATGGACTTGATGGGCTGAATAGCCTTATTCTGTTCCATTCACGTATGACCTTATGTCATCTATTTAACCACTGTGATTATTATTGTGTTTGGCATTGCATTGCGTGCAGGATTTCCAAGGCATTTTCTCGGCTGTGATGAATATGTTACTGCGTTTTCAATTTGCTTGGGGGAAATATTTGATCTGTGGAACTACAGCTACTTTGCTTTGTCATTTGCGCTAATGATTTTTTTTTTTTTGATATTTTTTAAAAAAAGCTGTCTCTGAATGCCAGAGTATCAGTGAACCAGGCCTGAATGAATCATCCCTGCACACATCAATTAGCAGCGGCAGTAACATTTTTATCGACTGTAAGATGGGCTGCAAGATAGTCATGACTAATTCAAAATTATGATTGTTTTTTATCTGTCTGATTCCATCCGCACTTAACTATTTACTTCCCTGTTTGCCTTCTCTGCTCTGCCAGTCTATGTGCGTGTGTCCGAGAGGCATAGATATGGTAGACAGTCAGAACCTTTCTACCAGGGTGGAAGAGGCCAAGACTCCACTCCGTTTTCTTCAGTTTCCTCCCACACTCCGAAGACATACAGGTTTGGAAGTCAATTGGCTTGGTATAAATTGTCCCGAGTAGGTGTGGCGGGCCAGCGTTAGCCGGTCGGCGCGGACTCGGTGGGCCGAAGGGCCTGTTTCCGCGCTGTATCTCCAAACCGAACTAAAACTAACCATTCAAGGGCGTAGCTGTAACGTGAGAGGGGGAACGTTTAATGGAGACGTGCGGGGCAAGTATTTTACTCGGGGGGTCTGGATGGAGGTCTGGAGTTTAGAAGGATGAGGGGGGGATCTTATAAAAACATATAAAATTATAAAAGGACCGGACAAGCTAGATGCAGGAAAAATGTTCCCAATGTTGGGCGAGTCCAGAACCAGGGGCCACAGTCTTAGAATAAAGGGGAGGTCATTTAAGACTGAGGGGAGAAAAAACGTTTTCACCCAGAGAGTTGTGAATTTGTGGAATTCCCTGCCACAGAGGGCAGTGGAGGCCAAGTCACTGGATGGATTTAAGAGAGAGTTAGATAGAACTCTAGGGGCTAGTGGAGTCAAGGGATATGGGGAGAAGGCAGGCACGGGTTATTGATCGGGGACGATCAGCCATGGTCACAATGAATGGCGGTGCTGGCTCGAAGGGCCGAACGGCCTACTCCTGCACCTATTGTGTATTGGCGATGGTCTATTCTGGTGAACCTCCTCTGCACCCTCTCCGTAGCCTCCACCTCCACGTGACCAGAACTGCACGCAATACTCCAAACGCGCCCTATCGCGCTGCACACCTCTGCTTCATCTTTCCGCTGATGTTATCTGACCTGCTGGATTTTTTTCAGCATTCTCTGTTTTTCATTTTATATTTCCATTGTCTGTAGATTTAGTGAGATTAAAATTGAATGGTGGGTCCAAGTCAAGGGGTTGAATGATTTACTCCCGTTTCCACATTTTCTTATCATTGGCTCCTTGTCTCCTTTTCTTTCGCATTTATATTCACACAGAAATGTGTTTCCTTCTCTCTCTGACTCTCCTCGTCTCAAGCCATGAAGTTAAACAGGCTTTTCATTCTTTCTTCCACAAATCTTTTCCACAGTGGCACAGACAGCAGAGTTGCAACCTTAGGTACAACACTTTCTGCGGCAGCTGAGGAAGCACAATCTGCCACAGGCAATGATGGTCCAATTCTACACGGCCATCGTAGAGTCTGTCCTCACCTTCTCCATCACGGTCTGGTTTGGCTCAGCCACCAAGCACGACACCCGGAGGCTGCAGCGAATCGTCCGATCAGCAGAGAAGGTTATTGGCTGCAACCTTCCCTCCATTGATGAACTGTACACTGCAAGGGCCAGGAAGCGAGCGGGCAAGATCATCTCTGACCCCTCTCACCCTGGCCACAAACTCTTTGAATCACTTCCCTCTGGAAGGCGACTCCGGACTGTCAAAGCTGCCACAGCCGGACATAAAAACAGCTTTTATCCACGAGTAGTTGCTCTACTCAACAGCCAAAAATCTGTAGCCTCCCTTTGATCTGGTATTTTGTTGGTTCACGTGCTTGATCAACGGTGTTTTATCATTAATGTTTTATTATTATTAATGTTTAATGTTTTCTGAGTCATTCATAACTGTCACTGTGTGTCATGTTGCTACTTGTGGGCGGAGCACCAAGGCAAATTCCTTGTATGTGAATACTTGGCCAACAAACTTATTTACTTACTTACAGCGCCAGAGACCCGGTGTCAGCACTGTCTGTACGGAGTCTGTACGTTCTCCCTGTGACCTGCGTGGGTTTTCTCCGGGTGCTCCGGTTTCCTCCCGCACTCCGGGTTGGGAGGCTGATTGGCTTCGGCAAAGGTTGCAACTTGTCCCGAGTGTGCGCGGGATAGTGCAAGTGTGCGGGGTGATCGGTAGTCGGCATGGACTCGGTGGGCTGAAGGGCCTGTTTCCGCGCTGTCTGTCTCCACAAGCCCTGAGAGTCTCTCCTTGTGTCTGTCTCTCTCAAAGGCCAGCGTTCATTGCAGGTCAGAAAAAACGAGAGCAGACTTGGTTGAAGCATAACGGGCCTGCCCCTCCAACGACAACCTACCACCTAGTGGACGTCAAGCTACCGACAGCCGGCGGCCCATTGGGACGTCCACCCACAACCACATCTACAACAACCTACGACCACACCTGCAACAACCCAGACAACCAAAGTCAACTTGCGTCCACGGTGCGACAAGCAACCACCCTGTCGGCGACAACTGAAGACTGTTCGGTCGCCGGCACCTGTCGCCGGTTGATGTAGGTAGTCGCCAATGGAATTCACCGAAGTCAGCACCCGGCGATGACCAACGTCATCCCGGCGACAACCTACATCAGCACCTACGTCAGGAGAAGTCAAGCTACGTCAAGCCCACAGTCGCCGAAATGTTTTTAACATTTCAAAATCCAGCAGCGACCAGAAAAAACTCTTTCGGCAACTTGAGGGGACGACTCACGACCATACGGGCGTTACCCCGAGACCATGTAGCGACGGCCTCGTCGAATGCAGGCGCCTAAGTGGGACAGGGGCTTAAAGGGCCTGTTCTACAAGCATGCAACTCTATGCGATGAGTGCGATCAAACTAGAAGCGGGGGCCGCGCGGTGGTCGGGTGATCCCCTGTACAGGGCCGTTCCCACCAGCATGCGCCTGCATGCGGCAAGCGCGACCAAACCGGCAGCGAGGGCCGCGCAGAGGTCGGGTGAGTGGCGCAACACGGCGCAAAGTGAGGCGAACTTGGAGCGAAGTCTTAAAGGTAAGTTCGCCAGGACAGAGAGGGGCACACAGAGAGGGCCACGGAGCCACACACATAGAGGGTCACGGAGGCACCAACAGAGAGGGTCACGGAGGCACGATGTCGAGACGGTGTGTAATGCGTCGAGGCGACTGCGAGCCGACAAGCCGTTGCCGCGCGGAATTTTTGGACATAGTCAGTTTTTCGGAGCCCCGCGCGATGTCGGGACGAACTCCGCACAATTCCGCACGGCTCCGGCGATCGAAGTGGGACCGGCCCCGCGACGCCGGACGGCTCAAGCAACCACGTTAGGTCGCGCTCATCGCATAGAGTTGCATGCTGGTGGGACAGGCCCTTGACTGAGCATTCTGAGGGGGCAGAAGAAGAAACTCCAGATGGTAGAATCTGGCCCAGAAACATAGTTGGACCATGGAACAGTGCAGCACACATACAGGCCCTTCGGCCCACAATGTCTGTGCTGAACATGCCAACACCATGGTTCGACAAGCTCAGAACCTTAAGGGCCTGTCCCACTTGCGTGCGATTGCGTGCGTTTTGCACGACCAAACGGAAGCGAAGTTTGCGCGAAGTTCGTGCTAAAGTTTGCGCGTGACGTCATTTACCAATCAGCATGGCAGGAGGCAGGCCGACTGAATTTGGGCGTCGCACGGTATCGGGCGGTGACGTCATCACGCAACGCCACGCCGGGCGGTGACGTCATCACGTAACACCATGCGCTAGGCGTACGCCGTCAAGATACTGCATATGACGTCAAGACGCTGCGCACGACCGCAATGCGCCTGCAGGCCGACAGGCCGTTGGCGCGCGAAGATTTTGGTCACTGCAGGAATTTCGGAGCCCCGCCCGATGTCGGGACCAGCCCCGCACAGCTCCGCGCTTCTAAGTGGGACCGGCCCCGCGCGGCCATACGGTGCCCGTACGCCTCAAGCGACCACTAGGTGGCGTAATTGGGACAGGCCCATTACTCAACTCCCTTTAGAAGACTACAATACACAACCAAATACAGGTCGCCAATAATCCCTGGCAATGTATTCCACAACCAAATTGCTCTCCGGGTAAGAATAAATGAATGCACGTTGCTTTTGGTTCCCTTGCAAACCTATCGCACCTTGACTTCTCCACAACTGGAAACAGTTTTTTTGTTGAGTCTGTACGTATCTTTGCTAGAAGAACGGAGCGGGTCGGGCAGCACCCGTGGTGGGACTGGACAGCCGCCATTTTGTGTCTGGACCCCTCTTCCAGATGTCAGCCGCCATTTTGTGTCTGGACCCAACCCGAAATGCCGTCTGTCTGTTCACATCACAGGTGCTGCCTGGCCTCCTGACTTCCTCCAGTACTTTGCGTTTAGCTCAGGACCCCAGCATCTGCAGTTCCTTACGTCTCTGCACACTTCATGACATCAAAGACATATTTTATCCTCTGTTCCAAGGAGACCAAGTCCATTTTCTCTAATCTATCCACATAACTAGTGGATGTGTATCCCTTGTGGCTAATATAACATAACATCCCTTGTGGCTAAAGGGATCAGGGGGTATGGGGAGAAGGCAGGTACTGGATACTGAGTTGGATGATCAGCCATGATCATATTGAATGGCGGTGCTGGCTCGAAGGGCCGAATGGCCTACTCCTGCACCTATTGTCTATGTTTCTAACTAAAGTCCCACATCCTGGGATGTCAGGACTTTCATATGAGGAAAGACTGGATAGACTCGGCTTGTACTCGCTGGAATTTAGAAGATTGAGGGGGGATCTTATAGAGACGTACAAAATTCTTAAGGGGTTGGACAAGCTAGATGTAGGAAGGTTCTTCCCGATGTTGGGGAAGTCCAGAGCAAGGGATCACAGTTTGAGGATAAGGGGGATGTCTTTTTGGACCGAGATGAGGAAAACACAGAGAGTGGTGAATCTGTGGAATTCTCTGCCACAGAAGGTAGTTGAGGCCAGTTCATTGTCTATATTTAAGAGGGAGTTAGATGTGGCCCTTGTGGCTAAAGGGATCAGGGGGTATGGAGAGAAGGCAGGTACGGGATACTGAGTTGGATGATCAGCCATGATCACATTGAATGGCGGTGCAGGCTCGAAGGGCCGAATGGCCTACTCCTGCACCTATTTTCTATGTTTCTATCACTGGAATCGTTCACCCCAGAGTTGCTACCTTGCATAGCCAGAGACCTGGGTTCGATCCTGACTACGGGCGCTGTCTGTACGGAGTTTGTACATTCTTCCTGTGACCTCGTGGGTTGTCTCCAGGTGCTCCGGTTTCCTCCCACATTCCAAAGACGTGCAGGTCTGTAGGTTTGATTGCCTTCTGTTTGTTGCCACTAGTAAATAGGATGCGAAATAGAAATAACATAGAACTAGTCTCATGTTCATTGGCTATATTTAAGAGGGCGTTTGATGTGGCACTTGTGGCTAAAGGGATCAGGGGGTATGGAGAGAAGGCAGGTACGGGATACTGAGTTGGATGATCAGCCATGATCATATTGAATGGCGGTGCAGGCTCGAAGGGCTGAATGGCCTACACCTGCACCTATTTTTCTATGTTTCTATGTTTCTGGTGTACAGGGGGATCGCTGGTGGACCTGAGGGCCTGTTTACACGCTGCATCTCTGAGCTAAACTAATCTAAATCCCTCCTGCAGCTCCTCCAAAATCCTTCTATCCATCTTTAACTCTGGCACCCAGAATTGAACACGATCCAATACTCCAGCCATGACTGAGCGGGTACTAAATAAAGATTCATCATGATCTCCTTGCTGTTGTGCTGTATGCCTCTATTTATAAAGAGCAGACATCTGGAAGCATATTAACCGCTTTTCAATCTGTCCTGCCACTATAAGTTTAAGGTGAAGGGGAAAAGATTGAATAGGAATCTGAGGGGGAACTTTTTCGCACAAAGGATGGTGGGTGTATGGAACGAGCTGCCGGAGGAGGTAGTCGAGGCAGGGACTATCCCAATGTTTAAGAAACACTTAGGCCGGTACATGGATAGGACAGGTTTGTAGTGATACGGACCAAATAGACAATAGGTGCAGGAGTAGGCCATTCGGCCCTTTGAGCCAGCACCGCCATTCACTGTGATCATGGCTGATCATCCCCAATCAGTACCCCGTTCCTGCCTTCTCCCCATATCCCTTCACTCCTCTATCTTTAAGAGATCTATCAATCTCTTGAAACGGGGTATTGATTGGGTTGGGCTCTGGGTAGTGTTGTAGAGCAGTGGGATCTTGGAGTACAGGTGCATGGTTCCTTGAAGGTCGAATCACAGGTAGTTAAGGTGGTCATAAGCGCTTTTGGCACTTTGGCCTTCATCAGTCAGAGTATTGAGTACAGAAGTTGGGAGGTCATGTTGCTGTTGTATAAGACGTTGGTGAGACCACATTTAGGATATCGTGTTCAGTTAGACAATAGACAACAGGTGCAGGAGGAGGCCATTTGGCCCTTCGAGCCAGCACCACCATTCACTGTGATCATGGCTGATCATCCCCAATCAGTACCCCGTTCCTGCCTTCAAGCTTGAAAGGGTTCAGAAAAGATTTACGAGGATGTTGCCCGGACTAGAGGGTGTGAGCTATAGGGAGAGGTTGAGCAGGCTGGGTCTCTATTCCTTGGAGCGCAGGAGGATGAGAGGAGATCTTGTGGTGGTACACAAAATCATGAGAGGAATAGATCGGGTAGATGCACAGTCTTTTGCCCAGAGTAGGGGAATCGAGGACCAGAGGCCATAGGTTCAAGGTGAAAGGGAAAAGATTTAATTGGAATTCGAGGGGTAACTTTTTCACACAGAGGGTGGTGGGTGTATGGAACGAGCTGCCAGAGGAGGTAGTTGAGGCTGGGACTGTCCTAACGTTTAAGAAACAGTTAGACAGATACATGGATAGGACAGGTTTGGAGGGATACGGACCAAACGTGGGCAGGTGGGACTAGTGTCGCTGGGCCGGTGTGGGCAACCTTTACCCAGAATTGGGGAATAAAGTAGGACACCAGAGGACAAATGTTTAAGGTGGGGGGGGGGGGGGGAAAGATTTAATAGGAGCGCGGGGGGGTAACTTTATCACACAAAGGTTGGTGGGTGCATGGAACGAGCTGCTGGAGGAGGTACTTGAGGCTGGTTCTATCTCAACGTTCAAGAAACATTTAGACAGGTACACGGATAAGACAGGTTTAGAGGGATATGGGCCAAATGCAGGCATGAGTTTAGAAGGATGAGAGGATATCATTGAAACATATAAGACTATTAAGGGTTTGGACACGCTAGAGGCAGGAAACATGTCCCCGATGTTGGGGGAGTCCAGAACCAGGGGCCACACAGTTTAAGAATAAGGGGTAAGCCATTTAGAACGGAGACGAGGAAACACTTTTTCACACAGAGAGTTGTGAGTCTGTGGAATTCTCTGCCTCAGAGGCCGGTTCTCTGGATACTTTCAAGAGAGCGCTAGATAGAGCTCTTAAAGATAGCGGAGTCGGGGGATATGGGGAGAAGGCAGGAACAGGGTACTGATTGTGGATGAACAGCCATGATCACATTGAATGGCGGTGCTGGCTCGAAGGGCTGAATGGCCTCCTCCTGCACCTATTGTCCATGTGGGACTAGTGTGGATGGGATGTGTTGCCCAGCATGGGAAGGTTGGGCTGAAGGGCTTGTTTCCACACTGTATAACTCAACTCTGTGTCAATGACTCTGGACTCCCATGTAACTGCTCTTCCCAGCAACCTGTGCACAAATCCCAGGTTCTTAAAAAAAAATTATCCTCCTCACAGCTCACCACACCTTCAAATTCTGCGTCATCTGCAAATTTGGAAAATGTGCTTTGGGCCTCTCAGTCCAAATTAAATGAGTGGCCTTGCATCGAACCCTGGGGGAGCATCACTGTACACTTCCCACCAGCACAGAAAACCAATCTACTTCCATTCCACAGCACAGCGGTTTTATTTTCAGCTTCCCTACCTTTCTTACTCTTGGGAATGTGCCTAGACTGTAGATAAAACAGCAGCACATCAAAGGCCAAATACACTCAGTCATAATTTTGCCTTGCAAACATTGATACAGATTTATCTAGGCCAAATCTGTTCTCACCTGGTAAAAGTGGTCTTTTTCCAGTTGTTTTACCTCAGTTTGTGATCGATATTGTTTTTGTTTCAAAGAGAATGCTATTGGTATTGAGTCATTAAGTTATACGTCATGGAAACAGGCCATTCGGCCCAATTTGTCTATGCTGGCCAAGTTGGCATGTGGGGCATTGAGAGTCGCAAGGCTTATTTTAAATGTTGAGTGTTCAGCTTAGTTTATTGTCATGTACCGAGGTACAGTGAGAAGCTTTATTTCCGTGCATGACATGTTAACTAAGGGTGTCGGGGGATACGGGGTGAAGGCAGGAGAATGTAGTTGAGAGGGAAAGATAGATCTCTGATTGAATAGCGGAGCAGACTCGATGGGCCAAATGGCCCGATTCTGCTCCTATGTCCAATGAACATGAACTCTCAGGCACCCTAACCTCCCAACAAGTCTTAAAGAAGGAACTGCAGATGCTGGAGAATCGAGGGTTACACAAAAAGCTGGAGAAACTCAGCGGGTGCAGCAGCATCTAAGGAGCGAAGGAGATAGGCGACGTTTCGGGTCGAGACCCTTCTTCAGACAAGTCTGTTGGCCAGATCTGACCTTTTAATGGCCATCCTTAAGCCTAAATAGACCCCACCAGAAAACGTCCAGAAATTCTTTAAATTAGGCTACCCTCGTTGTCTCCTAGGTTGAACAAGTTGGGTCTTTATTCTTTGGAGCGCAGAAGGTTAAGGGGGGACTTGATTGAGGTCTTTAAAATGATGAAAGGGATAGACAGAGTTGACGTGGATAAGCTTTTCCCATTGAGGGTAGGGAAGATTCAAACAAGAGGGCATGACATGAGAATTAAGGGACAGAAGTTTAGGGGTAACATGAGGGGGAACTTCTTTACTCAGAGAGTGGTGGCTGTGTGGAATGATCTTCCTGCAGATGTGGTGGAGGCAGGATCGATTTTAACATTTAAAAGTAAAGTGGATAGGTATATGGACGGGAAGGGAATGGAGGGGTATGGTCTGAGTGCAGGTAGATGGGACTAGGGGAAAATGAATGGTCGGCACGGACTGGAAGGGCCGAGAGGGCCTGTTTCCGTGCTGTAATTGTTATATGGTTATATGGTTATAGATGATCTCCCAATGACAAAGTTTATAGTTTAGTTCCTCGGGTTCCTATTAAATCTTTCCCTCCCCCTTCACCTTAGAGGCACAGTGCGGAAACAGGTCCTTCAGCCCACCGTGTCCGCGCCGACCAGCAATTAATACTATCCCACACACACTAGGGATAATTTACAGTTATACCAAGCCAATGAACCCATGCAGGTCACAGAGAGAACCTGCAAACTCTGTACAGACATATCCTCCGTAAACCCGTAGTCGGGATCAAATATAAGATTGTTAAGTGTTTGGACACGCTAGAGGCAGGAAACATGTTCCCGATGTTGGGGGAGTCCAGAATCAGGGGCCACAGTTTAAGAATAAGGAGTAAGCCATTTAGAACGGAGACGAGGAAACACTTTTTCACACAGAGAGTGGTGAGTCTGTGAAATTCTCTGCCTCAGAGGGCGGTGGAGGCCGGTTCTCTGGATGCTTTCAAGAGAGAGCTAGATAGGGCTCTTAAAGATAGCGGAGTCAGGGGATATGGGGAGAAGGCAGGAACGGGGTACTGATTGGGGATGATCAGCCATGATCACATTGAATGGCGGTGCTGGCTCGAAGTTGTCTATTGTCTATAAATTTGGTTCTCAAGGTAGACAAAAATGCTGGAGAAACTCAGCGGGTGAGGCAGCAATATCATTTGCACGAATAGTCACAAAAGATACAGAAGGTGGAAGCTCGATGACTTTCAGTCCCTGAAGTAGTCATGCACAGACTGCAGATATTTTGAGGTCAGTTGCCTTTAACCGGTAAAGGTCAACATCTAATAAACAAAGATTGATCAGTTCCAATGAAAATTCATTCACCTGAATTGTGGCCTCTGTCGTTTCCCACAGACCTGCTGGGCATTTCCAGTATTTTCTGCTTCAACACTTATAATATCCAGAAAAATATGAGTGTCAATAAATCACAGACTCATACAGCAGAGAAACAGGCTCTTCAGCCCAATTTGCCCCCGCTGTGCTAGAAGCCCCACCGACACGCGTCCCACCTGCCTACATTTGGCTCATATCCCTCTAAACCTTCCCTATGCATGTACTTGTCCAAATGTATTTTAAATCTTGCTCTGGTACCTGCCTCAACCACCACGTTGTGTGTAGCCACCACCATGGGCGGAAATCCTGGGGGGGACAGGGGGGGGACACGTGCTCCCCTCATGCTTTGAGAGATGGGGGACAATCCCGCCCATGTTTTGTCATCCGGACTTTATCGGAAGCTTTATAGAGGCTGGATCGGCACGTTCACGGGGCCTTTCAGCGCCCGGCGCGGCTTAAAATCAAACTGCTGCATCGAGGCGATCGTGGCTCCCGATGTTGAAGCCCCCGACGGGCGATGAAAGGCCCCGTGAACGGGCCGATTCGAGCCCCACCATTCGGGGCGGACGAAGCCGCTGTTGCTGGAGTTCGGAATCGGCCACCAACCAGGTCAGCTCCCGATGTTACCGTCCACAGGGCCCACGGCCGAAGCCTCGCGTGCGTGCACAGGTGCGCTCGTGCGTGTGTGCACGCATGGGCGCGCGCGGCAGCCAAGATATTGTGTCTCCCCCATGTTTTTATAGCGATTTCTCTGCCTGGCCACCACCCTCCACGTGAACACGTTACCCCTCAGGTTCCTATTAAATCTTTCCCCGCTCACCTTAAACCAATGTACTCTGGTGCCTTGATTCCCCAACTGGGTGAAAAACTATGCATTCACCCTAGCAATTTACCCAGACAGTTGTGAATCTGTGGAATTCTCTGCCTCAAAAGGCGGTGGAGGCCGGTTCTCTAGATGCTTTCAAGAGAGAGTTAGATAGAGCTCTTAAAGATAGCGGAGTCAAAGGACACGGTGAGAAGGCAGGAACGGGGTACTGGTTGTGGATGATCAGCCATGATCACATTGAATGGCGGTGCTGGCTCGAAGGGCTGAATGGCCTACTCCTGCACCTATTGTCTATATTGCCCTTCAAGACTTTATACGCTCCAAGGACTAAAGTGCAAGCCTGTCTGACTTCTCCATATAGCTCAGGCCCTCAAGAGGAACAGCACCAAAACACATCACTGGTTTAATTTTACAATGTTAAATGATGGTGGCTCTCAAACTCTCCGTCTGTAATAGCATGTCTCTCTGTTCCCTGTGGCAGAGCGAGGTGGTGGAGGAATTGGGGTGCCAGTGTGGGGCGTGTAACCTGTTGGCAGGTTGGTCGCTCGTTGTGGAGTTAAACGGCACAGAAGTGGGCCCTTCGGCCCAGCACGCCCATGCTGTCCTTTTAGCTGAAGATAGGCACAAAATGCTGGAGTAACTCAGCGGAAACGTACAAAATTCTTAAGGGGTTGGACAAGCTAGATGCAGGAAGATTGTTCCCGATGTTGGGGAGGTCCAGGACAAGGGGTCACAGCTTAAGGATAAGGGGGGTTGGCGAGAGAGAGAAAGCGAGGGTTACTTGAAGTTATAGAAATCAATATTCGTCGATTGTAAGCTGCCCAAGCGAATATTTTTCATTCAGCCTCACACTGGTGTGGCCGTTCGGCCTTCAATCGACCCTTTTCCGTTTGCCCATATTAAACTGAATCTTTCTATACCTTTTCATCTAGTCTGGTAATAGGAGATTTCTTAAGTAACAGATTAAGACATCCCAAAGCATTTTTCAGCCAGTGAGTGCAAGTATTTATATCAAGAGGGCTCGTATACAAAAACAGGGCCATAAATGCTGAGGCTCCACAAGGCGCGGGTCGGGCCTCATTCGGAGTAATTGTGAGCAATTTTGGGCCCCGTATCTGAGGAAGGACGTGCTGGCTCTGGAGAGGGTCCAGAGGAGGTTTACAAGATTGATCCCAGGAATTGGTGGGTTAACCTATGATGAGCGTTTGTCGGCACTGGGCCTGTACTCGCTGGAGTTTAGAAGAATGAGGGGGAACCCTCATTGAAACTTACAGAATAATGAAAGGCTTGGATAGAGTGGATGTGGAGAGGATGTTTCCACTGGTGGGAGAGTCTAGGACCAGAGGTCACAGCCTCAGAATTAAAGGACATTCTTTTAGGAGATGAGGCGAAATGTATTTAGTCAGAGGGTGGTGAATCTGTGGAATTCTTTGCCACAGACGGCTGTGGAGGCCACAAGTCAGTGGATATATTTAAGGCAGAGATAGATGGATTCTTGATTAGTGCGGGTGTCAGAGGGTTATGGGGAGAAGGCAGGAGAATGGGGTTAGGAGGGGGAGATAGATCAGCCATGATTGAATGGCGGGGTAGACTTGATGGACCGAATGGCACAATTCTGCTCCTATCTCTTGTGATCTTATGATGTAGGTGTCAAGTGGATTCAATGCTGTTATTGAAACAAAACAGCTGTCAATTTGTGCACCACAATCTCTTGTAAGCCGCAGTGAGATTAGTCGAGTTTAGGTTACTTTGGAAATACAGCGCGGAAACAGGCCCTTTCGGACAACCGTGTCCGCGCCGACCAGCGTTCCCCGCACATTAACACTATCGTATACCCACCGGGGACAATATTTACATTTACCAATTAACCATATAACCATATAACCATATAACAATTACAGCACGGAAACAGGCCTTCTCGGCCCTTCCAGTCCGTGCCGACCATTTATTTTCCCCTAGTCCCATCTACCTGCACTCAGACCATACCCCTCCATTCCCTTCCCGTCCATATACCTATCCACTTTACTTTTAAATGTTACAATCGATCCTGCCTCCACCACTTCTGCTGGAAGATCATTCCACACAGCCACCACTCTCTGAGTAAAGAAGTTCCCCCTCATGTTACCCCTAAACTTCTGTCCCTTAATTCTCATGTCATGCCCTCTTGTTTGAATCTTCCCTACCCTCAATGGGAAAAGCTTATCCACGTCAACTCTGTCTATCCCTTTCATCATTTTAAAGACCTCAATCAAGTCCCCCCTTAACCTTCTGCGCTCCAAAGAATAAAGACCTAACTTGTTCAACCTTTCTCTGTAACTTAGTTACTGGAACCCAGGCAACATTCTAGTAAATCTCCTCTGTACTCTCTCTATTTTGTTGACACCCTTCCTATAATTAGGCGACCAAAATTGTACACCATACTCCAGAATTGGTCTCACCAATGCCTTGTACAATTTTAACATTACTTCCCTACTCCTATATTCAATGCTCTGATTTATAAAGGCCAGCACACCAAAAGCTTTCTTTACCACCCTATCTACATGCGATTCCACCTTCAGGGAACTATGCACAGTTATTCCTAGATCCCTCTGTTCCACAGCATTCCTCAATTCCCTACCTACAAAACTGTACGTCTTGGGAGTGTGGGAGGAAACCGAAGATCTCAGAGAAAACCCATGGGGGGAATGTACAAACTCTGTACAGACAGCACCCGTAGTCGGGATCGAACCCGGGTCTCCGCGCTGCATTTGCTGCAAGGCAGCGACTCTACCGCTGCGCCACCGTGTTCTGCAAAAATGATCGCATTACTCTTTTCCTTTTAAATATTTTCATAGAAGTACTTACAATCTGTTTACCAATCCACCAAATATTAAAACCCCTTTCATATCAGTTGGAAAAATGGGCTGAAAGATGGCAGATGGAGTTTAATGTTGATAAATGTGAGGTGCTGCACCTTGGCAGGACAAATCAAAATAGGACGTACATGGTAAACGGTAGGGAATTGAAGAATACAGTTGAACAGAGGGATCTGGGAATAACCGTGCATAGTTCCTTGAAGGTGGAATCTCATACAGATAGGGTGGTAAAGAAAGCTTTTGGTATGCTAGCCTTTATAAATCAGAGCATTGAGTATAGAAGCTGGGATGTAATGTTAAAATTGTACAAGACGTTGGTGAGACCAAATCTGGAGTATGGTGTACAATTTTGGTCGCCTAATTATAGGAAGGATCTCAACAAAATAGAGAGGGTACAGAGGAGATTTACTAGAATGTTGCCTGGGTTCCAGCAACTAAGTTACAGAGATAGGTTGAACAAGTTAGGTCTTTATTCTTTGGAGCACAGAAGGTTAAGGGGGGACTTGATAGAGGTCTTTAAAATGATGAGAGGGATCGACAGAGTTGATGTGGACAAGCTTTTCCCTTTGAGAATAGGGAAGATTCAAACAAGAGGACATGACTTTAGAATTAAGGGACAGAGGTTTAGGGGTAACATGAGGGGGAACTTCTTTACTCAGAGAGTGGTAGCTGTGTGGAATGAGCTTCCAGTGGAAGTGGTGGCGGCAGGTTCGTTGGTATCATTTAAAAATAAATTGGATAGGTATATGGATGAGAAGGGTATGGAGGGTTATGGTATGAGTGCAGGCAGGTGGGACTAAGGGAAAAAAGTTGTTCGGCACGGACTGGAAGGGCCGAGATGGCCTGTTTCCGTGCTGTGATTGTTATATGGTTACATGGTTATATCTCTGTTAAATCTCTCTTGAATCTTTCCTGCTTAAAGGAGTGTAATCCCAGCTTAATGCATAAGCATTATCCCGGTAAACCCAAATAGTTCAATACCGTAACATCCATAGAAACATAGACAATAGGTGCAGGAGTAGGCCATTCGGCCCTTCGAGCCTGCACCGCCATTCAATATGATCATGGCTGATCATCCAACTCAGTATCCCGTACCTGCCTTCTCTCCATACCCTCTGATCCCTTTAGCCACAAGGGCCACATCTAACTCTCTCTTAAATATAGCCAATGAACTGGCCTCAACTACCCTCTGTGGCAGAGAGTTCCAGAGACCCACCACTCTCTGTGTGAAAAAAGTCCTTCTCATCTCGGTCCAAAATGGATTTCCCCCTTATCCTTAAGCCGTGACCCCTTGTCCTGGACCTCCCCAACATCGGGAACAATCTTCCTGCAATCCAGTAGCAAGGTCCGGTGGTCAGAATGAATCTATTCCTTAGAGATGATTTTACTCGAGTCCAGACCACTGTAAGCACTGGCAGAGAATGGTGGAAACACTCAGCAAGTCAGGCAGCATCCGTGAAGGCAGAAACAGGCGACATGTTCAGATGAACAGCACGCATCCCTGAACGCTGCACTTAGCACATCATGTACACTTCTCGTTGACCACTTGGAGTATGGTCCCAGCCACAGGAGAGGCTGGGATCCCACCTAGTGAGACCACATGTGTCCGAGGAACTTAGGGCCCTATAGGGCCCAAGCGAGAGTATTGTGTGCAGTTTTGGGCCCCTAATTTGAGGAAGGACATTCTTGCTATTGAGGGAGTGCAGCGTAGGTTCACAAGGAATGTCGGGACTGTCATATGCTGATAGAATGGAGCGGCTGGGCTTGTACACTCTGGAGTTTAGAAGGATGAGGGGATATCTTATTGAAACATACAAGATTATTAAGGGTTACACAAAAAGCTGGAGAAACTCAGCGGGTGCAGCAGCATCTAAGGAGCGAAGGAGATAGGCGACGTTTCGGGTTGAGACCCTTCTTCAGACTGGGATTATTAAGGGATTGGACACCCTAGAGGCAGGAAACATGTTCTCGATGTTGGGGGAGTCCAGAACCAGGGGCCACAGTTTAAGAATAAGGGGTAAGCCATTTAGAACGGAGACGAGGAAACACTTTTTCACGCAGAGAGTTGTGAGTCAGTGGAATTCTCTGCCTCAGAGGGCGGTGGAGGCAGGTTCTCTGGATGCTTTCAAGAGAGAGCTGGATAGAGCTCTTAAAGATAGTGGAGTGAGGGGATATGGGGGGAAGGCAGGAACGGGGTACTGATTGGGGATGATCAGCCATGATCACATTGAATGGTGGTGCTGGCTCGAAGGGCCGAATGGCCTAGTCCTGCACCTATTGTCTATTGATATAAAGCTATGTGAGGGATAGGTGAGGTAGACTCTGTCAGAGCCATTTTTCCCAGACGTGCGAATGTCTAGCACTTGAGGCGAGAGGAAGAAAGTATTATGGAGATGCACGAGGCAAGTATTTTACGCAGAGAGAAGTGGAGGCCAGAGCTCTGGGTTCTATCATAGAAACATAGAAAATAGGTGCAGGAGGAGGCCATTTGGCCCTTCGAGCCAGCACAGCCCATTGTGATCATGGCTGATTGGGCCCAATCAATAACCCGTGCCTGCCTTCTCCCCATATCCCTTGATTCCACTAGCCCCTATCCTGACATAGGGTGCTGTCTGCATGGAGTTTGCAAATTCTTCCTGTGAGCTGCGAGGGGGGTGGGGGAGATGGGGTGGGGGAGGGGGTATGTGTGGGGGAGGAGTGGGGTGGTGTGGGGGGTGGTGGGGGGGGGGGGGGTTGGGGTGGTGTGGAGGGCTTTCCCGACTCCACACAACCAGCTTTTCCGACTCAACACAGCCGGCTTTTCCGGCTCCACACAGCCGGCTTTTCAGACTCCACACAGCCGGCATTCTTGACTCCTCTTGCGGACTCAATCAGGACTACTTGTGGACTCAGCCCCGCCTCCGGGGTTTTATTCTCCAACGGGTGGGTGTTAACTTCATGGTGACTGACAGGCGAGAAGACCAATCTGCTGACCTCACGATTTTTTAAACCTTCATAACTTTTGTATAATTCCACCGTGCTGAACAAAACTTGGTGGGTTGGAGTAGAGAAGAACGTTCGGAGTGGCGGTGCTGCTTGTCAGCTGCGGCTCACCTGCAGTCCGTCTGTCTTTTATTTTATTTTTGTCCTCGTCCCTGTTTTTGGTGTTTATTTTTGGTTTGTTGGGTTGTGTGTGTGTGTGTGGGGGGGGGGGAGGGTGGGAGAAACGGGGTTTTAGTCTCTCCCTTCGGGGGGATGCGACTTTTCCTGTCGTGTCCCCCGACATCGTCTCCGTCTGTGCTGAGGCCCTGGTGACGGCCTTCCAGCTTCCAGCGGCGGCGGCACGGCCTTCAGAGCTCCAGCGGCGACCTGGCTTCGGGAGCTGCGGTGCTCCAGTGGCGTTCCGGCGGCGACCTGGCTTCCGGCGGCGACCTGGTTTTCGGGAGCTGCGGTGCTCCAGTGGCGGCCTGGGTTTCGGGAGCTGCGGTGCTCCAGTGGCGGCCTGGTTTTCGGGAGCTGCGGTGCTCCAGTGGCGGCCTGGGTTTCGGGAGCTGCGGTGCTCCAGCGTCGGCCTGGCTCCCTCTGAGCTGCGGTGCTCCAGCGGCGGCCTGGGTTTCGGGAGCTGCGGTGCTCCAGCGGCGGCCTGGCTTTCGGGAGCTGCGGTGCTCCAGCGGCGGCCTGGCTCCCTCTGAGCTGCGGTGCTCCAGCGGCGGCCTGGGTTTCGGGAGCTGCGGTGCTCCAGCGGCGGCCTGGCTTTCGGGAGCTGCGGTGCTCCAGCGGCGGCCTGGCTTTCGGGAGCTGCGGTGCTCCAGCGACGTTCCGGCGGCGGGCCCTGTGGCGGTGTTCCGGTGTTCCGGCGTCAGCGGTGGCGGCGGCCTGGATCCCCTCAGCGCAGAGGGAGAATAAGGAGGGGAGAAAGACAGAGACTCTAAGACTTTTGCCTTCCACCACAGTGAGGAGGTGTTTGGTGAACTCACTGTGGTGGATGTTAATTTTGTGTTTATTGTGTGGTATTGTTATTTTTATATATGTATGACTGCAGGCACGAAATTTCGTTCAGACCGAAAGGTCTGAATGACAATAAAGGCAATTCAATTCAATTCAATTCAATTCAATTAAGGTGGCAAAAACATCCTATCGATAAACGGTACCATTTCTTCGCAGTTTAAAAAAAAACAAAAACGGAAGTAGCGAAGACGAGAGTTTTCGTAGTAGTATAGATAGATGTTTACATATTCTGTTGTGCTGCAGCAAGCAAGAATTTCCTTCTTCTATCTGGGACAAACGTCAATAAAACAGTTTTGACTCTTGAATCTTGATCATGGTCAACCAGGTTTGGCCAAAGGACCTGTCTCCGTGTTGCCGGCCAATTGCAGTGTTTCGAATTTGGGGTGCGCTTTCAAAGGGGATAGTTGGAGGCAGAAACTCTCAAGATTCACATGGACAAGCTCTTGAATAGTCAAGGCGTGGATGGCTGTGAACCGTTCGCAAGGACCAGTCGCGCCCCGGCCACTCCCTCTTCTCCCCTCTCCAATCGGGCAAGAAGTAGTGAAGTGTGTAAAGGCGCACGCCTCCAGATTCAGAGACAGTTTCTTCCCAGCTGTAATCAGGCAACTGAACCATCCTCCCACAACCAGCGAGCGGTCCTGAACTACTATCTACCTCATTGGTGGCCCTCATAACGTTTGGCTCTGTTGTAATCGCGCATTGTCCTTCCGCTGACTGGATAGCACGCAACACTGTACCTCAGTACACGTGGCAATAAACTAAACTGATAGACTGACTTAATGATGGGAGATGGGTTCAAGATAGATAGTTGCAAGGGTCAGCACAGATGTGGTGGTCTAAAGGACACATGTACTTTTATTTCCCCCCCCCTTCCTTACAAAATGCTTTTAGAAAGCACAAAGAAAGTTATCAAATTAAAATATTAACATTTTTATCAACAATACATTGGACGTCCTGCGGTGACCAGCGTTGACGGAAGGCCTCCACAGTCCCTGTGGACACCGCGTGTGTGTTCCCTCTCCAGGGAAGGACACATGTACATCCAAGATACAGTACAAGTGTACAGCAGGAGTACACTGAGACAGTTTACAGAGTCACCAGGGGTTACACATAAGGCTGGAGAAACTCAACGGGTGCAGCAGCATCTAAGGAGCGAAGGAGATAGGCGACGTTTCGGGTCGAGATGCTGCTGCACCCGCTGAGTTTCTCCAGCTTTTTGTGTAACCCTCGATTCTCCAGCATCTGCAGTTCCTTCTTTAACACTACAGAGTCACCAGTTTGTCTCCATTTTCGAGTCCCAGTCGTTGTAAGTGCAGGGATCGGGACCTGACCAGGTAGGCCCGTTGTCACGGCGACGTTGCAGGGTCGGCCTGGCCGCTGTGTCCCCCGCCGCTGCTCCACCGCTGTGGGCCGCGTGCCCCAGGCGAGCCCCAGGCTGCTGCAGGGCCTCCAGCGGCCCACTCCCCCCCTTCAAAGCCGTGCTATCCCTTCCGCAGCCGTCACGCTCTGCTCCTCTCTCTTTTTTCCCCCCCCCCCACTTTCAAAGTTGTCATTTTACTTCAAAGTTGTCATTAGACAGACAAGTCTCCAACGGTTTATTTGCCAGGTTTAAATTGGTTTGACAAGAAACGCACTCTCTGTTTCACAAATGTCTAACTCACAATGGAATATCATTTTCCCATGGCATCTCTCTCTCTCTCTCTCTCTCGCTCTCTCCATCTCTCCATCTCTCTCTCTCTCTCGCTCGCTCTCAGAAGACAGATACAAAACGCTGTAGTAACTCTGCGGGTCAGGCAGTATCTCTGGAGAGAAGGAATGGGTGATGTTTCGGGTCGAGACCCTTCCTCATCTATCTCTCCCTTTCCCCCTCTCTCTCTTCCCCTCTCTCTTCGTCTCTCTCTCTCTCTCCCTCTCTAGATCTCCCACTCTCTCGTTCTCTCTTTCTCTCTCCCTCTCTTGATCCCTCTCTTCCTCTCTCTCCCTCTCTCTTTCTCAATCTATCTCTCTCTCTCTCTCTCTCTCTCTCACTCTCTCTACCTCTATCTCTCTCTCTCTCTGTCTCTCTCTTTCCCTCTGTCTCTCTATCTCTCTCTCTCTCTCCCTCTCTCTATCTCTCTCTCTCTCTCTCTCTATCTCTCTCTCTCTCTCTCTCTCTCCCTCTCTCTCTCTCTCTCTCTCTCTATCTCTCTCTCTCTCTCTCTCTCCCTCTCCCTATCTCGCTCTCTCTCCCTCTCTCTCCCTCTCTCTCTCTCTCTCTCTCTCCCTCTCTCTATCTCTCTCTCTCTCTCTCTCTCTCCCTCTCTCTATCTCTCTCTCTCTCCCTCTCTCTCTCTCTCTCTCTCTCTCTCTCTTTCTCTCTCTCTCTCTCTCTCTCACTCTCTCTACCTCTATCTCTCTCTCTCTCTGTCTCTCTCTTTCCCTCTGTCTCTCTCTCTCTCTCCCTCTCTCTATCTCTCTCTCTCTCCCTCTCTCTCCCTCTATCTCTCTCTCTCTCTCTCTCTCTCTCACTCTCTCTCTCTCTCTCCCTCTCTCTACCTCTATCTCTCTCTCTCTCTGTCTCTCTCTCTACCTCTCTCTCACTCTCTCTCTCTTTCTCCATCTATCTCTCTCTTTCTCCATCTATCTCTCTCTCTCTCCCGAGCCCCAGGCCGTTGTGGCCGTGCACTCCTGAGTTGCATTAGGCATAGTTTTGTATAAATCTACCTAGCCACAGTCTAATCCACACAGAACACATCACAGTGTTTCCAGTGCAGCCTTTCCGGAGGGAGTTGGTTCTCTTTTAAATTAAATTTCAATTGATCCCCCAGCAAGCGACTCCTTATGCAAAAGTTCAAGGGATGCGAAAATTAATCAAAAGCGTTCGGTACCCAAGGGTACAGTACGTAAAGAAGAGTGTAGTTCCTGGTCTCTGTTGCCCTCTCCTCCAAAAATCTAAATGGGTCGATGTTGATTTGATTTACTAACCATCATCAGTATCGGTGTGTTTAGCGTTGTGGATAGACACAGGCCCTTCAGCCCATCACGTCAGACCCAACCATCAAACACCCAACCCACACTAATCCTGTGTTCATAGGCTCACAAATCCATAAGTGATAGGAGCAGAATTATGCCATTCGGCCCATCAGGTCTGATCTATCTCTCCCTCCTAACCCAATTCTCCTGCCATTCTCCTGATAACCCCTGACACCCATGGTAATCAGGAATCCATCTATCTCTGCCTTAAAAATAACCATTGAAGCCCATTCATCCCATTTTTTAATTCTCCGCAAATTCCCATATCACGTGTATTAAAAACACGAGGGGAATATATATATATATTATATAATACTTTGCCAATAAATTTACTTACTTTCTTATTTAAACTATATAATGTATATATATATTATAGTTTAAATAAGAAAATAAGTAAGTTTATTGGCCAAGTATTCACATACAAGGAATTTGCCTTGGTGCTCCGCCCACAAGTAACAACAAATGCACAGTGTCTTTTACCCACAGTCGTGGAATCTAGAACCGGGGGAGAGAGCGTTCTCAGCATTGTAGCGCACCAGTTCCAGAGACAAAGTCCAATGTCCGCAATGGGGTAGAGGTGAATCGGACAGTACCCCGGCTTATGGAAGGGCCGTTCAGAAGCCTGGTCACAGAGGGGAAGAAATTGTTCCTGAGTCTGGTGGTGCGCGGTGTCAAGCTTCTGTACCTTCTGCCGGATGGGAGCGGGGGAAGGAGGAATGACCGGGGGTGGGACGATCCTTTGATGATGTCGGCTGCTTCCCCGAGGCTGCGTGAAGTGTGGATGGAGTGGACGGAGAGGGGTGAGGGGAAGAGGCTGTTCCTGTTCTGGCGGTGCGCTAGTTTAAGCTTCGTCTTTGGGGCCTTTGGTTGTGAGAGGAGAAACATTTCATAGGAAGCAGAGGGACAACATTTTCACACAGAGGGTGGGGGGTATCTGGTAGAGAGAGAGGGAGGGAGAGAGGGAGGGAGAGAGAGAGAGATGGAGAGAGAGAGGGAGAGAGAGCGAGAGAGAGAGGGATAGAGAGAGAGGGGGGGAGAAACAGTGAGAGAGAGGGGGGGAGGGAGAGAGATAGAGAGAGACAGAGGTCTCGCGGCTCCCGATGGCGGGTGTCAGTCGACCCGCTCTAAGGGGCTTGCCTGTTTTCTATAGGGATGTGTTAAGAGTGAGGAATTTGGTGGTGTTCAGCCAGAGTGTTGTTCCACGAGGGGAGGGGGATGTTGTGGCTGCGGGTGTGGCTGGTCCTCATCCTGTCATGGTGGTTGTCGAGGAGAGGCGCGAGCCTAGAGTGGTTCAGATAGAGCTTACCCCTGCTCCGTCAGATCTGCTCATCGGGCCTAGGCTTCGGGATATTTCTCGGCCTCCGGCTCCGCATAATCTGAGCTGCCTTTCTGAGATGACCAGCATGCCATTTTGTGATGCAAGGAGACGCGCACTGTACAGGATGCTCCTGCACATTCTGAACCACCGTGCCTTCGTCTCCCCGTCCTGACTCACCATGGAGGACGGTGTTACCATCCGAAGGCGGCGGGGGGGCCCCAGTGGGGGTCCTTCTATAAGGGAGTTGTACCCCTTTATATTGGGGACCTGGGGTGGAGAGTGCTGCATGGAGCGGTGGTTTGTAATAAACTTTTGAGTCGGTTCACGGGCTCGTCTGCCGCATGTATTTTCTGCGGAGAGGAGGAGACCGTATTCCATGTGTATATGGAGTGTGTGAGGTTACTGCCCCTGTACCAATATCTGAAGGGGTTGTTCCTCAAGTTCTGGCTGCATTTTAGTCCCACAATCCTGGTGTTCGGACACAAGGCAGGGGAGTGGGGAGAGCCGAGTGTGGGGGGGGGGACTTACCTGTCGGTTTGCTCCTCGGCCTGGCCAAGATGGCCATTCGTGGGTCCAGGCAGGCGGGCGGTCGACGGTCAGGCGAGAGCCGGCTGCCTGCCCCTCTTTCGGGCCTACGTCCGTGCACGTGTGTCCCTGGAGAGGGAACACGCGGTGTTCACGGGGACTGTGGGGGCCTTCCGTCAGCGCTGGTCGCCGCGTGGGGTTGAGGCGATTATAAATGAATGTACTGTTGTACTTCAATGATCTGTTCATTATAGTGTGATTTTTGATTGTGTTTGGATGTGTTGTATTTTATGATTTGTGTTGAATAAAGTTTTTGAAATGGAAAAAAAAAAAAAAAAAAAAGAGAGGGAGAGAGCAAGAGGGAGCAAGAGGGAGAGAGAGAGGGGGGAGAGAGAGAGAGAGGTGTTTTCACATGGAATGCTCAAAAGAAGAAACTCAAATGAATTGCAAGCGTTGTGTTGTGAGGAGGGGTTGTCCTGAGTTTGTACGACTGACTTTCACGAGCCTGTATCTTTCTAGGACTTCCTGATGGAGACCTTCATCTTGTTCAAAGATCTAATCGGCAAGAACGTGTATCCGCCGGACTGGATGGTGATGAGTACGGTACAGAACAGGTGGGTGATTGCCTTGATCAGAGCGGGGCTGCAGTCCTGTTTCCCCTCAACGTGCTTCTAACGCAGAGTTTGCGTTCCCACCTCGGTGGCAAGGACTTTTAAGGGTGACGTCTCACTTGTATCTGCTTTGTCCAAGGGTTGCTTCTTCCTGCCTTCAGCTTAATTTCCTCCCTGCTCAGTCCTCAGAAATTCTAATTCTAAAAGCGCTACCTCAAAGTCAAAGTCAAAGTCAAAGTCGTCAAGCAAACTTTATTGTCATTTAGAAATACATCGATATACGCAGTTCCAAACGGAATTACGTTGCATTTGGCTCCACGTGCAACACGATAATTAACAGAAGGATAAACATGGATACAATGGATAAAAGGATAAATAGACAATGGTGGCAGCCCATTACATGGCATTCAGGAGTCTGATGGCTCGTGGGAAGAAGCTGTTGCGGAACCTTGATGTTCTGCTCCTTATGCTGCGATATCTTTTGCCCGAGGGCAGCAGAGTGAACAGTCTGTGATGGAGATGTGTGGGGTCTTTTATAATACTGCTGGCCTTAGACACGCAGCGTTTGGTCGCAATATCCCCGATTGAGGGGAGAGAGGTCCCGATGATTTTTTTCCGCTGTCCTCACCACTCTCTGCACGGACTTCCAGTCGGAGGCTCTACAGTCCACAAACCAGACAGAGATACAGCTGGTCAGAATACTCTCTATGGTGCCCCTGTAGAAAGTGGTGAGGATGGGATGGGGGAGGTGAGCTCTTCTCATCCGGCGCAGAAAGTGCAACCGCTGCTGCGCTCTCTTAACTGTTGATGAGATGTTATTCGACCAGGTCAGACTGTTAGTGATCTGCACCCCCAGGAACTTAGTGCTACTGACCACCTCCACATCGCTGTCATTGATGCGAAGTGGTGTGGGTCTGTGCCGGTTTTTCCTGAACCTCTTTGACACCTCGCGCTGCCTCGGCAAGGACGGCCGGCAGCATCATCGAGGACCAGTCGCACCCCGGCCACTCCCTCTTCTCCCATCGGGCAAGAGGTACTGAAGTGTGAAAACGCACACACCTCCAGATTCAGAGACTGTTTCTTCCCAGCTGTTATCAGGCAACTGAACCATCCTACCACAACCGGAAACCAGCGCTGAACTACTATCTACCTCTTTGGTGACCATCACAATAGATGGCTCGGTTATAATCATGTATTGTCTTTCCGCTGACTGGTTAGCACGCAACAAAAGCTTTTCACTGTACCTCGGTACACGTGACAACGAACTAAACTGTAATTGTAACTGATTACGACTTTCAAAGACTTCCAGGGGTTGGTAGCCATGGTTCTATGTTCTCAGATGCTCAAAGATCCCTTCTCTTGTCATTCGTAGTTGAGGCCAGTTCATTGGCTATATTTAAGAGGGAGTTAGATGTGGCCCTTGTGGCGAAGGGGATCAGAGGGTATGGAGAGAAGGCAGGTACAGGATACTGAGTTGGATGATCAGCCATGATCACATTGAATGGCGGTGCAGGCTCGAAGGGCCGAATGGCCTACTCCTGCACCTATTTTTCTATGTTTCTATGTTTCTATCCGCTGAGGGTAGAAATGAGGAACTGGCCTAGGTTAAAGAAATAATGTAAGATTATAAGGTCATTTAAGACTGAGGTGAGAAAAAAACGTTTTCACCCAGAGAGTTGCGAATTTGTGGAATTCCCTGCCACAGAGGGCAGTGGAGGCCAAATCACTGGATGGATTTAAGAGAGAGTTAGATAGAGCTCTAGGGGCTAGTGGAGTCAAGGGATATGGGGAGAAGGCAGGCACGGGTTATTGATAGGGGACGATCAGCCACGATCACAATGAATGGCGGTGCTGGCTCAAAGGGCCGAATGGCCTCCTCCTGCACCTATTTTCTATGTTTCTATGTTTCTATTATTAAGGGTTTGGAGGCAGGAAACATGTTCCCGATGTTGGGGGAGTCCAGAACCAGGGGCCACAGTTTAAGAATAAGGGGTAAGCCATTTAGAACGGAGACGAGAAAACACTTTTTCTCACAGAGAGTGGTGAGTCTGTGGAATTCTCTGCCTCAGAGGGCGGTGGAGGCCAGTTCAATGGAAACCTTCAAGAGAGAGCTGGATAGGGCTCTTGAAGAAAGCGGAGTCAGGGGATATGGGGAGTAGGCAGGAACGGGGTACTGATTGTGGATGATCAGCCATGATCACATTGAATGGTGGTGCTGGCTCGAAGGGCCGAATGGCCTCCTCCTGCACCTATTTGCTATGTTTCTATGTTTCTAAGCTAGGAAGGGGGGAAGATGAAGGGGTGACTTTTTCACACAAAGGGTGGGGGTTGTATGGAACGAGCTGAGGCAGTTGTTGAGGCAGGAACATTTAAGAAACAATTAGACTGGTAAGTGGACAGAACAGGTTTGGAGGGATGTGGGCCAAATGCAGGCAGGAAGGACTAGATGTTGGTCGGTGTGGGCAAGTAGGGCCGTTTCCACGCTGTGTGTGACTATCTATGACTTATGAAGCTGTTACAGGACTTGAGGGCCCGTGCGACAGGGAGAGGTTGAGCAGGCCAGGACTATTCTTTAGAATGCAGGATGATGAGTAGTTATCGTCTAGAAGTGTGTATAAGATCATGGGAGGAATCGATGGGGTAAATGCACAAAGTCTTTTATCCAGTGTAGGAATCTCAAGAATCGGATGACATAGGTTTAAGGTGAGGGGGGGTGGACTTAAACCGAGAGGGCAACTTTTTCACACAGAGGGTGGGGCCTATTTGCAACGAGCTGTAGTTGAGGCATGTACTGTAACAGCATGTTAAATGGTACTTGGACGGGACATGGTTGGGAATAGTTTCGAGGGATATAGAAACATAGAAAATAGGTGCAGGAGTAGGCCATTCGGCCCTTCGAGCCTGCACCGCCATTCAATGTGATCATGGCTGATCATCCAACTCAGTATCCCGTACCTGCCTTCTCTCCATACCCCCTGATCCCTTTAGCCACAAGTGCCACATCTAACGCCCTCTTAAATATAGCCAATGAACTGGCCTTAACTACCTTCTGTGGCAGAGAATTCCACAGACTCACCACTCTCTGTATAAAGAATGTTTTCCTCATCTCGGTCCTAAAGGAATTCCCCCTTATCCTTGGACTGTGACCCCTTGTTCTGGACTCCCCCAACATCGGGAACAATCTTCCAGCATCTAGCTTGTCCAACCCCTTAAGAATTTTGTAAGTTTCTATAAGATCCCCCCTCAATCTTCTAAATTCCAGCGAGTACAAGCCGAGTCTATCCAATCTTTCCTCATATGAAAGTCCTGACATCCCAGGAATCAGTCTGGTGAATCTTCTCTGTACCCCCTCTATGGCAAGGATGTCTTTCCTCAGATTTGGAGACCTAAACTGTACGCAATACTCCAGGTGTGGCCTCACCAAAACCCTGTACAACTGCAGTAGAACCTCCCTGCTCCTATACTCAAATCCTTTCGCTATGAATGCTAACATACCATTTGCTTTCTTCACTGCCTGCTGCACCTGCATGCCTACTTTCAATGACTGGTGTACCATGACACCCAGGTCTCGTTGCATCTCCCCCTTTCCTAATCTGCCACCATTCAGATAATAGTCTACCCTCATGTTTTTGCCACCAAAGTGGATAACCTCACATTTATCCACATTATACTGCATCTGCCATGCATCTGCCCATTCACTCAGCCTATCCAAATCACCCTGCAGCCTCCAAGCATCCTCCTCACACCTAACTATACCCCCCAGCTTAGTGTCATCTGCAAATTTGGAGATGTTGCATTGAATTCCCTCGTCCAAATCAGTAATATATATTGTAAATAGCTGGGGTCCCAGCACTGAGCCTTGCGGCACCCCACTACTCACTGCAGCGGCAGAGAGTCCCACAAAGGAGGTGGGACTAATGTAGATGGGCCGAAGGGGCTGTTTCCGTGCTGTTTGGCTCTATGGCTCGTAAGTGCAGGAACAATGACGGCAAATGGGCCGAGCGTAGATGGGGCACCTTGGTCAGCACAGGCAAGTTGGGCTGAAGATCCTGTTTCCGTTCTGTATGACTCTATGACCAAGTGCCAGAAGGAAGAGACAAAATATTGGAGTAACTCAGCGGGTGAGGCAGCATCCCTGGATAGAAGGTGTTAAAGAAGGAACTGCAGATGCTGGAGAATCGAGGGTTACACAAAATGCTGGAGAAACTCAGCGGGTGCAGCAGCATCTAAGGAGCGAAGGAGATAGGCGATGTTTCGGGTCGAGACCCTTCTTCAGACTGGTCAGGGATCAGGGAAACGAGAGATATAGACGGTGATGTGGAGAGATAAAGAACAATGAATGAAAGATATGCAAAAAAGTATCGATGATGAAGGAAACAGGCCATTGTAAGCTGTTTGTGGTGTGAAAATGAGAAGCTAGTGCGATTGTGAGAAGGAATGGGTGATGTTTTGGGTCGACCTGAAACGTCGCCCATTCCTTCGTTCCATAGATGCTGCCTCACCCGCTGAGTTTCCCCAGCTTTTTGTCTATCTTCAGACCTGTCAGGTCATTTCTCCGTTTCAGGTAATTTCTCCCTGAAACGCCAGCCATTCCTTCTATCCAGAGATGCAGCCTGTCCCACTGAGCTATGGGCCTGTCCCACTTAGGTGATTATTTAGGCGACTACAGGATAGACTCGGCTTGTACTCGCTGGAATTTAGAAGATTGAGGGGGGATCTTATAGAAACTTACAAAATTCTTAAGGGGTTGGACAAGCTAGATGCTGGAAGATTGTTCCAGAACAAGGGGTCACAGTCTAAGGATAAGGGGGAATTCCTTTAGGACTGAGATGAGGAAAACATTCTTTACCCAGAGAGTGGTGAGTCTGTGGAATTCTCTGCCACAGAGGGTAGTTGAGGCCAGTTCATTGGCTATATTTAAGAGGGAGTTAGATGTGGCCCTTGTGGCTAAAGGGATCAGGGGGTATGGAGAGAAGGCAGGTACGGGAGGGATACTGAGTTGGATGATCAGCCATGATCATATTGAATGGTGGTGCAGGCTCGAGGGGCCGAATGGCCTACTCCTGCACCTATTTTTCTATGTTTCTATGTTTCTACAGGCGACTAGGCCGGTCGCCACATGGTCGCTGGGGTGTCGCCTGTACGGTCGTGAGTCGTCTCCTCAGTCGCCCAAAGAGTCGTAGCGTCTTTCTGGTCGCCTCTGGATTTTCAACACGTTGAAAATTTTCCAGAGACAGTCGGCGACTGTGGGCTTGACGCCAATGAGCGTAGCTTGACTTCTCCTGACGTAGGTGCTGACGTAGGTTGTCGCCGGTGCTGACTTTTTTAATTGTTGTTGTTAAAGTTATGATTCTATTTCAAATTCTATGTCGAAGGGGGGTCCAGTCACCGGTTTCTCAGCGACCTGCTGCTACGACTATAACAGTCGCCGGCAGTGGCCTAAAACTAGCCTAAATGGGACAGGCACGTTACTCCAGCATTTTGTGCCTCTCTTCAGTGTAAACCAGCATCAGCATTTCCTTCCTACTCAAGCGCAGAAGCAATGACTACAACTGGTGTCCACGGCCCCAGGGTGGGCTTGGCATTGTCAGCCCTGTAGGCATCCCAGAATGCAACGCAGCGGGTAACCTTGGGCAGGCCTGGAGCCGAGACTAGGACCACCTGACCCATCGGAGCAGCTCAGAACGTTTGTTAAAACCATTTAAAATAGCTCTGTTGGGCCAGAGGCAGTTAGTCATTTCCATTCAGTGTGCTGATTCACAGCCTGAAGCTGTAGGCCTCCACCTGAGCTCTGCAGATGCACACAGCTCAGGCATTGAGCTCGCAATGCCAAATGATTTGAAAGTGAGATGAACATAACAAAAAGCAACTCGCCTCCATCTCATGCCTTTCAAGCAAAGACCCTACAGCGAGCAAGATAGATCGATCGACGAAACGTAGTACGGTCATGCTCCGGAAGTGGCGGCGCTGCCTGGCAGCTGCGGCTCACCTGCAGTCCGTCTGTTTTTTATTTTATTTTTGTCTTCGTGGCTGTCTTTAGTGTTTATTTTTGGTTTATTAGGTTAAGTATGTATGTGTGTGTGTGGGGGGGGGGGGGGGGGGGAGGGGGGGGAGAAACAGGGTTTTAGTCTCTCCCTTCGGGAGTGTGCGACTTTTCTTGTCGTGTCCCCCATCACCGTCTCCGTCTGTGCTGAGGCCCTAATGGCGGAGCTGGCGGCCTCCAGCTTCCAGCAGCGGCGGCACGGCTTCGGAGTTCCAGCGGCGGCCTGGCCTTCGGGGCTGCGGTGCTCCGGCGTTCTGGCAGCGACCTGGCTTTCGGGGCTGTGGTGCTCCAGCGTTCCAGCGGCGAGCCCTGTGGCGGTGTTCCGGCGTTCCGGCGACGGCGGTGGCGGCAGCCCGGTTTCGGAGGCTCGGCCGCGGGCCTGGTGGACGGCAGCATCGGAGGCCTGGATCTCCTCAGCGCAGAGGGGGAACAAGGAGGGATGAAGACAGAGACTCTAAAACATTTGCCTTCCACCACAGTGAGGAGGTGTTTGGTGAACTCACTGTGGTGGATGGTAAAGTTGTGTTTATTGCGTGGTTTTTGTTATTTTCATATATATATGACAGCAGGCATGAAATTCCGTTCAGACCGAAAGGTCTGAATGACAATAAAGGTAATTCAATTCAATTCAAGGGGTAATTTTCGGCCCCATTTCCGTAACCGGCTTCCGTCTCCGCACCAAAGATCCTGTCACAGCGGAGCAAAGATAACTAGTGCGGAGACGGAAGCCGGTTACGGAAACATCCTCGTAAAAATAAAAGTTCTTTGGTAAAAATCTTCTCCTCATTTTCAGAATTTTAATCTATTAACACAAACTGTTCCCCCGCAACGCTGATTACACTGCGGGTCGGGTCGGGACAGGTCGGGTCGGGTCGGGTCGGGACAGGTCGGGTCGGGTCGGGACAGGTCGGGTCGGGTCGGGTCGGGTCGGGTCGGGTTACTGAAATAAATGGAAAAAAGGCCCACGTTCCGCTCCGTTGCGCACTACACGTCAGCCCGTTGCATTTAGCAGGAGTGGTCTATCTAGCTCCGCTATAGGATCTTTGCTCTCAAGTGCCAAGCATTTTGCAGGAGCATTATTAAGCAGGTGGAATTAACATCAGTTACAATGAGGTATTAGGGCAGGTGATTAAAGGTTTGCCAGGATTTGCCTGAAAGTGAGAGGCAGAGACACTTCTCAGAAGACTGGGGAAGATCAGCACGGCTGTAAGGAATCTTAACAGCTTCTAGACAGGCACTGCGGAACACGGCTTACCGGGATGCATGGCAGCTTGGTTTGGCAACAGCTCTGCCCTAGACTTAGAAGGATGAGAGTGTTAAAGAAGGAACTGCAGATGCTGGAGAATCGAGGGTTACACAAAAAGCTGGAGAAACTCAGCGGGTGCAGCAGCATCTAAGGAGCGAAGGAGATAGGCGACGTTTCGGGTCGAGACCCTTCTTCAGACTGAGGGGTCTCGACCCGAAACGTCACCTATCTCCTTCGCTCCTTAGAGGCTGCTGCACCCGCTGAGTTTCTCCAACTTTTTGTGTAACCTTAGAAGGATGAGAGGCGACCTTACTGAAACATATAAGATTATTAAGTAATTAGACACACAAGAGGCAGGAAACATGTTCCTGATGTTGGGGGAGTCCAGAACCAGGGGCCACAGTTTAAGAATTATGGGGTAAGCCATTTAGAACGATGAGGAAACAGTTTTTCACCCAGAGAGTTGTGAGTCTGTGGAATTCTCTGCCTCAGAGGGCGGTGGAGGCCAATTCTCTGGATTTTTTCAAGAGAGTTAGATGGAGCACTTAAAGATAGCGGAGTCAGGGGATATGGGGAGAAGGCAGGAACGGGGTACTGATTGGGGATGATCAGCCATGAGGACACATTAAGGACAAAGGACATTTATTGTCACATACACCAATTGGTGTAGTGAAATTTGTCTTGCCATGCAGCACATCAATCAATCAATCAACAATCAGTTTTATTCATCACATTGCCCATAAAGTGCAACTGAAATGAATTTGCCAGCAGCGTACAATGATAAAGAACACACAAAAACACACTAAAAATTGAACACAAACATCCACCACAGCATACATCACTGTGGTGCAAGGCAAAAATATTTGGCCAGTCCTCCTCCATTTTTCCCCGTGGCCGGGACCTCCACCCTCCGCAGCCGCCGCTACGGGCTTCCAGATGTGCAGACAGGTAAAAGTCCAGGTAAGTCCAGAATCAGCTCTTCCCCACCGGAGACGGCGGCTTCAGGTTCGTGTAGGTCGCAGGCCGGCGGTTGAAGATCTAAAGTCCCCGCCGCGCGGCAGCCAGACGCACCGCAGACCACAGGGCCGGCGGTCAGAGCTCCCCTCCAGGGGTCCCCGGCGAGGGACTCTGCTCCTGATTGTAAGTCCACGCTGGGCCCGCGGTAGAAGATGGCCACAGGCCGGCGGTGGAAGCTTCTTCTTCTCCCGGGTCCCCAACGAGGGAGCCCAGGCTGCGGACTCCGCACCAGCTGGAGCTCTGCAGACTGCGACATCAGGCTGCCGTGGGCCAGCGAAACGGAGCACTCCCCTCTGGCGAGGGCTCACCTGCTCCACGCCGAGAGTCCGCGCTGTGCCCGCCGCTGAAGCCCTGGGCGCGTCTCCGGGAAAGGCCGCTCCATCCTCGTTGTTAGGCCACGGGGGAGGCGACATGGAAAACGTCGCCTCTCTGTGAAGGAGGCGACCAAAACGGTTTCCCCCTCACCTCCCCACACAAGACACACAAAGAAACATTAAAAACATACTTTAAAACAGACAAAAAAAATAAAAAAAGTTAAAATGACTAACACACTGCTGACAGGGACCACCGACATTAGATAAAGATAGGACATAACATTAAAGAATTTAACATAAACATAAAAAACATCCCCCCACAATGGTTCCCATTATGAGGGAAGGCACAAAGTCCAGACCCCATCCTCAGTTCTCCCATAGTCGGGCCTACTGAGGCCCCAACAGTCACCACTATGGGGGCCGATGTTCCAGGCCCTTCTTCACCGGGTGATGGTGCTCCGGCGACGGGGGAACCCTCTCAGCGGCTCAGGGTGCCTGTAACGGCCGCTCCCTCGCTGGAGACCGCGGCTTCCGATGCCAACAGGCCGCGCTGGATGGAGCTCCACAACTGGCGATCTCACCGAGAGATCCCAGGCTCCCGATTTAAATTTCAACACCGCCGCCCGCAGCCGGCCGCCCCGCAGCTCCGCAATGTTCACATGCGGTCTTCAGCTCATCGGAGCTCCAGCGCGGTGACCCAGACAAGGTATCGCCCGCTCCGCTCCTCAATGGCGCTCCAGCGCTGCGCCGCTGCCGAAGCCGAGGTTCTGGGCGGCCCCTCAGGAAACGCCGCTCCAGGCCCGCTGGTAGGCCGCGAGCACGGGTTGACAGTACAGCCTGGAGAAAGCTGCCTCTCCGACCAGGTAGGGACCCGAGTAAGCAGTTTCCCCTCCTCCACCCACCCCCCCACATAAAAAAACTCAACTAACTAAAAATTAAAAAAAGAGATTAAAGACAGACAGCTGCAGGCTGGGCAGCCAAACCCGTACAGGACGGCACCACCACGTGAGTGCGCCCACACGGGCCATTAAATGGCGGTGCTGGCTCGAGGGGCCGAATGGCCTACTCCTGCAACCGTCGCCGACTGTCTGTGAAAATGTTTCAACGTGTTGAAAATCCAGAAAGACGCTGCGACTCTTTGGGCGACTGAGGAGACTACTCACGACCGTACAGACGACACCCCGGCAACCACGTGGCGACAGTCTAGTCGCCGGTAGTCGCCTAATAAATAGCCTAAAGGGCATGTCCCACTTGGCGATTCTTTCGGCGACTGCCGGTGTCACATCTGGGTCGGCAAAAGATTTTGAACGTTTCGGAATCCAGCGGCGACAAAAAAATGTTGCGACACTTGAGGAAACACCGTGCGTCAATACGCCATCACGCCGCGTCACCCTGCGCCACGCCGCAACTTTTTCTGTGGCCTGATACCGAAGTCAGTCAATGCTGCCGGCAGTTGCCGAAAAACTTGCCAAGTGGGACAGGCCCTTAAGTGGGTCAGGCACTATTACTCTATAATGCTGCAACGCAGTATTTCACATATTTCCCTTTGTTCTGCCGGTTGTACTTGATTCAGCTCGATTGTCCTCAAATACAGCACTAATTGACTGGAGAGAAGGCAAACACAGTGCTTCACTCTACCTTGGGATATGTGGTCATTAAACCAATGCCACTTCTGCACAGGATTCTGAGCTGGAAACTGGATCTTTACATAGAAACATAGAAACATAGGTGCAGGAGTAGGCCAATGGGAAAAGCTTATCCACGTCAACTCTGTCTATCCCTTTCATCATTTTAAAGACCTCAATCAAGTCCCCCCTTAACCTTCTGCGCGCCAAAGAATAAAGACCTAACTTGTTCAACCTTTCACTGTAACTTAGTTGCTGGAACCCAGGCAACAATAAGGGCTAAGCCATTTAGAACGGAGACGAGGAAACACTTTTTCACACAGAGAGTGGTGAGTCTGTGGAATTTTCTGCCTCAGAGGGCGGTGGAGGCCGGTTCTCTGGATGCTTTCAAGAGAGAGCTAGATAGAGCTCTTAGGGAAAGCGGAGATAAGGGGTATGGGGAGAAGGCAGGAACGGGGTACTGATTGTGGATGATCAGACATGGTCACAATGAATGGCGGTGCTGGCTCGAAGGGCCGAATTGCCTCCTCGTGCCCCTATTGTCCATTGTATTGTTTCATAGAAACATAGAAATTAGGTGCAGGAGGAGGCCATTCGGCCCTTCGAGCCTGCACCGCCATTCAATGTGATCATGGCTGATCACCCAACTCAGTATCCCGTACCTGCCTTCTCTCCATACCCCCTGATCCCTTTAGCCACAAGGGCCACATCTAACGCCCTCTTAATTATAGCCATTGAACTGGCCTCAACTACCTTCTGTGGCAGAGAATTCCAGAGACTCACCACTCTCTGTGTAAAGAATGTTTTCCTCATCTTGGTCCTAAAGGAATTCCCCCTTATCCTTAAACTGTGACCCCTTGTTCTGGACTCCCCCAACATCGGGAACAATCTTCCAGCATCTAGCTTGTCCAACCCCTTAAGAATTTTGTAAGTTTCTATAAGATCCCCCCTCAATCTTCTAAATTCCAGCGAGTACAAGCCGAGTCTATCCAGTCTTTCCTCATATGAAAGTCCCGACATCCCAGGAATCAGTCTGGTGAATCTTCTCTGTACCCCCTCTATGGCAAGGATGTCTTTCCTCAGATTTGGAGACCAAAACTGTACGCAATACTCCAGGTGTGGCCTCACCAAGACCCTATACAACTGCAGTAGAACCTCCCTGCTCCTATACTCAAATCCTTTCGCTATGAATGCTAACATACCATTCGCTTTCTTCACTGCCTGCACAACCATTTAAAGTGAAGGTATGTCAATATTTGATAGTCCAGGTAGAAGTGTGAGGAGAATTGGCACAGTGAAGGAGTTGAGGCCACCATAGGCCGGCCATGACCCCTCACACAGGCCAGACTCCCCACCATTGTCTCCGTCTACACTTCATGCTGCCTTGGAAAACCAACTGACATAATCTAGGACTAAAAGCCCTGTCCCACTTGCATGCGTTTGCAGGCGTTTGGCGCGACCAAATGGAAGTGGAGTTCGCGCTAAGTTCGTGGTAAGTACGCGGTAAATATGCGCTAAGTCCGTGCGTGACGTAATTCACGTCATACTCACCAATCAGCTGGGCAGAAGGCGGGCCGACTGAATTTGGGCGTTGCACGGCATTGGGCGGTGATGTCATCACACAACGCCACGCGCTAGGTGTACGCCGTCAAGACGCTGCGTACGCCCTCAATGCGCCTGCGGGCCAACGGGCCGTTGACGCGCTAAATTTTCGGACAGTGCAGGATTTCCGGAGCCACCGCGCGACGTTGGGACCAGCCCCGCACAACTCCGTACGCCTCCACGCTTGGAAGTGGGACCGGCCCTGCGCAGCCCGTACGCCTCAAGCGACCACGTTTGGTCGCGCCAGACGCATGCAATCGCATGCAAGTGGGACAGGCCCTTTACAGCCTGAAGAAGAGTTCCGACCGGAAACGTCACCTATCCATGTTCTCCACGGATGCTGCCTGACCCACTGAGTAACTCCAGCACTTTGTGTAAAAACCAGCATCTGCAGTTCCTTGGTATCATTGGTTGGCACGGTGGTGCAGGGGCAGAGTTGCTGCCTAATTGTGCCAGAGAACCAGGTTCGGCCCTAACCACCGCTGCTGTCTGTGCAGAGTTTGTACGTTCTCCCCGTGATCTGCCTGGGTTTTCTCCGAGATCTCCGGGTTCCTCCCACACTCCAAAGACACACACGCTTGCAGGTTAATTGTCTTGGTTTAATTGTAAATTGTCCGTAGTGTGTGCGGGATAGTGTTAGTGTGCGGTCGGTGGGCCAAAGGGCCTGTTTCCGCGTTGTATCTCTAAACTATTTTGAACTTGATTTGATGGATTACTCTTCTATGAGCTGGCATAGACTTGGTGGGCTGAATGGCCGCCCTCTTTACAATCTCCCCCGTCCATCCCTTGACTGCAGTCAAGATTCAAGCAAGTGATAGTGCATTAAGTTGGCTTGGTAAGACATATGTCCGTAAGACATATAAAAGTGAGGTTATCCACTTTGGCGGCAAGAACAAGGAGGCAGATTGTTATGTCAATGGTGTCAGATTAGAAAAAGGGAAGAGCAATGAGACCTGGGTGTCCTTGTACATCAGTCACTGAAAGTAAACATGCAGGTACAGCAGGCAGTGAAGAAAGCTAATGGCATGTTGGCCTTCATAACGAGAGGATTTGCGTACAGGATTAAAGAGGTCCTTCTGCAGTTGTGAGACCACATCTGGAGTATTGTGTGCAGTTTTGGTCTCCTAATTTGAGGAGGGACATCCTTGCTATTGAGGCAGTGCAGAGTAGGTTAACGAGGTTAATTCCCGGGATGGCTGGACTGTCATATGAGGAAAGATTGGAAAGACTGGGCTTGTGTTCACTGGAATTTAGAAGGATGAGAAGGGGCCTTATCATCATTAGCAAGTCTACTCCGCCATTCAATCATGGCTGATCTATCTCTCCCTCCTAACCTCATTCTCCTGCCTTCTCCCCGTAACCCCGGCACCTGTACTGTCAATTGCCGCTTTAAAAATACCCAATTAATTGGCCTCCACAGCCGTCTGCAGCAATGAATTCCACAGATTAGTCAGAGTCAAAGAGAGTGGAAACAGGCCATTCAGCCCAACATGCCCATGCTGACCAACATGCCCAAGCGACACTAGTCCCACCTACCTGCGTTGGCCCATATCCCTCTAAACCTGTCCTATCTGTACCTATCAAAATCCTTCTTAAACGTTGCGATAGTCCCTACCGCAACTACCTCCTCCGGCTGCTCATTCCATACACCCACCACCCTTTGTGTAAAAAAGTTACCCCTCAGCTTCTCCCCCCCCCTCACTTTAAACCAATATCCTTGTGGTTCTCCATTCCCCTATTTGGGGCAAGGGTTTTCCACCTGATCTACTCCTCCAATGATTTTGTTAACTACCGTCTGACTAGAGAAATTATGGGCGGCACGGCGACAGAGACCCGGGTCCGATCCTGACCACGGGCGCTGTCTGTGCGGAGTTTGCACGCTCTCCCCGTGACCTGCGTGGGTTTTCTCCGGGAGCTCCGGTTTCCTCCCACACTCCAAAGACGTACATGCTTGTCTAATTGCTAATTGCCAATTATCCCTGTGTAGGAAAAAGAACCAAGGGACTCGACCCGAAACGCCACCCATTCCTTCTCTCCAGAGATAGAAACATAGAAACATAGAAATAAGGTGCAGGAGTAGGCCATTCGGCCCTTCGAGCCTGCACCGCCATTCAATATGATCATGGCTGATCATCCAACTCAGTATCCCGTACCTGCCTTCTCTCCATACCCTCTGATCCCTTTAGCCAGAAGGGCCACATCTAACACCCTCTTAAATATAGCCAATGAACTGGCCTCAACTACCCTTCTGTGGCAGAGAGTTCCAGAGACCCACCACTCTCTGAGTGAAAAAAGTCCTTCTCATCTCGGTCCTAAAGGATTTCCCCCTTATCCTTAAGCTGTGACCCCTTGTCCTGGACCTCCCCAACATCGGGACCAATCTTCCTGCATCTAGCCTGTCCAACCCCTTAAGAATTTTGTAAGTTTCTATAAGATCCCCCCTCAATCTCCTAAATTCTAGAGAGTATAAACCGAGTCTATGCAGTCTTTGTTCATAAGACAGTCTGAAGAAATTACAGTCTGTGGATCTCCATATAACCATATAACCATATAACAATTACAGCACGGAAACAGGCCATCTCGGCCCTTCAAGTCCGTGCCGAACAACTTTTTTCCCTTAGTCCCACCTGCCTGCACTCATACCATAACCCTCCATACCCTTCTCATCCATATGCCTATCCAATTTATTTTTAAATGATACCAACGAACCTGCCGCCACCGCTTCCACTGGAAGCTCATTCCACACCGCTACCACTCTCTGAGTAAAGAAGTTCCCCCTCATGTTACCCCTAAACTTCTGTCCCTTAATTTTCATGTCATGCCCTCTTGTTTGAATCTTCCCTACCCTCAATGGGAAAAGCTTATCCACGTCAACTCTGTCTATCCCTTTCATCATTTTAAAGTCCTCAATCAAGTCCCCCCTTAACCTTCTGCGCTCCAAAGAATAAAGACCTAACTTGTTCAACCTTTCTCTGTAACTTAGTTGCTGGAACCCAGGCAACAATAAGGGGTAAGCCATTTAGAACGGAGGCGAGGAAACACTTTTTCACACGGAGAGTGGTGAGTCTGTGGAATTCTCTGCCTCAGAGGGCGGTGGAGGCCAGTTCTCTGGATACTTTCAAGAGAGAGCTAGATAGGGCTCTTGAAGATAGCGGAGTCAGGGGATATGGGGAGAAGGCAGGAACGGGGTACTGATTGTGGATGATCAGCCATGATCACATTGAATGGCGGTGCTGGTTCGAAGGGCCGAATGGCCTACTCCTGCCCCTATTGTCCATTGTATTGTTTCATAGAAACATAGAAATTAGGTGCAGGAGTAGGCCATTCGGCCCTTCGAGCCTGCACCGCTATTCAATATGATCATGGCTGATCATCCAATTCAGTATCCCGTACCTGCCTTCTCTCCATACCCTCTGATCCCCTTAGCCACAAGGGCCACATCTAACTCCCTCTTAAAAATAGCCAATGAACTAGCCTCAACTACCCTCTGTGGCAGAGTGTTCCAGAGACCCACCACTCTCTGTGTGAAAAAAGTCCTTCTCATCTCGGTCCTAAAGGATTTCCCCCTTATCCTTAAGCTGTGACCCCTTGTCCTGGACTTCCCCAACATCGGGAACAATCTTCCTGCATCTAGCCTGTCCAACCCCTTAAGAATTTTGTAAGTTTCTAAGCTGTATCTCTGACCACCTCCTCTGCCGAGTGGCCTTGAGTATATTAAGCCAAGGGCACGCTTGAGAAAAATGGGATCTGTCAGTCTGACATTGTCCAATGAATTTGGATTGTCCGGAGAAGAAGGGATGAGGGGGGGGGGGGACAGGAATAATATCTTTCTTTCCCTATTGTTGGGTGTAGTGCACTTACTTTCCTAGTTGGAAAAAAAAAGAGTTATCAGCAAGCCCAGATCCTTGACAGACCCAGTTTATCTTGACAAATGAACCTCGAGCTTAGGAATTATGATTGTGCTGCCGCTGTTTTTGTCAGCATCGCTCCCGAGTTCCAGTCCCGCTTTCTCACTCTCTTTATTTTTTTTTTTTCCCCAGCCGCACAATGTGTTATCTGTCAGAAAGATAATGGACCTGGGGGAAATATTCTGCTTGTGTGCTTTAGCCACCAGTGTTCTTGCAAGATAAACTTGGGCACCTCCGACAGCAAGGCAGCGAAAGCAGCCTTTTGGAGCCAGAGAGTCCCTCATCGTGGAAACAGACCATTCGGCCCATTTACCCCATGCTAACCTAGACGCCCCATCTGCACTACTCCCACCTGCCCACAGTTGGCCCATATCCCACTAGACCTTTTCTGCCAATGTTAATATTGGTTAAATGTTGTTACTGTCCCTGCCTCGACTACCTCCTCTGGCAGCCCAATCCACATACCCACCATCCTTACTGTAAAAACGTTGCCGCTCAGGTGCCTATTAAATATTTCCCCCCCTCAACTTAACCCTATGTCGAAGATAGGCACAAAATGCTGGAGTAACTCAGCGGGTGAGGCAGCATCTCTGGAGAGAAGGAATGGGTGACATTTCAGGTCGAGACAACTTTGCCAGACTGATGTCAGGGGAGTGGGCGGGACAGAGATAGAATGTAGTCGGAGACAGTAAAGGGCCTGTCCCACCAGCATCCGACTCCATGCGGTGAGCGCGATCAAACTAGAAGCGGGGGCCGCGCGGAGGTCGGGTGATCCCCTGTACAGGGCCGTTCCCACCAGCATGCGCCTGCATGCGGCAAGCGGGACCAAACCGGCAGCGAGGGCCGTGCGGAGGTCGGGTGAGTGGTGAAACGCGGCGCAAAGTGAGGCAAACTTGGAGCGAAGTCTTAAAGGTAAGTTCGCCAGGACAGAGAGGGGCACACAGAGAGGGGCACAGAGGCACACACACACACAGAGGGCCACGGAGCCACACACATAGAGGGTCACAGAGGCACCTACAGAGAGGGTCACGGAGGCACGACGTCGAGGCGGTGTGTAATGCGTCGAGGCGACTACGAGCTGACAAGCCGTTGCCGCGCGGAATTTTTGAACGTGGTCAGTTTTTCGGAGCCCCGCGCGATGTCGGGACGAACTCCGCACAATTCCGCACGGCTCCGGCGATCGAAGTGGCACCGGCCCCCGCGATGCCGGACGGCTGAAGCGACCACGTTAGGTCGCGCTAATCGCATAGAGTTGCATGCTGGTGGGACAGGCCCTTGAGACTAGTCGGAGAACTGGGAAGGGGGAGGGGATGGAGAGAGAGGGAAAGCAAGGGTTACTTGAAGTTAGAGAAGTCAATGTTCATACCGCTGGGGTGTAAGCTGCCCAAGCGGAATATGAGATGCTGTTCCTCCAATTTGCGCTGGGCCTCACTCTGACAATGGAGGAGGCCCAGGACAGAAAGGTCAGATTGGAAAAGGGAGTGGGAGTTGAAGTACTGAGATATCAGGTAGGTTTAGGCCGACTGAACGGAGGTATTCAGCGAAACGATTGCCCAGCCTGCGCTTGGTCTCACCGATATACAGGAGTATATACTTAAACCTTCATTCCTTTATGTCTATATGAAAAGGTTGAGCAGGGCTGGGACTCTATTCTCTGGAGCGTAGGAGGATGAGGGGTCATCTTATGGAGGTGTATAAAATCATGAGAGGAATAGATTGGGTAGATGCACACAGTCTCTTGCCCAGAGTAGGGGTTTCGAGGACCAGAGGACATGGGTTCAAGGTGAAGGGGAAAAGATTTAATAGAAACATAGAAACATAGAAATTAGGTGCAGGAGTAGGCCATTCGGCCCTTCGAGCCTGCACCGCCATTCAATATGATCATGGCTGATCATCCAACTCAGTATCCCGTACCTGCCTTCCCTCCATACCCCCTGATCCCTTTAGCCACAAGGGCCACATCTAACTCCCTCTTAAATATAGCCAATGAACTGGCCTCAACTACCCTCTGAGGGGTAGGAATCTGAGGGGTAACTTTTTCACACATAAGGTGGTGGGTGTATGGAACCAGCTGCCAGAGGAGGTAGTTGAGGCTGGGACTATCACAACCTTTAAGTAACAGTTAGACGGGTCCATGGATGTGAGAGGTTTGGAGTGATATGGACCAAGGTGGGACTGGTGTAGCTGGGACATGTTGGCCAGTGTAGGCAGATTGGGCACGTTGAATGACTCTATGGCTCTATGCAACAATGCCCTCCCAACTACACACTGCACACTATAAATCTTGGGTCCTACTCTACTGTTGGCCTGTGGCTTTGTTTCCATGTGAGCACGGGCGATCCATCAGCTGTGAAGATTTGATTGATGAATCTTCATTGTAACACCACTAACTCTTCAGTGCATGTCTTCAATATACCGATCTTTTCTTGTTTTTGCTGGAACAAATAATGCTGTATTTGCTGTAACGCATGTAGATAGGGTGGTAAAGAAAGCTTTTGGTGTGCCGGCCTTTATAAATCAGAGCATTGAATATAGGAGTAGGGAAGTAATGTTAAAATTGTACAAGGCATTGGTGAGACCAATTCTGGAGAATGGTGTACAATTTTGGTCGCCTAATTATAGGAAGGATGTCAACAAAATAGAGAGAGTACAGAGGAGATTTACTAGAATGTTGCCTGGGTTACAGCAACTAAGTTACAGAGAAAGTTTGAACAGGTTAGGTCTTTATTCTCTGGAGCGCAGAAGGTTAAGGGGGGACTTGATTGAGGTCTTTAAAATGATGAAAGGGATAGACAGAGTTGACGTGGATAAGCTTTTAGAAACATAGAAACATAGAAAAATAGGTGCAGGAGTAGGCCATTCGGCCCTTCGAGCCTGCACCGCCATTCAATGTGATCATGGCGGATCATCCACCTCAGTATCCCGTACCTGCCTTCTCTCCATACCCCCGATCCCTTTAGCCACAAGTGCCACATCTAACGCCCTCTTAAATATAGCCAATGAACTGGCCTCAACTACCTTCTGTGGCAGAGAATTCCAGAGACTCACCACTCTCTGTGTAAAGAATGTTTTCCTCATCTCGGTCCTAAAGGAAATCCCCCTTAACCTTAGCCTGTGACCCCTTGTTCTGGAGCCCCTTTTCCCATTGAGGGTAGGAAAGATTCAAACAAGAGGGCATGACATGAGAATTAAGGGACAGAAGTTTAGGGGTAACATGAGGGGGATCTTCTTTACTCGGAGAGTGGTGGCTGTGTGGAATGATCTTCCTGCAGAAGTGGTGGAGGCAGGATCGATTTTAACATTTAAAAGTAAAGTGGATAGGTATATGGACGGGAAGGGAATGGAGGGGTATGGTCTGAGTGCAGGTAGATGGGACTAGGGGAAAATAAATGGTCGGCACGGACTGGAAGGGTCGAGAAGGCCTGTTTCCGTGCTGTAATTGTTATATGGTTATATGGTGTTAAATAGTACCTCACTCATCACCCATGGGAGTGTAGAACATTGTTCCCCTAAACAACGTAAGCACTTTCCAGGTGTGCGTACCTTGCATGAATTTTGGAATCGGCAACCAGAGGACATGGGCTTAGGGGAAAGGTTTAATGGGAACCTGAGGGGGTAACTATTTTAAACAAAGGGTGCATGGAACGAGCGGCCGGAGGCAAGGTGGCTCAGCAGTGGAGCTGCTGCCTCACAGCGCCAGTGCGCCACGTTCGACCCCGACCATGGGCGCTGTCTGCTTCGCCTTGCCTCACGGATGTCGACTCTTGCTGATGTTAAGGGGCTCATCCGGGCTAGATCTTCCCTGACAACATCTGCAAGGTGGGCAGTCACGGTGGCGCAGCGGTGGAGTCGCTGCCTTACGGCGAATGCAGCGCCGGAGTCCCGGGTTCCATCCCGACTACGGGCGCTGTCTGTGCGGAGTTTGTACGTTCTCCCCCATGACCTGCGTGGGTTTTCTCCGAGATCTTCGGTTTCCTCCCACACTCCACATTCCAAAAACGTGCAGGTTTGTAGTTTTTAATTGGCTTGGTGTAAAGGGCCTGTCCCACTTTGGCGACTTTTTCGGCGACTGCCAGCGACCGGACCCTCCCCCCCCCCCCCCCCCCCCCCACGACAATGTCTACAACAACCTGCCACCTAATCGACGGCAAGCTACCGACAACTGCCGACCCATTAGGACGTCCATATCCCTCAAAAGCCTGTCCTATCCATGTACCTGTCTAAATGTTTCTTAAACGTTGCGATAGTCCCTGCCTCAACTACCTTCTTTTGTTTAATTTAGTTTAGACATACAGCGCGGAAACAGGCCGTTCAGCCATGATTGAATTGATGGGCTGAATGGCCTAATTCTGCTCCTATCACTTATGACCTTACGTGCCCTGTCAAAGGTTACAGGGAGAAGACAGAATGGGGTTAAGAGGGAAAAACAGATCATAGATAACATAGAAAACATAGAAAATAGGTGCAGGAGGAGGCCATTCGGCCCTTCGAGCCAGCACCGCCATTCATTGTGGTCATGGCTGATCGTCCCCTATCAATAACCCGTGCCTGCCTTCTCCCCATATTCCTTGACTCCACTAGCCCCTAGAGCTCTATCTAACTCTCTCTTAAACCCATCCAGTGACTTGGCCTCCACTGCCCTCTGTGGCAGGGAATTCCACAAATTCACAACTCTCTGGGTGGAAAAGTTTTTTCTCAGCTCAGTCTTAAATGACCTCCCCTTTATTCTAAGACTGTGTGGCCCCTGGTTCTGGACTCGCCCAACATTGGGAACATTTTTCCTGCATCTAGCTTGTCCAGTCCTTTTATAATTTTATATGTTTCTATAAGATGAGAGATGAGTAAAATGGTGAATCTGTGGAATTCTCTGCCGCAGAAGGTAGTTGAGGCCAGATCATTGGCTATATTTAAGAGGGAGTTAGATGTGGCCCTTGTGGCTAAAGGGATCAGAGGGTGTGGAGAGAAGGCAGGTATCAGTTGGATGATCAGCCATGATCATATTAAATTTCACGGGGCAGGCTCGAAGGGCCGAATGGCCTACTCCTGCACCTATTTTCTATGTTTCTATGAAAGATATCCCATCATCCTTCTAAACTCCAGTGAATACACTTGAGAAGGGTCTCGACCCGAAACATTGCCGATCTCCTTCGCTCCTTAGATGCTGCTGCACCCGCTGAGTTTCTCCAGCTTTTTGTGTAACCCTCCAGTGAATACAAGCCTAGTCTTTTCAATCTTTCCTTGTATGACAGTCCCGCCATCCCAGGGATCAATCTGGTGAACCTACGCTGCACTGCCTCAATCACAAGGATGTCCTTCCTCAAATTAGGAGACCAAAAATGTACACAATACTCCAGATGTGGTCTCACCAGAGCCCTGTACAACTGCAGAGGGACCTCTCTACTCCTGTACTGAGATCAGCTCCTGCAACTTATGAAGTAGTTGCATGAGAGCCACAGGGTGCCCATTTATGAGCTTGCTACATGACAGAGGGGACACTCCGCGTGGTAATGGAGTGGCGCTGGAGGTGTGTGTGGAAGAAGTGTCACCATTCACACTGCCGTAATGGCTTGAGAGTGCCTGGTGCTGACACCATGTTATAAATGGACAGCAGCAACTGTGACAGCCTCTACTTTGGAAAGCACTTTACGCTAAAGGGCCTGTCCTACCAGCATGCGATTCCATGCGATGAGCGCGATCAAACTAGAAGCGGGGGCCGCGCGGAGGTCGGGTGATCCCCTGTACAGGGCCGTTCCCACCAGCATGCGCCTGCATGCGGCAAGCGCGACCGAACCGGCAGCGAGGGCCGCGCGGAGGTCGGGTGAGTGGCGCAACGCGGCGCAAAGTGAGGCGAACTTGGAGCGAAGTCTTAAAGGTAAGTTCGCCAGGACAGAGAGGGGCACACAGAGAGGGGCACAGAGGCACACACACACAGAGGGCCACAGAGCCACACACAGAGAGGGTCACGGACGCACCTACAGAGAGGGTCACGGAGGCACGATGTGTAATGCGTCGAGGCGACTGCGAGCTGACAAGCCGTCGCCGCGCGGAATTTTTGAACGTAGTCAGTTTTTCGGAGCCCCGCGCGATGTCGGGACGAATTCCGCACAATTCCGCACGGCTCCGGCGATCGAAGTGGGACCGGCCCCGCGACGCCGGACGGCTCAAGCGACCACGTTAGGTTGCACTCATCGCATGGAGTTGCATGCTGGTGGGACAAGCCCTTAAGTATTTCCTTCGAGAAGACGTTGGCAAGATCATTGCCGACAGTGGTGACGCTCTCTCGGAAATGAGGGTCCTGATTGTGGCCCAAGCGCATTGGAGAGAGGAGGAGAACTCCTTCAGAGCAAGCGTACCTTGAGGAGGATTTGCAGTGTAGCAGTTAAATGGAGACACAAAAAGCTGGAGTAACTCAGCGGGACATGCAGCATCTCTGGAGAGAAGGAATGGGTGACGTTTCGGGTCCGAGACCCTTCTTCAGGGCAACTGCAGTCTGTAGTCCAATCTGAAGAAGGGCCTCGACCCAAAGCGTCACCCATTCGTTCTCTCCAGAGTCACTACAGCATTTTATGAGTACAGAGGAGATTTACTAGAATGTTGGGTCCACAAAAGGCTGGAGAAACTCAGCGGGTGCAGCAGCATCTAAGGAGCGAAGGAGATAGGCGACGTTCTAGTTCCAGAGACCCACCACCCTCTGTGTGAAAAAAGTCCATCTCATCTCGGTCCTAAAGGATTTCCCCCTTATCCTTTAGCTGCGACCCCTTGTCCTGGACTTACCCAACATCGGGAACAATCTTCCTGCATCTAGCCTGTCCAACCCCTTAAGAATTTTGTACGTTTCTATAAGATCCCCTCTCAGTCTCCTAAATTCCAGAGAGTATAAACCGAGTCTATCCAGTCTTTCTTCAGAAGACAGTCCTGACATCCCGGGAATCAGTCTGGCAAGGCACAGAGCGGGTCTCGAACCTGTGGAGGGACGGCTGACTAACGAGCGAACCTGACCTGCTGCCAGCGAAGCTCCAGCTGACACCTTGAGAGAAGATGGGTCTGTCACGGTGCTCGGAGGCCGGCAGGAAAGGGCACTTCACATCAGGCTGGCCAAGAGCACGGAATAATTGCAATATTAATAGACAGACGCCAAGCTGACAATGGGGTCTGATCATAGTTCACGTCACTCTCCGCAGAGTGGAGCGATGACTCCCATGATGAAGAGCACAGGGAAGGTATAATAAATCACAGAGGGGTTCCTTGCCGAGCTTAGCCTACGCCACACTGCACATAATTATAAGGCAGAGGAGTGACGTTTCGGCACATTTTAATAAAGGGGAGAGGAAGAAGTGATGTACTCTGTAGTTGAAGCTGCTTCGCAACAACCTGGAGCTCAACGCTCTTAAGACAGTGGAATTGATAGTAGACTTTAGGAGACCTCCCCCTCCCCTCACCCCACTCACCATCAACAACACCACAGTCACATCTGTGGAGTCTTTTAAGTTCCTGGGAACCATCATCTCCAAGGACCTTAAGTGGGGGGCGACCATCGACTCCACAGTCAAAAAGGCCCAACAGAGGATGTACTTCCTGCGGCAGCTGAGGAAGCACAATCTGCCACAGGCAATGATGGTCCAATTCTACACGCCCATCGTAGAGTCTGTCCTCACCTTCTCCATCGCGGTCTGGTTTGGCTCAGCCACCAAGCACGACACCCGGAGGCTGCAGCGAATCGTCCGATCAGCAGAGAAGATCATTGGCTGCAACCTTCCCCCCATTGATGAACTGTACACTGCAAGGGCCAGGAAGCGAGCGGGCAAGATCATCTCTGACCCCTCTCACCCTGGCCACAAACTCTTTGAATCACTTCCCTCTGGAAGGCGACTCCGGACTGTCAAAGCTGCCACAGCCAGACATAAAAACAGTTTTTATCAATGAGTAGTTGCTCTACTCAACAGCCAAACATCTGTAGCCTCCCTTTGATCTGGTATTTTGTTTCATTCACGTTTAATCGATAATGTTTTATTATTAATGTTTAATGTGTCATTCCTAACTGTCACTGTATGTCATGTTGTCACTTGCGGGCAGAGCACCAAGGCAAATTCCTTGTATGTGAATACTTGGCCAATAAACTTATTCATTCATTCATTCTTTCATTTTCCCCTTGAGTGCTGGTGCTAGATTCATCTGACCTGCTGCCTGGACCTTGAGTTGACCTTCAGGTCACTGGAAGTTCAAAATGGTAGTCATCTATTCGTTCTCTCCAGAGATGCTGCCCGACCCTCTGAGTTACTCCAGCATTTTGAGTCTTATCTTCCATGTAAACCAGAGTCTGCAGTTCCATCCTTCAGGTTTACATATCAGCGCCGGTAGCGAACGAGTTCCGTGGACCAAGTCCAATGTTCGTATTGGGATTGGACCCTCAGAAACTTCCACGGATGCAGCGTAGAAAACAGACTGGATAGACTCGGCTTGTACTCGCTGGAATTAAGAAGATTGAGGGGGGATCTTATAGAAACTTACAAAATTCTTAAGGGGTTGGACAGGCTAGATGCAGGAAGATTGTTCCCGATGTTGGGGAAGTCCAGAACAATGGGTCACAGTTTAAGGATAAGGGGGAAGTCTTTTAGGACCGAAATGCTATATTTAAGAGGGAGTTAGATGTGGCCCTTGTGGCTAAGGGGATCAGAGGGTATGGAGAGAAGGCAGGTACGGGATACTGAGTTGGATGATCAGCCATGATCATATTGAATGGCGGTGCAGGCTCGAAGGGCCGAATGGCCTACTCCTGCACCTAATTTCTATGTTTCTATGAGAAAAACATTTTTCACACAGAGAGTGGTGAGTCTGTGGAATTCTCTGCCACAGAAGGTAGTTGAGGCCAGTTCATTGGCTATATTGAAGAGGGAGTTCGATGTGGCACTTGTGGCTAAGGGGATCAGAGGGTATGGGGAGAAGGCAGGTACGGGATACTGAGTTGGATGATCAGCCATGATCATATTGAATGGCGGTGCAGGCTCGAAGGGCCAAATAGCCTACTCCTGCACCTATTGTCTATTGTCTATTGAGTCATAATCATGCGGCACAGAAACTGGTTCTGGAGTCATGGAGTCATGTAGCATCAACCCAATTCATCTCTGTTGACAAAAACACCCCATCTAAGGCACGTCCCATTTGCCAGCGTTCGGCTCGGTTGCCTTTTTTTAACAACCTTTTCCTCTGTGAGATTTTCATTCTCAGTTTTGGCTAGATGTAAAAATGTTTCAATGTTGTGCAAGTCCAGAACCAGGGGCCCCAGTCTTAGAATAAAGGGGAGGCCATTTAAGACTGAGGTGAGAAAAAAACATTTTCACCCAGAGAGTTGTGAATTTGTGGAATTCCCTGCCACAGAGGGCAGTGGAGGCCAAATCACTGGATGGATTTAAGAGAGAGTTAGATAGAGCTCTAGGGGCTGGTGGAGTCAAGGGATATGGGGAGAAGGCAGGCACGGGTTATTGATTGGGGACGATCAGCCATGATCACAATGAATGGCGGTGCTGGCTGGAAGGGCCGAATGGCCTCCTCCTGCACCTATTGTCTATGTTTCTATGTAATAATGATGAGAATTAGCTTCCCTTTTTCCTTACGGACAGCAGACGTGACGCCAGTTACTAACACAGCGTGCTTACCTCCATCTTTCTGGCAATGACAGCCAGGAAACACTTAATAAGTGGGACTTAATCAGTGTAGATTTGTCAAGTGACAATGATCAAATGATTAGGTGAAAGCCTAATCCTCGGGGATTCATGGTTCATTTAACAATACAAATGTTACACAATCATAACAATCTTATCAGAATATAAGTGGTTCCCTTCCTGTCCTTTGTATGCTACAGTCAAATAACCTCACAGCGAATAGATTTCACGTTTAAGCCATGCACCATGACCAACTCCTTATATCCAAGGCATCCAAGTTGAAACATGCCCATCACCAATAAATCAGCCCCAAAAGTCCGCAAAAACGCAGGCTTTGAACGTAGAACAGTGCATTTGCGCAGAAGTGCAGCGGTAGTGTAGCTGCCTCACGGAACCAGAGTCTCCGTACAGTGTTTGTACGTTCTCCCTTTTGCCCTTCAGTCCACACCGACCACTCATTCGCTAACATATAACCATATAACAATTACAGCACGGAAACAGGCCATCTCGGCCCTTCAAGTCCGTGCCGAACAACTTTTTTCCCTTAGTCCCACCTGCCTGCACTCATACCATAACCCTCCATACCCTTCTCATCCATATGCCTATCCAATTTATTTTTAAATGATACCAACTAACCTGCCGCCACCACTTCCACTGGAAGCTCATTCCACACCGCTACCACTCTCTGAGTAAAGAAGTTCCCCCTCATGTTACCCCTAAACTTCTGTCCCTTAATTCTAAAGCCATGTCCTCTTGTTTGAATCTTCCCTATTCTCATAGGGAAAAGCTTATCCACGTCAACTCTGTCTATCCCTCTCATCATTTTAAAGACCTCTATCAAGTCCCCCCTTAACCTTCTGCGCTCCAGAGAATAAAGACCTAACTTATTCAACCTATCTCTGTAACTTAGCTGTTGAAACCCAGGCAACATTCTAGTAAATCTCCTCTGTACCCTCTCTATTTTGTTGACATCCTTCCTATAATTGGGCGACCAAAATTGTACACCATACTCCAGATTTGGTCTCTCCAATGCCTTGTACAATTTTAACATTACATCCCAGCTTCTATACTCAAAGCTCTGATTTATAAAGGCCAGCACTGGACAGGGCGGCCACAGTGAATGCAGTGCCGGTGACCCGGGTTCGATCCTGACTACGGGCGCTTGTCGGTACGGAGTTTGTACGTTGTCTCCCCGTGACCTGCGTAGGTTTTCTCCGCGATATTCGGTTTCCTCCCACACTCCAAAGTCGTACGGGTTTGTAGGTTCATTGACTTGGTGTAAAGGTAAAGATTGTCCCTAGTGTGTGTAGGATGGTATTAATGTGCAGGGATCGTTGGTCGGCGCGGACTCGGTGGGCCGAAGGGCCTGTTTCCGCGCTGAACCATACTAACCTATCTCCGTGCTGTATGACTCCTAGACTCTGAGATGCATATGACCTGTTTCCATGCTTAGGTCTAGGTCTAGGTTAGAAACATAGAAACATAGACAATAGGTGCAGGAGTAGGCCATTCGGCCCTTCGAGCCAGCACTGCCATTCAATGTGATCATGGCTGATCATCCAGAATCAGTACCCCATTCCTGCCTTCTCCCCATATCCCCTGACTCCACGAGCGAAGGAGATAGGCGACGATTCGGGTCGAGACGTCGGGTCTGAAGAAGGGTCTCGACCCGAAACGTCGCCTATCTCCTTCGCTCCTTAGATGCTGCTGCACCCGCTGAGTTTCTCCAGCCTTTTTGTGTAACCCTTAATAATCTAATATGCTTCAATACTATATCCTCTCATCCTTCTAAACTCCAGAGTGTACAAGCCCAGCCGCTCCATTCTCTCAGCATATGACAGTCCCGCCATCCCGGGCATTAACCTGGTGAACCTACGCTGGGCTCCCTCAATAGCAAGAATGTCCTTCCTCAAATTAGGGGACCAAAACTGCACACAGTATTCCAGATGTTGCCTCACTAGGGCCCTGTACAAAAGTCAACAACCAGATCCTTGAGCTATCGAATTATAGAGATAACTTCTCCCCAACGCAGCCCCTTGTCTGACTACAAGTATCAATTGAAATCTCCGCGACAAAAATAACTTTCTGAAAAAAGGCCCTCTGTTAATAGTCCAATGAATGGTCTTCAGCTTCCCATCCAGAGAACCCTTGCTGACACTTACGGGCGTTTATTGTCTCGTTCAATTGCAGCTTCTTCCTCTCCTCCTGTCTCTTAAACGCCTTTATTGCGTAGAACCTGACATTCCTACAACTCCCACAGGCAGTCAAGCCCACACAATGCAGGTTGGCATTCGAACGGCCGACAGGAAAGTCAGGTGGAACGCGCACGAGGGAACAGAGCGAGAGAGAGCGAGAGAGAGAGAGAGAGAGAGACGGAGACCGGGGGGGGGAGGACATTCTTGCTATTGAGGGAGTGCAGCGTAGGTTTACAAGGTTAATTCACGGGATGGCGGGACTGTCATATGCTGAAAGAATGAAGCAGCTGGGCTTATACACTCTGGAGTTTGGAAGGATGAGAGGGGATCTCATTGAAACATATAAGATTGTTAAGGGCTTGGACACGCTAGAGGCAGGAAACATGTTCCCGATGTTGGGGGAGTCCAGAACCAGGGGCCACACACAGTTTAAGAATAAGGGGTGAAGCCATTTAGAACGGAGACGAGGAAACACTTTTTCTCACAGAGAGTGGTGAGTCTGTGGAATTACAGTCTGTGGATCTCAATATAACTATATAATCACATAACAATTACAGCACGGAAACAGGCCTTCTCGGCCCTTCCAGTCCGTGCCGACCATTTATTTTCCCCTAGTCCCATTTACCTGCACTCAGACCATACCCCTCCATTCCCTTCCCGTCCATATACCTATCCACTTTACTTTTAAATGTTAAAATCGATCCTGCCTCCACCACTTCTGCAGGAAGATCATTCCACACAGCCAGCACTCTGAGTAAAGAAGTTCCCCCTCATGTTACCCCTAAACATCTGTCCCTTAATTCTCATGTCATGCCCTCTTGTTTGAATCTTCCCTACCCTCAATGGGAAAAGCTTATCCATGTCAACTCTGTCTATCCCTTTCATCATTTTAAAGACCTCAATCAAGTCCCCCCTTAACCTTCTGCGCTCCAAAGAATAAAGACCTAACTTGTTCAACCTTTCTCTGTAACTTAGTTGCTGGAACCCAGGCAACATTCTAGTAAATCTCCTCTGTACTCTCTCTATTTTGTTGACATCCTTCCTATAATTAGGCGACCAATATTGTACACCATACTCCAGAATTGGTCTCACCAATGCCTTGTACAATTTTAACATTACCTCCCTACTCCTATATTCAATGCTCTGAGTCTGAAGAAGGGTCTCGACCAGAAACGTCGCCTATCTCCTTCGCTCCTTAGATGCTGCTGCACCCGCTGAGTTTCTCCAGCTTTTTGTGTAACCCTCTGATTTATAAAGGCCAGCACACCAAAAGCTTTCTTTACCACCCTATCTACATGCAATTCCACCTTCAGGGAACTATGCACAGTTATTCCTAGATCCCTCTGTTCCACAGCATTCCTCAATTCCATACCATTTACCATGTAATGGTAAGGAATTGACCGTGGGGTGGCTGTCTGTGCACCAGTCTCCCCACGTTAAACAAAGTCACGCACAGGCGTCCTCCAACCCTGGAGACCCCCATGGTCAGCCACGACCGAGGGGGGGGGGGGTGGATAAATGTGAGGTTATCCACTTTGGTGGCAAAAACATGAGGGTAGACTATTATCTGAATGGTGGCAGATTAGGTAAGGGGGAGATGCAACGAGACCTGGGTGTCATGGTACACCAGTCATTGAAAGTAGGCATGCAGGTGCAGCAGGCAGTGAAGAAAGCAAATGGTATGTTAGCATTCATAGCGAAAGGATTTGAGTATAGGAGCAGGGAGGTTCTACTGCAGTTGTACAGGGTTTTGGTGAGGCCACACCTGGAGTACTGCGTACAGTTTTGGTCTCCAAATCTGAGGAAAGACATCCTTGCCATAGAGGGGGTACAGAGAAGATTCACCAGACTGATTCCTGGGATGTCAGGACTTTCATATGAGGAAAGATTGGATAGACTCGGTTTGTACTCGATGGAATTTAGAAGATTGAGGGGGGATCTTATAGAAACCTACAAAATTCTTAAGGGGTTGGAGAAGCTAGATGCTGGAAGATTGTTCCCGATGTTGGGGGAGTCCAGAACAAGGGGTCACAGTCTAAGGATAAGGGGGAATTCCTTTAGGACCGAAATGAGGAAAACATTCTTTACACAGAGAGTGGTGAGTCTCTGGAATTCTCTGCCACAGAAGGTAGTTGAGGCCAGTTCATTGCCTATATTTAAGAGGGCGTTAGATGTGGCACTTGTGGCTAAAGGGATCAGGGGGTATGGAGAGAAGGCAGGTACGGGATACTGAGTTGGATGATCAGCCATGATCACATTGAATGGCGGTGCAGGCTCGAAAGGCCGAATGGCCTACTCCTGCACCTATTTTCTATGTTTCTATGTAACAGTGTTAATATTTCAGGTCATCAAAATGAAAATGGCTTTTTAAAAATTGATGCGTTGTTCTTTAAGCAAAGCCCACATCTACGCAACCGTGCATGTAAATGTTTTGAGGCCCTCTTTGGGGGAATGTACACTTAGATTAACCTGGGAAATACCTGGGATATCTGTTTGTACAAGATGGTTTTCAAAGTGGTGTATCATTACCAGCGAAGATTCCTTTCATTTGCTTCTGCTGTCCGTGTGGACTTCACTCAATTACCCGGGAATTGTTTGGCAATTTACCCACTATTGAATTCTCGCTATCGACCAGCAGCGAAACTGCAGATGGATTTGCTTTTTCAAATAGGACTTTAAATTAGGCGAAGGAATTGGTGCAAGAAACATCTTTAACTGTGATTTTCAGTTCCATTACCTATTGTCCATTGGTTACACAAAAAGCTGGAGAAACTCAGCGGGTGCTGCACCTTCTGAGTTTCTCCAGCTTTTTGTGTAACCCTCGATTCTCCAGCATCTGCAGTTCCTTCTTTAAAACCTATTGTCCATTGTCTATAGTCTATCACATCCGTCATTCACACCAGTTTCTTCTTATTTTAACCATATAACCATATAACAATTACAGCACGGAAACAGGCCCTCTCGGCCCTTCCAGTCCGTGCCGACCATTCATTTTCCCCTAGTCCCATCTACCTGCACTCAGACCATACCCCTCCATTCCCTTCCTGTCCATATACCTATCCACTTTATTTTTAAATGTTACAATCGATCCTGCCTCCACCACTTCTGCAGGAAGATCATTCCACACAGCCACCACTCTCTGAGTAAAGAAGTTCCCCCTCATGTTACCCCTAAACTTCTGTCCCTTAATTCTCATGTCATGCCCTCTTGTTTGAATCTCCCCTACCCTCAATGGGAAAAGCTTATCCACGTCAACTCTGTCTATCCCTTTCATCATTTTAAAGACCTCAATCAAGTCCCCCCTTGACCTTTTAAGTTTAGTTTAGAGAAACATAGAAACATAGAAAAAATAGGTGCAGGAGTAGGCCATTCGGCCCTTCGAGCCTGCACCGCCATTCAATGTGATCATGGCTGATCATCCAACTCAGTATCCCGTACCTGCCTTCTCTCCATACCCCCTGATCCCTTTAGCCACAAGTGCCACATCTAACTCCCTCTTAAATATAGCCAATGAACTGGCCTCAACTACCTTCTGTGGCAGAGAATTCCAGAGACTCACCACTCTCTGTGTAAAGAATGTTTTCCTCATCTCGGTCCTAAAGGAATTCCCCCTTATCCTTAGACTGTGACCCCTTGTTCTGGACTCCCCCAACATCGGGAACAATCTTCCAGCATCTAGCTTGTCCAACCCCTTAAGAATTTTGTAAGTTTCTATAAGATCCCCCCTCAATCTTCTAAATTCCAGCGAGTACAAACCGAGTCTATCCAATCTTTCCTCATATGAAAGTCCTGACATCCCAGGAATCAGTCTGGTGAATCTTCTCTGTACCCCCTCTATGGCAAGCATGTCTTTCCTCAGATTTGGAGACCAAAACTGTACGCAATACTCCAGATTTGGCCTCACCAAAACCCTGTACAACTGCAATAGAACCTCCCTGCTCCTATACTGAAATCTTTTCGCTATGAATGCTAACATACCATTTGCTTTCTTCACTGCCTGCTGTACCTGCATGCCTACTTTCAATGACTGGTGTACCATGACACCCAGGTCTCGTTGCATCTCCCCTTTTCCTAATTTGCCACCAGACCCTTCGGCCCACCAAGTCCGCGCCGAAGGGTCTGTTTCACGATCCCCGCACACTAGAGGGCCTGTCCCGCTTTCGCGACCTAATTCACGACCTTTTTTTACTCGTGGACATTTTTCATCATGCAGGTATAGCAGGCAGTGAAGAAAGCGAATGGCATGTTGGCCTTTATAACAAGAGGAATCGAATATAGGAGCAAAGAGGTCCTTCTGCAGTTGTACAGAGCCCTGGTGAGACCACACCTGGAGTATTGTGTGCAGTTTTGGTCCCATAATTTGAGGAAGGACATTCTTGCTATTGAGGGAATGCAGCCTTGGTTTACAAGGTTAATTCCCGGGATGGCGGGACTGTCATATGCTGAGAGAATGGAGCAGCTGGGCTTGTACACTCTGGAGTTTAGAAGGATGAGAGGGGATCTCATTGAAACATATAAGATTTTTAAGGGTTTGGGCACGCTAGAGGCAGGAAACATGTTCCCGATGTCGGGGGAGTCCAGAACCAGGGGCCACACACAGTTTAAAAATAAGGGGTAAGCCATTTAGAACGGAGACGAGGAAACACTTTTTCTCACAAAGAATGGTGAGTCTGTGGAATTCTCTGCCTCAGAGGGTGGTGGAGGCCGGTTCTCTGGATGCTTTCAAGAGAGAGCTGGATAGGGCTCTTAAAGATAGTGGAGTCAGGGGATATGGGGAGAAGGCAGGAACGGGGTACCGATTGGGGATGATTAGCCATGATCACATTGAATGGCGGTGCTGGCTCGAAGGGCCGAATGGCCTCCTCCTGCTACATGGGTGCTGTCTGTACGGAGTTTGCATGTTCACCCCGTGACCTGCGTGGGTTTTCCCCAGGTGCTGCCATTTCCTCCCACACTGCAAAGGGCGTGCAGGTCTGTAGGTTAATTGGCTTCAGTAAAAGCTGTAAATTGTTCCCCTAGTGTGTGTAGGATGGATAGTGTTAAGAGCCTGTCCCACTTTCACCACCTAATGCACCACCTCTGCCGAGTTTGCCCTTGACTCATACTTGCAGCATGGTCGTCACAAGGTCGTAGGAGGTCGTAGGTAGGTTGTGATGCTAGTCGTAGGTACTCGTGGCATCAAGTGGGTCGGGGCGTTTTTCTAGCCTGATGGCTAGAACCTGGGGAAAAGCCACGCAGGTCACGGGGTGAACATGCAAACTCCGTACAGACAGCACCCATGCAGCAGGAGGAGGACATTCGGCCCATAGAGCCAGCACCGCCATTCAATGTGATCATGGCTGATCATCCCCAATCAGTACCCCGTTCCTGCCTTCTCCCCATATCCCCTGACTCTGCTATCTTTAAGAGCACCTATCTAGCTCTCTCTTGAAAATATCCAGAGAACCGGCCGCCACCGCCCTCTGAGGCAGAGAATTCCACAGACTCACCACTCTCTGCGTGCTATCCAGTCAGCAGAAAGACAATACATGATTACAATCGAGCCATTCAAAGTTCATAAGTTCACAAGTGATCAGAGTAGAATTAGGCCATTCGGCCCATCAAGTCTACTCTGCTGTTTAGTCATGGCTGGTCTACCTCTCCCTCCTAATCCCATTCTCCTGCCTGCTCCCCATAACCCCTGACACCCGTACTAATCAAGAATCTATCTATCGCTGCCTTAAAAATATCCACTGACTTGGCCAACCACAGCCCTCCGTGGCAAAGGATCCCACAGATTCACCGCCCTCTGACCAAAGAAACTCATGATCAAAGTCTGCTTCTGTCCCAGGCTGTGGGGAGAGCACTGGACACTGTCAATTGTCTCGTTCTCCTGGGAACCTCATCTGCAGACATACGAGATGTTCAAAATAAAAGGAAGCAAGGATTTATTTTACACCTTGTATGTTTGTTGCAGAAACATAGAAACATAGAAAATAGGTGCAGGAGGAGGCCATTCGGCCCTTCGAGCCAGCACCACCATTTATTGTGATCATGGCTGATCGTCCCCTATCAATAACCTGTGCCTGCCTTCTCCCCATATCCCTTGACTCCCCTAGCCCCTAGAGCTCTATCTAAAGGGCCTGTCCTACAAGCATGCAACTCTATGCGATGAACGCGATCAAACTAGAAGCGGGGGCCGCGTGGAGGTCGGGTGATCCCCTGTACAGGGCCGTTCCCACCAGCATGCGCCTGCATGCAGCAAGCGTGACCAAACCGGCAGCAGGGACCGCGCGGAGGTCGGGTGAGTGGCGTAACGCGGCGCAAAGTGAGGCGAACTTGGAGCGAAGTCTTAAGGTAAGTTCACCAGGACAGAGAGGGGCACACAGAGAGGGGCACAGAGGCACACACACACAGAGGGCCACGGAGCCACACACATAGAGGGTCACGGAGGCACCTACAAATAGGTTCACGGAGGCACGACGTCGAGGCGGTGTGTAATGCGTCGAGGCGACTGTGAGCCGACAAGCCGTTGCCGCGCAGAATTTTTGGACATGGTCAGTTTTTCGGAGCCCCGCGCGATGTCGGGACGAACTCCGCACAATTCCGCACGGCCCCGGCGATCGAAGTGGGACCGGCCCCGCGACGCCGGACGGCTCAAGCGACCACATTAGGTCGCGCTCATCGCATAGAGTTGCATGCTGGTGGGACAGGCCCTTAACTCTCTTTTAAATTCACCCAGTGAATCAGCCTCCACTGCCCTCTGTGGCAGGGAATTCCATAAATTCACAACTCTCTGGGTGAAAAAGTTTATTCTCACCTCAGTTTTAAATGGCCTCCCCTTTATTCTGTAGGCTCTGGACTCCCCCAACATTGGGAACATTTTAATTGCATCTAGCTTGTCCAGTCCCTGTATAATTTACACGTTTCTATAAGATCCCCCCTCATCCTTCCAAATTCCAGTGAATCCTGGCCCAGTCTTTCCAATCTTTCCTCAAGTGACAGTCCCGCCATCCCTGGGATTAACCTGGTGAACCTACGCTGCACTGCCTCAATGGCAAGGATGTCCTCTGTAGGAACTCTGTAGAGGGACGCCATTTGCTTTGGCGGTTTGCTGAAGAATGCTTTGTTTGGCCACGGGGTTTGGCAGTCATCGCTTGCTGATCCGCCAACATATCCTTCCTCAACCTCCTCACGAAATGCCAAGGTCCCAATCTAAGATAGCCACTAAATGCTGGAGTAACTGGAGTCTCCACCCAAAAAACGTCGCACATTCCTTCTGTCCAGAGATGCTGCCCTGTACCGCTCAGCTACTCCAGCACTTTTGCGTCTACCTTCGGTTTAAACCAGCACCTGCAGTTCCTTCCAACACACAACCTCTGAAACCTGCTCCTTCAAATTCCTCCTCCTGTGTAGAAACTTACACAATTCTTAAGGGGTTGGACAGGCTAGACGCAGGAGGATTGTTCCCGATGTTGGGGAAGTCCAGAACAAGGGGTCACAGTTTAAGGATAGGGGGGAAGTCTTTTAGGACCAAGATGAGAAAAACATTTTTCACACAGAGAGTGGTGAGTCTGTGGAACTCTCTGCCACAGAGGGTAGTTGAGGCCAGTTCATTGGCTATATTTAAGAGGGCGTTAGATGTGGCCCTTGTGGCTAAAGGGATCAGGGGGTATGGAGAGAAGGCAGGTACGGGATACTGAGTTGGATGATCAGCCATGATCACATTGAATGGCGGTGCAGGCTCGAAGGGCCGAATGGCCTACTCCTGCACCTATTGTCTATGTTTCTATGTTTCTCACCAAGACACAAAGTGCAGGAGTAGCTCAGCTGGTCAGGCAGCATCTCTGGAGAAGGTGGATAGGTGACGGGTCGGGACCCTTATTCAGGCCGACCGGAAATCCCGAAACATCACCTATCCATGTTCTCCAGAGATGCTCCATCACCCGCTGTTGCTCCAGAACTTTGTGTTATTTTCTATGATCCAGCCTCTGCAGTTCCTTGAATCTACACTCAAACTCCTAGTTCCTCCAAGGTCACAGAAGAATACAAAGGGGGACACAAACAATCTTCCTGATATAGTAGTGGCCAGAGGATCTGGGGTGACGGAGGAACTGAAGGAAATCCACATTAGGCAGGAAATGGTGTTGGATAGACTGACGGGACTGAAGGCTGATAAATCCCCAGGGCCTGATGGTCTGCATCCCAGTGTACTTAAGGAAGTGGCTCTAGAAATCGTGGATGCATTGGTGATAGTTTTCCAATGTTGTATAGACACAGGATCAGTTCCTGTGGATTGGAGGGTATGAGGAAACACTTTTTCACACAGAGAGTTGTGAGTCTGTGGAATTCTCTGCCTCAGAGGGCGGTGGAGGCCGGCTCGCTGGATGCTTTCAAGAGAGAGTTAAATAGGGCTCTTAAAGATAGCGGAGTCAGGGGATATGGGGAGAAGGCAGGAACGGGGTACTGATTGGGGATGATCAGCCATGATCACATTGGATGCTGGTGCTGGCTCGAAAGGCCTCCTCCTGCACCTATTGTCTATTGACCATTCAGCCTTTGGAGCACTGCTGTTCCTGCTAGCCCTTTGTAATATAGAAACATAGAGACATAGAAAATAGGTGCAGGAGGAGGCCATTCGGTCCTTCGAGCCAGCACCGCCATTCATTGTGATCATGGCTGATCCTCCCCTATCAATAACCCGTGCCTGCCTTCTCCCCATATCCCTTGACTCCACTAGCCCCTAGAGCTCTATCCAACTCTCTCTTAAATCCACACTTAGTTTACAGGCACCTTCCCATCTGACCTAACACAGAACTTGATTTCAATTCATTGTTGTGTTTAACAAATAAGCTATAAGCTCTACATGGTAAATGGTAGGGAATTGAGGAATGCTGTGGAACAGAGGGATCTAGGAATAACAGTTCCCTGAAGGTGGAATCGCATGTAGATAGGGTGGTAAAGAAAGCTTTTGGTGTGCTGGCCTTTATAAATCAGAGCATTGAATATAGGAGTAGGGAAGTAATGTTAAAATTGTACAAGGCATTGGTGAGACCAATTCTGGAGTATGGTGTACAATTTTGGTCGCCTAATTATAGGAAGGATGTCAACAAAATAGAGAGAGTACAGAGAGAGTTAGATAGAGCTCTAGGGGCTAGTGGCGTCAAGGGATATGGGGAGAAGGCAGGCACGGGTTATTGATAGGGAACGATCTGCCACGATCACAATGAATGGCGGTGCTGGCTGGAAGGGCCGAATGGTCTCCTCCTGCACCTATTTTCTATGTTTCTATGTTTCTAAGCTAGGAAGGGGGAAAGATGAGGGAATCTGAGGGGTGACTTTTTCACATGAAGGGTGGGTGGTGTATGGAACTGCACCTATTTTCTATGTTTCTATGCCGCAAGGGATATGGTTTATTTGCAACCAGATAAGAGTTGTCTTGGCATCATGTTCTGCACAGACATTGTGGGCCAAATGGCCTGTTCCTGCGCTGTATATTCTGTGATCTAAACAGGCCCTTCAGCACTCCAGATCCATACTGACCATTAAGCACCCATTTAAATAATCCTATGCTGATCCATGAAATGTGCCTAAATTCAACCAGGTGCCTAAGATTGGGATAATTAAACTAGTGGATAATGAAGTAGATTTTCAACGTCTACAGAGAGATTTGGGCCATTTGGAAGAGTGGGCTGAAAGATGGCAGATGGAGTTTAATGCTGATAAGTGTGAGGTGCTACATCTTGGCAGGACAAATCAAAATAGGACGTACATGGTAAATGGTAGGGAATTGAGGAATGCTGTGGAACAGAGGGATCTAGGAATAACTGTGCATAGTTCCCTGAAGGTGGAATCGCATGTAGATAGGGTGGTAAAGAAAGCTTTTGGTGTGCTGGCCTTTATAAATCAGAGCATTGAATATAGGAGTAGGGAAGTAATGTTAAAATTGTACAAGGCATTGGTAAGACCAATTCTGGAGTATGGTGTACAATTTTGGTCGCCTAATTATAGGAAGGATGTCAACAAAATAGAGAGAGTACAGAGGAGATTTACTAGAATGTTGCCTGGGTTCCAGCAACTAAGTTACAGAGAAAGGTTGAACAAGTTAGGTCTTTATTCTTTGGAGCGCAGAAGGTTAAGGGGGGACTTGATTGAGGTCTTTAAAATGATGAAAGGGATAGACAGAGTTGACGTGGATAAGCTTTTCCCATTGAGGGTAGGGAAGATTCAAACAAGAGGGCATGACATGAGAATTAAGGGACAGAAGTTTAGGGGTAACATGAGGGGGAACTTCTTTACTCAGAGAGTGGTGGCTGTGTGGAATGATCTTCCAGCAGAAGTGGTGGAGGCAGGATCGATTTTAACATTTAAAAGTAAAGTGGATAGGTATATGGATGGGAAGGGAATGGAGGGGTATGGTCTGAGTGCAGGTAGATGGGACATGGGGAAAATAAATGGTCGGCACGGACTGGAAGGGCCGAGAAGGCCTGTTTCCGTGCTGTAATTGTTATATGGTTATATGGTTAAACTACTAACGAATACACAGTCATAGAATTATTCAACAAGGAAACTGGCACTTAAGCCGAGCTTAACCATGCCAACCAAATTAAACTGGTTCCATTTGCCTGCGCTTGGCCCACATCCCTCTAAAACTTCACTGTCGATTATTTGCTCAAATATCTTTCAAATGTTCTAATTGTACCTGGTGGCGCAGCGGTAGAGTTGCTGCCTCACAGCAGCAAAGACCCGGCTTCGATCAAAGTTTATTGGCCAAGTATTCACATACAAGGAATTTGCCTTGGCGCTCCGCCCGCAAGTGACAACATGACATACAGTGACATGACACACAATCATCTGGCCGAGTCGGTCAACGGATTGCCGTCGGGAACTTGTCCCGTATTTTGACCTTTTGTCCCTGATTTGGGAGTGAGAAAGTAGGCAACCCGACCTGACTCTGTCACGACCGATAGAATTTCCCCCATAATCGATGCAGCAATTTTGTGACAACGTGCCTTAAGGGCCTGAACTACAAGCATGCAACTCTACGCGATTAGCGCGACCTAACGTGGTCGCTTGAGCCGTCCGGCGTCGCGGGGCCGGTCCCACTTCGATCGCCGGAGCCGTGCGGAATTGTGAGGAGTTCGTCCCGACATCGCGCGGGGCTCCGAAAAACTGACTGTGTTCAAAAATTCCGCGCGGCAACGGCTTGTCGGCTCGCAGTCGCCTCGACGCATTACGCACCGTGCCTCCGTGAACCTATCTGTAGGTGCCTCCGTGACCCTCTATGTGTGTGGCTCCGTGGCCCTCTGTGTGTGTGTGCCTCTGTGCTCCTCTCTGTGTGCCCCTCTCTGTCCTGGAGAACTTACCTTTAAGACTTCGCTCCAAGTTCGCCTCACTTTGCGCTGCGTTGCGCCACTCACCCGACCTCCGCGCGGCCCTCGCTGCCGGTTTGGTCGCGCTTGCCGCATGCAGGCTCATGCTGGTGGGAACGGCCCTGTACAGGGGATCACCCGACCTCCGCGCGGCCCCCGCTTCTAGTTTGATCACGCTCATTGCATGGAGTTGCATGCTGGTAGGACAGGCCCTTAACTTGCTCTGTAGCGAGTGAAACTCGATGAGGACACCCAGTGGCTTCTGCCTGCCATGGTTTCACCGCTGGCTGACCTACGACGGGCAGCTCGGTTGACAGCACAGCCTGGGGGTTAGTTCAGACCATTCATTCTCCATGACCTTTCGATTCCTGCTGCCCTAGGCTGTGTTCATCTCTTCACAGAGATGGGTTCAACGCTGATTCTCTCCGTGACGGCTTATTCTCCACGCTGTTTGTACAGCTCTGGCCTCACCACTCGCGCTCGGCTTTTACGTCTAACGTCATAACGAGGATAAGGATCAGGGGGATGACAACGTCACAAGGATAAGGGGGAAGTCTTTTAGGACCGAGATGAGAAAAAAATTCACTTATAGAGACTTACAAAATTCTTAAGGGGTTGGGCAGGCTCGATGCAGGAAGATTGTTCCCGATGTTGGGGAGGTCCTGAACAAGGGGTCACAGCTTAAGGATAAGGGGGAAATCCTTTAGGACCGAGATGAGAAAAAAAAATTCACACAGAGAGTGGTGAGTCTGTGGAATTAATTCTCTGCCACAGAAGGTAGTTGAGGCCAGTTCATTGGCTAAGTTTAAGAGGGAGTTCTTAAGATGTGGCCCTTGTGGCTAAAGGGATCAGGGGGTATGGAGAGAAGGCAGGTACAGGATACTGAGTTGGATGATCAGCTATGATCGTATTGAATGGCGGTGCAGGCTCGAAGGGCCGAATGGCCTACTCCTGCACCTATTCTCTATGATTCTAAGCAGGAGCAGGCCATTCGACCGTTCGAGCCTGCATCCCAAGTTAAAAGCAGTTGTATTAATAGTGATAAATGACGCTGATCCAATGAGTTTCCATTTTGGCGTTTCACATTATCTGCAAGAAAGCTGCTTTCGCTTTTCAACAAAATTCAATTTTTAAATGCAGCATTATTTCAACTTAATTTCCATTTTTTCCATTCCACCGAGTAATCACTATAATAGAAAGCTAGTCACAGCACAAAAGATCCAGCACCAATCTTGCCACTTCTCCTTGCTGTCTCCATGCAAATCATGTTTGTAATTAATTCCTTCCGCTTTTGGTCACACTCTGATGCAGCATGTTAAATGAAGCTCAGGTGTCAGCAAAACTTTGTGGATTCAGTGAGGGAGAGAGGGAGGGAGAGAGGGAGGGAGAGAGAGAGGGGGGGAGAAAGAGAGGGGGAGAGAGGGAGGGAGAGAGAGGGGGGGAGAAAGAGGGGGGGAGAAAGAGAGGGGGTGAGCAGGAAAGGGAGAGAGAGGGAGGGAGAGAGGGAGGGAGAGAGGGAGGGAGAGAGGGAGGGAGAGAGAGGGGGAGAGAAAGAGAGGGGGAGAGCGGGAAAGGGAGAGAGAGGGAGGGAGAGAGGGAGAGAGGGAGGGAGAGAGGGAGGGAGAGAAAGAGTGGGGGAGAGCGGGAAAGGGAGAGAGGGAGGGAGAGAAAGAGAGGGGGAGAGAGGGAGGGAGAGAGGGAGAGAGATGGAGAGGGAGAGAGGGAGGGAGAGAGGGAGGGAGAGAAAGAGAGGGGGAGACATAGAAACATAGAAAATAGGTGCAGGAGTAGGCCATTCGGCCCTTCGAGCCTGTACCGCCATTCAATGTGATCACGGCTGATCATCCAACTCAGTATCCCGTACCTGCCTTCTCTCCATACCCTGATCCCTTTAGCCACAAGGGCCACATCTAACGCCCTCTTAAATATAGCCAATGAACTGGCCTCAACTACCCTCTGTGGCAGAGAATTCCAGAGACTCACCACTCTCTGTGTAAAGAATGTTTTCCTCATCTCGGTCCTGAAAGAATTCCCCCTTATCCTTAGACTGTGACCCCTTGTTCTGGACTCCCCCAACATCGGGAACAATCTTCCTGCATCTAGCCTGTCCAACCCCTTAAGAATTTTGTAAGTCTCTATAGGATCCCCCCTCAATCTTCTAAATTCCAGCGAGTACAAGCCGAGTCTATCCAGTCTTTCCTCATATGAAAGTCCTGACATCCCAGGAGAGAGGGTGGGAGAGAGAGGGGGGGGGGGGGGAGAGGAGAGACGGAGGGAGAGAGGGAGGGAGAGAGAGGGGGGGAGAGAGGGAGAGACGGAAGGAGAGAGAGAGAGGGGAGAGCATGGGAGGGAGAGAAAGGGAGAGAAAGAGAGGGGGAGAGTGGGAGGGAGAGAGAGGGGGAGAGAGGGAGGGAGAGAAAGAGAGGGGGAGAGAGGAGAGAGGGAGAGAGAGAGGGAGAGACAATAGACAATAAACAATAGACAACAGGTGCAGGAGTAGGCCATTCGGCCCTTCCAGCCAGCACCGCCATTTAATGTGATCACGGCTGATCATCCACAATCAGTAGCCCGTTCCTGCCGTCTCCCCATATCCCTTGACTCCACTATCTTTAAGAGCCCTATCTCGCTCTCTCTTGAAAGCATCCAGAGAACCGGCCTCCACCGCCTTCTGCGAGAGAGGGGAGAGAGAGAGACAGAGAGAAGAAAGGGAGGGTGAGGGGAGAGCAGGGGAGAGAGAGTGAGAGAGGGGGAGGGGGGGGAGAGAGGGAGAGGGAGAGTGTGAGTGTGAGAGAGTGAGAGAGAGAGAGAGAGAGAGAGAGAGATAGGAACTCCTGTATTCCCTCCCTTCCCTCTCATCCCTCTCATCCCTAATGCATTTCGTTGTCTCTGTACTGTACACACACAAGACAATTAAAATTGAATCTGAATCTGAATCTGAATCCCAGTCCTCCAGCCTAGTCATCCTCCTAGTTCCACTGTTCATCCTCGTAACCCATGAATATCGATCACCCATTCACACTATTCCTATATTTTCCTCATTTCGTGTAAAACCTTTACACACCTGGAGCAATTTTCAGAGACCAATCAACCTACAAACCCATATATCTTTGAGATTTACACTTTAGAGACACAGCGTGCAAACAGGCCCTTTGGCCCATCGAGTCCGTGCCGACCCGCGATCGCCCAGCACACTAACACTATCCTCCTACACACACTAGGGACAATTTACAATATCGCTGAAGCCAATTAACCTACAAACCCGCACGTCTTTGGGATTTGGGGGGAAATCGGATCAACCGGAGGAAAGCCACGCGTTCACGGGTAGAACATGCAAACTCCACACAGGCAGTAATGGGCCTGTCCCACTTACGCGATTTTTTAGGCGACTAGGCTGTCACCACATGGTCGCCGGGGTGTGGCCTGTACGGCCGTGAGTCGTCTCCTCAGTCGCCCAAAGAGTCGTAGCGTCTTTCTGGTCGCCGCTGGATTTTCAACGTGTTCAACATTTTTCAGCGACAGTGGGTTTGTCGCTAATGAGCGTAGCTTGACTTCTCATGACGTAGGTGCTGTCGTAGGTTGTCGCCAGGATGACGTTGGTTGTCACCGGTGCCGACTTGCCTGACCTTGTCGTAGCTTGTCGCGGGCGGATGTATAAGTTGGGGGCACTGCACTGTTGGGGCCTGCAGCCCGTTTGTTTTTCCTCTTTTTTAATTTTTAGTCAGTTTAAAGTCTGTCTTTGGGGGGAATCTTTAACTTTTCTATGTGGGGGAGGGGGGCAGGGTAACTCCCAGTCGCTTCCTGGCGGCGAAGGCGACTATTTCTCCGAGTCGTGTCCTCGCCCCCACCTCGTGGCCGACCTCCTGGATCGGAGCGACCTTTCCTGCCGGGGACCGGGAACCGGACCAGAGCTGCAACAGCGGCGGCGGCGCTGGAGTCACCACGGAGCGGGCGATGCCTACCTGGGTCGCCGTTAGAGCTCCAGAGCGTTGGGCCGCTGCTCTAACACCGAGGACCTCTGGTTTGGAGAGCTCCCAACGCAGGCGGCGCTGAACTCCATGGAGTCCTGGGGCCCGTTGCCGAGGGCCTCCAGCGTTGAATATCCGCCCGGCGCGCCCTGCGGACTTCGGGAGCCGCGGACTCCGGTAGGAGGGGGCCGACACGGGGTCCAGGCCGCTGAGGACGTCCCCCAGCCCCGACGTCGGACTTACATCACCCCGGGGAGTGGGCCTGAACATCAGGCCGCCCGGAGCGGCAACTGCGGAGGACCACGGGGGAACAGTGGGGAACATCAGGGGAAGAGACTGACTTTGGTGCCTTCCCTCACGGTGGGAAACTTTGATCCTGCTGTGGGGGGATGTTTTATGTTGAATTTCTGTCTACTCTGCGTTCTGTTCTTTAGTTTTACTGTATGGCTGTATAGTGATTTCAAGCCACGGTTGCCCAGCCAGATGCAACTAAATTTAAAGTGGCCCTTTCTTCCCAATAACCCTCTCTGGCTAAACCCCTCCCTTCACCACCTCCAGTTTAAATTCCAGTTGGAATATTTTGGAGGACCAAGTAACCAAGAACCAAGACGTAGGTTGTCGTAGGTGTGGTCGTGGGTGGACGTCCTAATGGGTTGCCAGTTTTCGGTAGCTTGACGTAGCTTGGCATCGACTTGGTGGTAGGTTGTCGTAGCCAGACACAGCCAGACGTAAAAACAGTTTTTATCCACGAGTAGTTGCTCTACTCAACAGCCAAACATCTGTAGCCTCCCTTTGATCTGGTATTTTGTTGGTTCACCTGCTTGATCAACGGTGTTTTATCATTAATGTCTTATTATTATTAATGTTTAGTGTTTTCTGAGTCATTCGTGACTGTCGCTGTATGTCATGTTGTTACTTGTGGGCGGAGCGCCAAGGCAAATTCCTTGTATGTGAATACTTGGCCAATAAACTTACTTACTTTCCCAAGGTGGGTGTGAAGTGGGGATAGAATCGATGGTGGGGAGGTCTGGACCCTCTGCTGGACTGGGTGACATCCACGACTTTTTTTAAATTTTGGCGATCGATATGCTCTTGATTCGTACGGGTGTCGGGGGTTAGGAAGGCAGGAGAATGGGGTTGGGAGGGAGAGATAGATCAGCCATGATTCAATGGCGGAGTAGGCCTGTTGGAGGCTTAATTCTACTCCTATGGCCAATAAACTTACTTACTTACATTATAATATAATATAATATATAACAATTACAGCACGGAAACAGGCCTTCTCGGCCCTTCCAGTCTGTGCCGACCATTTATTTTCCCCTAGTCCCATCTACCTGCACTCAGACCATACCCCTCCATTCCCTTCCCGTCCATATACCTATCCACTTTACTTTTAAATGTTAAAATCGATCCTGCCTCCACCACTTCTGCTGGAAGATCATTCCACACAGCCACCACTCTCTGAGTAAAGAAGTTCCCCCTCATGTTACCCCTAAACTTCTGTCCCTTAATTCTCATGTCATGCCCTCTTGTTTGAATCTTCCCTACCCTCAATGGGAAAAGCTTATCCACGTCAGCTCTGTCTATCCCTTTCATCATTTTAAAGACCTCAATCAAGTCCCCCCTTAACCTTCTGCGCTCCAAAGAATAAAGACCTAACTTGTTCAACCTTTCTCTGTAACTTAGTTGCTGGAACCCAGGCAACATTCTAGTAAATCTCCTCTGTACTCTCTCTATTTTGTTGACATCCTTCCTATAATTAGGCGACCAAAATTGTACACCATACTCCAGAATTGGTCTCACCAATGCCTTGTACAATTTTAACATTACTTCCCTACTCCTATATTCAATGCTCTGATTTATAAAGGCCAGCACACCAAAAGCTTTCTTTACCACCCTATCTACATGCGATTCCACCTTCAGGGAACTATGCACAGTTAATCCTAGATCCCTCTGTTCCACAGCATTCCTCAATTCCCTACATTTTCATGGGGGGGGGGGGGGTCCAGTCGCCGTTTTTCCACGGCCTGCTACAACTGTGACTGTTGCTGGCAGTCGCTGAAAAAAATCGGCCAAGTGGGACAGGCCCATAAGGATCATACCCAGGTCTCTGGCGCTGTGAGGCAGCAACTCTACCAGGTTCGCCACTCTGCAGTTCTTCGCTCTTTCCCAGGTTTGCAATAAACGGCAACAGTTCTCAGCCACACAGGCATTCCTGGTTTTGATGAGACTGCACAAGCGAGCGAACTGGGGCTTTTTGAGAAAAACAATAACAAATTAACTGATCCGCCTACAACTCCCCTGTTGCTGACGCTGAGTTGCTGAGTTACATCCGTTTGCCTTTTTAGACGAGCTGTGTTTACACAAAACCCTCTGGTGCGACTTTGAAACTCACGCTGCAAGTGCCTGGGTATCATTAAAACGCTAATTTAATAAGATTGCATCAAAATATGAAAATTCATCTCTTTTATTTTGCACTGCACTGCACAATCCTACAGGCCGGATATTAACAGCTCTGGTGGTGACTGCACGGGTTTCTGATGTGTGTGGGTGTTTTAATATTGCAGTAGTAGTCAGGCATGACTTTGCTCAGAGTTAGCTGTATCTTTGAGGTGCCGCTTGGAGCAGCCACGTTACCACGTAAAGGGAAGATTTTCACCCAGAGGGTCGTAAATCTTTGGAATTCTCTGCCACAGAAGGCAGTAGAGGCCAATTCCCTGGATGCTTTCAAGAGAGAGTTAGATGGATCTAAATGGAGGCCGATTAGGAAAAGGGGAGATGCAGCGCGACCTGGGTGTCATGGTACACCAGTCATTGAAAGTAGGCATGCAGGTGCAGCAGGCAGTGAAGAAAGCGAATGGTATGTTAGCTTTCATAGCAAAAGGATTTGAGTATAGGAGCAGGGAGGTTCTACTTCAGTTGTATAGGGTTTTGGTGAGGCCACACCTGGAGTATTGCGTACAGTTCTGGTCTCCAAATCTGAGGAAGGACATTATTGCCATAGAGGGAGTGCAGAGAAGGTTCACCAGACTGATTCCTGGGATGTCAGGACTGTCTTATGAACAAAGACTGGATAGACTCGGTTTATACTCTCTAGAATTGAGGAGATTGAGAGGGGATCTTATAGAAACTTACAAAATTCTTAAGGGGTTGGACAGGCTAGATGCAGGAAGATTGTTCCCGATGTTGGGGGGGTCCAGGACAAGGGGTCACAGCTTAAGGATAAGGGGGAAATCCTTTAGGACCGAGATGAGAAGGACTTTTTTCACACAGAGAGTGGTGGGTCTCTGGAACTCTCTGCCACAGAGGGTAGTTGAGGCCAGTTCATTGGCTATATTTAAGAGGGAGTTAGATGTGGCCCTTGTGGCTAAGGGGATCAGAGGGTATGGAGAGAAGGCAGGTACGGGATGCTGAGTTGGATGATCAGCCATGATCACATTGAATGGCGGTGCAGGCTCGAAGGGCCGAATGGCCTACTCCTGCACCTATTGTCTGTGTTTCTATGTTTCTATTTAGCTGTTTGGGCTAAAGGAAAGTTAGATAAAGCTCTTAAAGTCAAGGGATATGGGGGGGAAGGCAGGAACGGGGTACGGATTGGATCTTAAGGGATTGGACAGGCTAGATGCAGGAAGATTGTTCCTCATGTTGGGGGAGTCCAGAACAAGGGGTCACAGTTTAAGGATAAGGGGGAAGTCTTTTGGGACCGAGATGAGAAAATCATTCTTTACACAGAGAGTGGTGAATCTCTGGAATTCTCTGCCACAGAAGGTAGTTGAGGCCAGTTCATTGGCTATATTTAAGAGGGAGTTAGATGTGGCCCTTGTGGCTAAAGGGATCAGGGGGTATGGAGAGAAGGCAGGTACAGGATACTGAGTTGGATGATCAGCCATGATCATATTGAATGGCGGTGCAGGCTCCTGCACCTATTATCCAATAGCTCTTCTCTGGTACATGTGACAATCAGCTAAACTAAAACTGATGCAATGAGAAATGTCATAGAATCACAGGCCCTTCAGCCCAACCCGTCCGGGCCAATCATGCCACCTCTTCCTTTCCTCCAGAGATGCTGCCCGACCTGCTGAGTTACTCCAGCATTTTGTGTCCACCTTATCAAGCAGATAAGAGTGCAACAGATCAGCCATGATCACATTGAATGGCGGTGCTGGCTCAAAGGGCCGAATGGCCTCCTCCTGCACCTATTGTCTATTGTCTACACTCACGAGTGGCTCTTGTCTCTAACCTCTATCTCCAAGTTTGTGGATGACTCCACTCCGGTGGGGTGGATCACAAACAATGATGAGATAGAGTACCGGAAGGAATTAGGGAACTTAGTCAATAAATAGGAGTCCATACCCTCTGATCCCTTTAGCCACAAGGGCCACATCTAACTCCCTCTTAAATATAGCCAATGAACTGGCCTCAACTACCTTCTGTGGCAGAGAATTCCAGAGATTCACCACTCTCTGTGTGAAAAATGATTTTCTCATCTCGGTCCTAAAAGATTTCCCCCTTATCCTTAAACTGTGACCCCTTGTTCTGGACCTCCCCAACATCGGGAACAATCTTCCTGCATCTAGCCTGTCCAACCCCTTAAGAATTTTGTAAGTCTCTATAAGATCCCCCGTCAATCTTCTAAATTCCAACGAGTACAAGCTGAGCCTATCCAGTCTTTCTTCATATGGAAGTCCTGCCATCCCAGGAATCTTGGGTGAACTGGTGAACCTTCTCTGTACTCCCTCTATGGCAAGAATGTCTTTCCTCAGATTAGGAGACCAAAACTGTACGCAATACTCCAGGTGTGGAGTATTGCGTACAGTTCGTAAATCGTACACCATCTACCTTTTGTAAATCCATGCTGACTTTGTCCAATGATTTCACCACTTTCCAAATGTGCTGCTATCCCATCTTTAATAACTGACTCTAGCAGTTTCCCCACTACCGATGTTTGACTAACTGGTCTGTAATTCCCCGTTTTCTCTCTCCCTCCCTTTTTAAAAAGTGGGGTTACATTAACTACCGTCCAATCCTTAGGAATTACTCCAGAATCTAATGAGTTTTGAAAAATTATCACAAATGCATCCACAATTTCCATGGCTACTTCCTTGAGTACTCTGGATGCAGACTATCAGGCCCTGGGGATTTATCGGCCTTTAATCCGTTCAATTTACCCAACACCACTTCCCGGCTAACCTGGATTTCACTCAGTTCCTCCATCTCATTTGACCCCCGGTCCCCTGTTATTTCCGGCAGATTATTTATGTCTTCCTTAGTGAAGACAGAACCAAAGTAGTTATTCAATTGGTCTGCCATGTCCTTGTTCCTCATGATCAATTCACCTGTTTCTGACTGCAAGGGACCTACATTTGTTTTAACTAACCTTTTTCTCTTCACATATCTATAAAAACTTTTGCAGTCAGTTTTTATGTTCCCTGCCAGTTTTAGAAACATAGAAACATAGAAACATAGACAATAGGTGCAGGAGTAGGCCATTCGGCCCTTCGAGCCTGCACCGCCATTCAATGTGATCATGGCTGATCATCCAACTCAGTATCCCCTACCTGCCTTCTCTCCATACCCCCTGATCCCTTTAGCCACAAGTGCCACATCTAACGCCCTCTTAAATATAGCCAATGAACTGGCCTCAACTACCTTCTGTGGCAGAGAATTCCAGAGACTCACCACTCTCTGTGTAAAGAATGTTTTCCTCATTTCGGTCCTAAAGGAATTCCCCCTTATCCTTAGACTGTGACCCCTTGTTCTGGACTCCCCCAACATCGGGAACAATCTTCCAGCATCTAGCTTCTCCAACCCCTTAAGAATTTTGTAGGTTTCTATAAGATCCCCCCTCAATCTTCTAAATTCCAGCGAGTACAAGCCGAGTCTATCCAATCTTTCCTCATATGAAAGTCCTGACATCCCAGGAATCAGTCTGGTGAATCTTCTCTGTACCCCCTCTATGGCAAGGATGTCTTTCCTCAGATTTGGAGACCAAAACTGTACGCAGTACTCCAGGTGTGGCCTCACCAAAACCCTGTACAACTGCAGTAGAACCTCCCTGCTCCTATACTCAAATCCTTTCGCTATGAATGCTAACATACCATTTGCTTTCTTCACTGCCTGCTGCACCTGCATGCCTACTTTCAATGACTGGTGTACCATGACACCCAGGTCTCGTTGCATCTCCCCCTTACCTAATCTGCCACCATTCAGATAATAGTCTACCCTCATGTTTTTGCCACCAAAGTGGATAACCTCACATTTATCCACATTGTACTGCATCTGCCATGCATCTGCCCATTCACTCAGCCTATCCAAATCACCCTGCAGCCTCCAAGCATCCTCCTCACACCTAACTATACCCCCCAGCTTGGTATCATCTGCAAATTTGGAGATGTTGCATTGAATTCCCTCGTCCAAATCATTAATATATATTGTAAATAGCTGGGGTCCCAGCACTGAGCCTTGCGGCACCCCACTAGTCACTGCCTGCCATTCTGAAAAGGACCCGTTTACTCCTACCCTTTGCCTCCTGTCTGCTAGCCAGTTCTCTATCCACATCAATACTGAACCCCCAATACCGTGTGCTTTAAGTTTGTATGCTAATCTCTTATGCGGGACCTTGTCGAAAGCCTTCTGAAAGTCTAGATATAACACATCCACTGGTTCTCCCTTATCCACTCTACTAGTTACATCCTCGAAAAATTCTATCAGATTTGTCAGACATGATTTACCTTTCGTAAATCCATGCTGACTTTGTCCAATGATTTCACCACTTTCCAAATGCGCTGCTATCCCATCTTTAATAACTGACTCTAGCAGTTTCCCCACTACCGATGTTAGACTAACTGGTCTGTAATTCCCCGCTTTCTCTCTCCCTCCTTTTTTAAAAAGTGGGGTTACATTAGCTACCCTCCAATCCTCAGGAACTACTCCAGAATCTAAGGAATTTTGAAAAATTATCACTAATGCATCCACTATTTCTGTGGCTACCTCCTTGAGTACTCTGGGATGCAGACTATCTGGCCCTGGTGATTTATCGGCCTTCAATCCGTTCAATTTACCCAACACCACCTCCCGGCTAACCTGGATTTCACTCAGTTCCTCCATCTCATTTGACCCCCGTTCCACTGCTATTTCCGGCAGATTATTTATGTCTTCCTTAGTGAAGACAGAACCAAAGTAGTTATTCAATTGGTCTGCCATGTCCTTGTTCCCCATGATCAATTCACCTGTTTCTGACTGCAAGGGACCAACATTTGTTTTAACTAGTCTCTTTCTCTTTACATATCTATAAAAACTTTTGCAGTCAGTTTTTATGTTCCCTGCCAGTTTTCTTTCATAATCTATTTTCCCTTACCTAATTAAGCCCTTTGTCCTCCTCTGTTGGACTCTGAATTTCTCCCAGTCCTCTGGTAGGCTGCTTTTTCTGGCTAATTTGTATGCTTCATCTTTTGCTTTGATACTATCCCTGATTTCCCTTGTTATCCACGGATGCACCACCTTCCCCGATTTATTTTTTTGCCAAACTGGGATGAACAATTGTTGTAGTTCATCCATGCAGTCTTTAAATGCCTTCCATTGCATATCCACCGTCAACCCTTTAAGAATCACTTGCCAGTCTATCTTGACCAATTCACGTCTCATACCTTCAAAGTTACCTTTCTTTAAGTTTGGAACCCTTGTTTCTGAATTAACAATGTCACTCTCCATCCAAATGAAGAACTGAACCATATTATGGTCACTCTTGCCCAAGGGGCCATGCACAACAAGGCTACTAACTAGCCCACAAGACTGCTAACTTATCCCAGGGTTTCCAATGAAGTAGATAGCAGCTCAGGACGATCTACGTCTTGCTGTTCAGAGAGGTTTTGGGCCGGGGAGATGGCGTCGGTTGTAGATGTACGCCATTCGGTCCCTCTCCTTCATGTCTGCCAGACTCACCATCGCCTACTCCTGGAGTGAGGAGGCAGGTTCAATGTCGTGGAGTCGTACGGCAAACAAACAGGCCATTCGGCCCAACTCGGTCCATGCCGACCAAGATGCCCCATCTCAACTAGTCTCAATTGAATGAGCGTTTGAAAGCTCTGAGCCTGTATCATTGTCAGTTTTAGTGAAGTTTATTGTCATGTGTACCGAGGTAGAGTGAAAAGCTTTTGTTGCGTGCTACAAGCCGAGCCCCTGTACGAGCTAATTCTCCCGAGTTTCCCCTGATTCGAGCTCGGAGATTTACGGTAATGGCCGCTCGTAGGTACTCGGGGCTCTCGTGGACATTTTCCAACATGTTGAAAAATCTTCACGAGTCTTCCCGAGCTTACTGCGTTTCCCCGAGTACCTGCCGTTAACGTTACGAGCCGCTAAGAGACGTCCCCGAGCTCCGACGTACCCGCTACGTTCATTCTACATTGTTGTACGAATTGGTGAGACCAAATCTGGAGTATGGTGTACAATTTGGTCGCCTAATTATAGGAAGGATGTCAACAAAATAGAGAGTACAGAGGAGATTTACTAGAATGTTGCCTGGGTTCCAGCAACTAAGTTACAGAGAAAGGTTGAACAAGTTAGGTCTTTATTCTTTGGAGCGCAGAAGGTTAAGGGGGGACTTGATTGAGGTCTTTAAAATTATGAAAGGGATAGACAGAGATGATGTGGATAAGCTTTTCCCATTGAGGGTAGGAAAGATTCAAACAAGAGGGCATGACTTGAGAATTAAGGGACAGAAGTTTAGGGGTAACATGAGGGGGAACTTCTTTACTCAGAGAGTGGTGGCTGTGTGGAATGATCTTCCAGCAGAAGTGGTGGAGGCAGGATCGATTTTAACATTTGAAAGTAAAGTGGATAGGTATATGGACGGGAAGGGAATGGAGGGGTATGGTCTGAGTGCAGGTAGATGGGACTAGGGGAATATAAATGGTCGGCACGGACTGGAAGGGACGAGAAGGTTATATGGTTATATGGTTAAGTGCTTCCACGAGTTTGATTTTTTTAAAGCTCGGGAGAGCTCTTGAATGAACATACAGTGGGACAGGGTTTTAACCAGTCACTGAAAAGACAATACTTCAAGTCAAGTATCAAGCGAGTCTTATTGTCATGTGTCCCAGATAGGACAATGAAATTCTTGCTTGCTGCAGCACAACAGAATATGTGAACATAGTACAGAACAGGAGATAAAAGTTCAGTGTGTCTATACCATTGTTTGCAGGATGGTTCAGTTGCCTGATAACAGCTGGGAAGAAACTGCCCCTCAATCTGGAGGTGTGTGCGTTTTCACACTTCTGTACCTTTAGCCTGATGGGAGAGGGGAGAAGAGGGAGTGACCGGGGTGCGACTGGTCCTTGATGATGCTGCTGGCCTTGCCGAGGCAGCGTGAGGTGTAGATGGAGTCAATGGAAGGGAGGTCGGTTTGTGCGATGGTCTGGGCTGCGTCCACAATTCTCTGCAATTTCTTGCGGTCTTGGATGGTGCTGTCCCCAAAACCGTGCTGTGATGCATCCCGATAAAATGCTTTCTACTCGCTGGAGTTGAGAAGGATGAGAGGGGACCTCATTGAAACTTATTGAATAGTGAAAGCCCTGGGTGGAACGGATGTGGAGAGGATGTTTCCAATAGTGGGAGAGTCTTGGACCAGAGGCCATAGCCTCGAAATAAAAGGACGTACCTTTAGATAGGAGATGAGGCAAAATTTCTTTAGTCAGAGGGTGGTGAATGTGTGGGAATTCTTTGCCACAGGCGGCTGTGGAGGCCAAGTCAGTGGATATTTTTAAGGCCGAGATTATTCTTGGTAATTACGGATGTCAGGGGTTGCGGGGAGAAGGCAGGAGAATGGGGTTGAGAGGGAAAGGGAGACCGGCCACGATTAAATGGGCCTAATTCTAAAGGCCTAATTCTGCTCCTGGAACTTATGAACATGAATTTGAATCACATGAATAGAATTTGTGCAAACTCTCGAAAACAACTCAGGCGCGTATTTTTTCGGCATGGCCTGGAGCGATGGAAGTCACTTGATGCTCATGGCAGGTGCTGTTGATATTTGTCACGGTGTGTCCTGAATTGTGCTTTGCTGGTTGCCGTGGAAACGTGACCGCATTGGCGATGGACCGGATCCCGTGTCTGGCAAGCAGTGGCCTGTGAACCTTCACGCAGCCACTTTCTCTCCTTTCCAATGCAAACATTGCAGATCACGAAGAATTTATTTTCTCCACCCTGACGGCTGTTCAGCAGCCGGAGTTATTAATTTTGCTGCGGTGTGGCTAATTCAATTATTGGCCGAACTTCAACCTGCAGCAGGGATCGTTGACTGGACACAAACGCAATAAACTTCCAAAACAAGTGTGTGGAATATTAATCGGCAGTATATTAAAAACTCACAGGACACGGCAGAAGAGAGAACGCTGATAGCGATGGCAAACTGACTATTCCATGGACTCAAGATGCTGGAGTAATTCAGCAGGCCTTTCCTTTAGTTTAAGAAGGAACTGCAGATGCTGGAAAAATCGAAGGTGGACAAAAATGGTGGAGAAACTCAGCGGGTGAGGCAGCATCTATGGAGAGAAGGAATGGGTGACGTTTCGGGGTCCGAGACCCTTCTTCAGGGCAACTGCAGTCTGTAGTCCAATCTGAAGAAGGGCCTCGACCCAAAGCGTCACCCATTCGTTCTCTCCAGAGTTACTCCAGCATTTTATGAGTACAGAGGAGATTCACTAGAATGTTGGGTACACAAAAGGCTGGAGAAACTCGGCGGGTGCAGCAGCATCTAAGGAGCGAAGGAGATAGGCGACGTTTCGGATCGAGACACTTCTCCAGACTGGAATGTTGCCTGGGTTCCAGCAACTAAGTTACGGGTGAGGCAGCTCTCCCAGATGCTGCCTCACCCGATGAGTTTCTCCACCGAGTCCGCGCCGACCAGCGATCCCCGTACACTTACACACACACACACACATTAGAGACAATTTTAAATTACACCAAGGCCAGTTAATCTACTAACCTGCACGTCTTTGGAGTGTGGGAGGAAACCAGAGATCCCGGAGGAAACCCACGCAGGTCACGGGGAGAACGTACAAACCCCAGGCAAACAAGCACTGATGGTCGGGGTGGAACCCGGGTCTCTGACGCTGTGAGGCAGGAAGTCTACCGCTGTGCCACAGTGCTGCGACTAGGTCCAGCAAACATCTGTCCATATTCTCCAGAGATGCTGCCTGAACTGCGCTGTTAAGGGCTTGTCCCACTTTCACCACCGAATTCACCACCTCTGCTGAGTTTGCCCTTGACTCATGCACGCAGAATGGTCGTAGGAGGTGGTAGGTAGGTCGTAGGTAGGTCGTAGTACGTCGTGACTTATGGAAACGTACAAAACTCTCAAGGGGTTTGTACAGGCTAGATGCAGGAAGATTGTTCCCGATGTTGGGGAAGTCCAGAACAAGGGGTCACAGTTTAAGGATAAGGAGGAAGTCTTTTAGGACCAGACTGATTCCTGGGATGTCAGGACTGTCTTATGAAGAAAGACTGGATAGACTCGGTTTATACTCTCTAGAATTCAGGAGATTGAGAGGGGATCTTATAGAAACTTACAAAATTCTTAAGGGGTTGGACAGGCTAGATGCAGGAAGATTGTTCCCGATGTTGGGGAAGTCCAGGACAAGGGGTCACAGCTTAAGGATAAGGGGGAAGTCTTTTAGGACCGAGATGAGAAAAACATTTTTCACACAGAGAGTGGTGGGTCTCTGGAATTCTCTGCCACAGAGGGTAGTTGAGGCCAGTTCATTGGCTATATTTAAGAGGGAGTTAGATGTGGCCCTTGTGGCTAAAGGGATCAGGGGGTATGGAGAGAAGGCAGGTACGGGATACTGAGTTGGCCATGATCATATTGAATGGCGGTGCAGGCTCGATGGGCCGAATGGCCTACTCCTGCACCTATTTTCTATGCAGGAGTAGGCCATCTCTAAAACACAAGTCTCCTCTCCAAAAAACTCTCCAGCTATGAATGAACATGCCCTGGAGTGACAGAGGTGACGTCCTGTTAAAGAAGGAACTGCAGATGCTGGAGAATCGAGGGTTACACAAAAAGCTGGAGAAACTCAGCGGGTGCAGCAGCATCTAAGGAGCGAAGGAGATAGGCGACGTTTCGGGTCGAGACCTCCTCGACCTCGGTACTTCCTCGACCCATACCCATCCACTGACGTTCTGCTGTTTAAATCACCTTTTTTTCTACTGAGCTTTTTTTCACCCGGAGCTATTACCTTCGACCACCTAGGACTACCTACGACTAGCAACACGACCAACTACAACCTAGCTATGACCTACCTGCGAGTAAAAAGTATTGATTTTTTCCATACCAACCTTTTTTTTACTCATAGACATTTTCTATCAGCCCCGACCTACCTGATGCCACGAGTACCTACGACTAGCATCACATAGAAACATAGAAAATACGTGCAGGAGTAGGCCATTCGGCCCATTCGTCACAAGGTCGTAGTAGGTCGTAGGTAGGTCATGATGCTAGTCGCAGGTACTCGTGGCATCAAGTAGGTCAGGGCGTTTTTCTAGCCTGATAGACAATAGACAATAGGTGCAGGAGGAGGCCATTTGGCCCTTCGACCCAGCACCGCCATTCAATGTGATCATGGCTGATCATCCCCAATCAGTACCCCGTTCCTGCCTTCTCCCCATATCCCCTGACTCCGCTATCTTTAAGAGCCCTATCTAGCTCTCATTTCTTTTGAAAGCATCCTGAGAACCGGCCCCCACCGCCCTCTGAGGCAGAGAATTCCACAGACTCACCACTCTCTGTGAGAAAAAGTGTTTCCTCGTCTCCGTTCTAAATGGCTTACCCCTTATTCTTAGAAACATAAAAACATAGAAATTAGGTGCAGGAGTAGGCCATTCGGCCCTTCGAGCCTGCACCGCCATTCAATATGATCATGGCTGATCATCCAACTCAGTATCCCGTACCTGCCTTCTCTCCATACCCCCTGATCCCTTTAGCCACAAGGGCCACATCTAACTCCCTCTTAAATATAGCCAATGAACTGGCCTCAACTACCTTCTGTGGCAGAGAATTCCAGAGACTCTCTGTGTGAAAAATGTTGTTTTCATCTCGGTCCTAAGAGATTTCCCCCTTATTCCTAAACTGTGGCACCTGGTTCTGGTCTCCCCCAACATCGGGAACATGTTTCCTGCCTCTAGCTGGCTCGAAGGACCGAATGGCCTACTCCTGCACCTATTTTCTCTGTTTCTATGTTTATAAGTTAAACTGATCTCCTCGACCTGTACAGGCTGCAGGGTGATTTGGATAGGCTGGGTGAGTGGGCAAATGCATGCAGATGCAGTATAATGTGGATAAATGTGAGGTTATCCACTTTGGTGGCAAAAACAGGAAAGCAGACTATTATCTAAATGGTGGCCAATTAGGAAAAGGGGAGATGCAACGAGACCTGGGTGTCATGGTACACCAGTCATTGAAAGTAGGCATGCAGGTGCAGCAGGCAGTGAAGAAAGCGAATGGTATGTTAGCATTCATAGCGAAAGGATTTGAGTATAGGAGCAGGGAGGTTCTACTGCAGTTGTACAGGGTTTTGGTGAGGCCACACCTGGAGTATTGCGTACAGTTTTGGTCTCCAAATCTGAGGAAGGACATTATTGCCATAGAGGGGGTTCAGAGAAGGTTCACCAGACAGATTCCTGGGATGTCAGGACTTTCATATGAAGAAAGACTGGATAGACTCGGCTTGTACTCGCTAGAATTTAGAAGATTGAGGGGGGATCTTATAGAAACTTACAAAATTCTTAAGGGGTTGGACAGGCTAGATGCAGGAAGATTGTTCCCGATGTTGGGGAAGTCGAGGACAGGGGGTCACAGTTTAAGGATAAGGGGGAAGTCTTTTAGGACCGAGATGAGAAAAACATTTTTCACACAGAGAGTGGTGGGTCTCTGGAACTCTCTGCCACAGAATGTAGTTGAGGCCAGTTCGTTGGCTATATTTAAGAGGGAGTTAGATGTGGCCCTTGTGGCTAAAGGGATCAGGGGGTATGAAGAGAAGGCAGGTACGGGATACTGAGTTGGATGATCAGCCATGATTATATTGAATAGCAGTGCAGGCTCGATGGGCCGAATGGCCTACTCCTGCACCTAATTTCTATGATTCTATGATCCAAATCCCTCCATTCCTTGCATATCGATGTGCCTATCTAAAGCCTTTTAAATCCTATTACCATATCTCATTCCACCACCACCCCTAGCAGCATTTTCCAGGTACCCGCCAACCTCTGTTTAAAACATTTGCTCCTCGCATTTCCTTTAATTGAATAAGTTTTGGATTGAATAAGTTTATTGGCCAAGTATTCACATACAAGGAATTTGCCTTGGTGCTCCGCCCACAAGTAACAACACAACATACAGTGACAGTTAAGAATGACTCATAAAAGATACATAAAACTTTGCCCTTCTCCCCGTAAAGCTGTGTGCTGCAATCTTTGACATTTCCATCCGGGGGAAAGATGTTCCGACTACCTTTCTTATCTAACCATATAACCATATAACAATTACAGCACGGAAACAGGCCTTCTCGGCCCTTCCAGTCCGTGCCGACCATTTATTTTCCCCTAGTCCCATCTACCTGCACTCAGACCATACCCCTCCATTCCCTTCCCGTCCATATACCTATCCACTTTACTTTTAAATGTTAAAATCGATCCTGCCTCCACCACTTCTGCAGGAAGATCATTCCACACAGCCACCACTCTCTGAGTAAAGAAGTTCCCCCTCATGTTACCCCTAAACTTCTGTCCCTTAATTCTCATGTCGTGCCCTCTTGTTTGAGAGGGCTCTTCTGTGCCTCTTCTAATTTTATAAACTTCTATTAAACACCAATATTCAAGCAAAAACAGTCCAAGTTTGTCCAACCAGCCCTCGTGGCCAACACCTCACCTATCTAAGGTAGACACAAAATGCTGGAGTAACTGTTGAGATTAGTTTAGTTTAGTTTGGAGGTACATTGTGGAAACAGGTGCTCCGGTCCTCTGAGCGATCACCATACGCTCGCCTTATCCCACACTAGGGACAATTTACAATTTTTACCGAAGCCAATTAGCCTACAGACCAGTACATCTTTGGAGTGTGGGAGGACACCAGAGTACGAGGGGAAAACCCACGCGGTCACAGGGAGAATATAGAACCCAGCACCCGGGATCGGGGTCGAACCTGGGTCTCTGGCGCTGTAAAGGGCCTGTGCCACCATCATGCAACTCCATGCGATTAGCGCGACCTAACGTGGTCGCTTGAGCCGTCCGGCGTCGCGGGGCCGGTCCCACTTCGATCGCCGGAGCCCGTGCGGAATTGTGCGGAGTTCGTCCCGACATCGCGCGGGGATCCGAAAAACTGACCGCGTTCAAAAATTCCGCGCGGCAACGGCTTGTCGTCTCGCAGTTGCCTCGACGCATTACACACCGTGCCTCCGTGACCCTCTCTGTAGGTGCCTCCGTGACCCTCTGTGTGTGTGGCTCCGTGGCCCTCTGTGTGTGTGCCTCTGTGCCCCTCTCTGTGCGCCCCTCTCTGTCCTGGCGAACTTACCTTTAAGACTTCGCTCCAAGTTCACCTCACTTTGCGCCGCGTTGCGCCACTCACCCGACCTCCGCGCGGCCCCCGCTGTCGGTTTGGTCGCGCTGGCCGCATGCAGGCGCATGCTGGTGGGAACGGCCCTGTACAGGGGATCACCCGACCTCCGCGCGGCCCCCGCTTCTAGTTTGGTCGCACTCATCGCATGGAGTCGGATGCTGGTAGGACAGGCCCTTAAGGCAGCAACTCGACCATTACGCCACCACGTAGAGTCGGTGAGGGTTGTTGGGGACATGCCGAACTTTCTAAGCCTTCTAAAGGAATAGTTAGTTAGTGTTGTTTATTGTCACGTGTAGCGAGGTACAGTGAAAAGCTTTTGTTGCGCGCTAACCAGTCAGCGGAAAGACAATACATGATTACAATCGAGCCGTTTACAGTGTACAGTTACATGATAAGGGAATAACGTTTAGTGCCAGGTAAAGCCAGCAAAGTCTGATCAAGGATAGTCTGAGGGTCTCCATTGAGGTAGATGGTAGTTCAGCGCTGCTCTCTGGTTGTGGTAGGATGGTTCAGTTGCCTGATAACAGCTGGGAAGAAACTGCCCCTGAATCTGGAGGTGTGTGTGTGCGTTTTCACACTTCTGTACCTCTTGCCCGATGGGAGAGGGGAGAAGAGGGAGTGGCCGGGGTGCGACTAGTCCTTGATGATGCTGCCGGCCGTCCTTGCCGAGGCAGCGTGAGGTGTAGATGGAGTCAATGGGAGGGAGGTTGGTTCGTGTAATGGTCTGGGCTGCGTCCACAATTCCCCTGCAATTTCTTGCAGTCTTGGATGGAGCTGTTCCCAAACCAAGCTGTGATGCATCACGATAAAATGCTTTCTACTCACTGGAGTTGATAAGGATGAGAGGGGACCTCATTGAAACTTATTGAATAGTGAAAGCCCTGGGTGGAATGGATGTGGAGAGGATGTTTCCAATAGTGGGAGAGTCTCAGACCAGAGGCCACAGCCTCATAATAAAAGGACGTACCTTTAGATAGGACATGAGGCTAAATTTCTTTCGTCAGAGGGTGGTGAATGTGTGGGAATCCTTGTCCACAGTTCGCTGCCATTTCTTGCGTTCTCGGATGCCAAACCCAATATTGTGTGCAGTTTTGGTCCCCTAATTTGAGGAAGGACATTCTTGCTATTGAGGGAGTGCAGCGTAGGTTTACAAGGTTAATTCCCGGGATGGCGGGACTGTCATATGCTGAGAGAATGGAGCAGCTGGGCTTGTACACTCTGGAGTTTGGAAGGATGAGAGGGGATCTCATTGAAACATAGATGATTATTAAGGGATTGGACACGCTAGAGGCAGGAAACATGTCTATTGATGTACCCTGAGTAGAGGTGTTGGTGTGCTTTCGTGACCGTGGCCTTGATTTGGCTGATCCAGGACGAGGCCTTGAAGAAAGGGAGAAACACTGTTCTTCCCTTATCAGTTAAAGATTGAGACATACAAAGCTACCTGATGATGTATCTTGGCACCATTTCTGCTGCCGTCGTTGTATTTCTTGCCGCTGTCAATTTTATTGTTCCAATAGAAAATAGACAACAGGTGCAGGAGGAGGCCATTCAGCCCTTCAGGCCAGTAGCCAGCATCGCCATTCAATGTGATCATGGCTGATCATCCACAATCAGTACCCCGTTCCTGTCTTCTCCCCATATCCCCTGACTCCGCTATCTTTAAGAGCTACATCTAACTCTCTCTTGAAAGCATCCAGAGAACCGGCCTCCAACTCCCTCTGAGGCAGAGAATTCCACAGACTCACAACTCACTGGGTGAAAAAGATTTTCCTCATCTCCGTTCAAAATAGCCAACCCCTCATTCGTAAACTGTGACTCCTGATTCTGGATTCTCCCAACATCAGGAACATGCTTCCTGCCTCTAAGAAGGGTCTCGACCCGAAACGTCGCCTATTTCCCTGAAGAAGGGTCTCGACCCGAAACGTCGCCTATCTCCTTCGCTCCTTAGATGCTGCTGCACCCGCTGAGTTTCTCCAGCTTTTTGTGTAACCCCCCCCCTCCTTTTTGCCTCTAGCGTGTCCAAACCCTTAATAATCTTATATGTTTCAATGAGATCCCCTCTCATGCTTCTAAACTCCAGAGTGTACAAGCCCAGCTGCTCCATTCTCTCAGCATATGACAGTCCCGCCATCCCGGGAATTAACCTTGTAAACCTACGCTGCACTCCCTCAATAGCAAGAATGTCCTTCCTCAAATTTGGAGACCAAAAGTGTGCACGATACTCCAGATGTGGTCTCACTAATATCAATCCTTACCGGATACTGTTTGCTCTGCATGCTTCGTGTGAACAAGGAGCTCCATTGGACCCAGGTGTAGGTGACAATAAACTAATCCGCATCAGGATCTGAATCTTTTGCCTGGAGGGACTGGTCTAACGCCTGGCAGATTGGCCTAACATCCTCTACAGCTGCAATAATGACATTCAGGGTGGCACGAAAGGACTACTGATGAGTAGACTTCTGTTTGCAATTTTGAATCCTCTCAGCTGCCGTGTGCCGTGAGCTTAGTTTCAATATTTTTTTCCTACGGATAATAGATGGTATTTGCCGTGAGAATGCAAATATTGGAGTTAGATTTCCAGCAGGGAACAGTGGGTTGTTCAAAAATTATATTTGCTTAACTATAAAGGGATCAGTATTTTGAACGGCAAATGACAGAGTTTGAACTTCGACTGATGATTCATTTTATTAACAGTTGGTCTTGTTTTTAACTCGTCATCTGACTGCGCTTGTGAAGACGGGAGAGGGGAGGAATTGCTTGCCCAGAGTTAGCAGCATGGGTTAAAAAAGTCCTCGCCCAATATTACTATGGTGTGCTTGTGGGATATGAGGGAGAGTGTAGACATGGGAACGCCAAAATGGAGGGCCGTCTTTCTCTTGGGTTAGTTTAGTTAAGAGATACATCGTGGAAACAGGCCCATCTGCCCTCCGGGTCCGCGCCGACCAGCGATCCCCGCGCATTCACACCATCCTACGCCCACTAGGGGCAATTTACACGTACACCAAACCAATTGACCTACAAACCTGCACGTCTTTGGAGTGTGGGAGGAAAATTAAAATCTTGGAGAAAACGTGCAAACTCCGCACAGACAGCGCCCGTAGTCGGGATCGAACCTGGGTCTCTGGGGCTACAAGCGCTGTAAGGCAGCAACTCTGCCGCTGCGCCACCGTGCCGCCCTTGCACACGAAATGGAACTTGTACCTCATCATAAACGTCGGTGAAGTTTTCGATCATTAATCGAGTCTGTCACGGGCAGTCACGGCGGCGCAGCGGTAGAGTTGCTGCCTCACAGCGGTAGAGATCCCGACTACGGGCGCTGTCTGTGCGGAGTTTGCACGTTCTCCCCGTGACCTGCGTGGGTTTTCTCCGAGATCTCCGGCTTCCTCCCACACTCCAAAGGCGTACAGGTTTGTAGGTTATTTGGCTTTGGTGTAAATGTAAATGTAAAAATTGTCCCTAGTGGGTGTAGGATAGTGTTGGTGTGCGGGGATCGCTGGTCAGCGCGGACCCGGTGGGCCGAAGGGCCTGTTTCCCTGCTGTATCTCTCAACTAAACTAAACTAAACTACACGGAGTTTATTGTAAATTTGCCTGGCAAGAATCTGAAAGCACTGGTTTCATGAGATCCCTCCCCAGCCTCTCATTCTGCCACACTTCCCAGGTTGAGCAGGCTAGTACTTTATTACTTGGAGCTGATGAGGGATGATCTTGCCTGGGTTCCAGCAACTAAGTTACAGAGAAAGGTTGAACAAGTTAGGTCTTTATTCTTTGGAGCGCAGAAGGTTAAGGGGGGACTTGATTGAGGTCTTTAAAATGATGAAAGGGATAGACAGAGTTGACGTGGATAAGCTTTTCCCATTGAGGGTAGGGAAGATTCAAACAAGAGGGCATGACATGAGAATTAAGGGACAGAAGTTTAGGGGTAACATGAGGGGGAACTTCTTTACTCAGAGAGTGGTGGCTGTGTGGAATGATCTTCCTGCAGAAGTGGTGGAGGCTGGATCAATTTTAACATTTAAAAGTAAAGTGGATAGGTATATGGACGGGAAGGGAATGGAGGGGTATGGTCTGAGTGCAGGTAGATGGGACTAGGGGAAAATAAATGGTCGGCACGGACTGGAAGGGCCGAGAAGGCCTGTTTCCGTGCTGTAATTGTTATATGGTTATATGGTTATATGGTTATCTTGTAGAGGTGTATGGATTGTGAAAGGAATAGTTAGGGGAAGTGTTTTTTCCCCCATAGTAGGGAAATCAAGAGTCAGTGGACCTTGGTTTAAGGTGACGGGGGTGGGGGAAGATTTAATTGGAACCTGAGGGGCAACTTTTTACACAAACGGTGGTAGGTTTTTGGAACGAGGTGCCGGAGGAGGTAGTTGAAGCAGGTGCATGGATAGGACAGGTTTAGAGAGATATTGGCCAAATGCAGGCAGGCAGGCAGGCGGGACTAGTGTAGAGTGTTGCGTGGACAAGTCAGTCCAGACAGTCTATTTCCACACTGTAATGCCCCTGTCTCACTTAGGAAACCCGAACAGAAACCTCTGGAGACTTTGCGCCCCACTCAAGGTTTCCGTGCGGTTCCCGGAGGTTTCTGTCCTCCGGCAACCACCTTCAACTAGCATCGCAACCGGCTTCGACTAAAAAAATTACCGATTTTTAAAGCGGAAACCACTTTCGACCATTAGGGAGACTGACAAAAACCTCCGGGAACCGCACAGAATCCTTGGGTGGGGTGCAAAGTCTCCAGAGGTTTCCGTTCAGGTTTCCTAAGTGGGACAGGGGGCATGAGACTATTGATTCCTAACCTAGATAATGGTTTATCTACCTGATTGAAGACCCTCGGATTACCTTTAATCAGACTTTATCTTGCGTTATACGGTATGTCCTTATCCTGTATATGTACACAGTGGATGACTTGATTGTAATCTTTCCATTGAGTGGTCAGCACACAACAAAAGCGTTTCCACTGTACCTCGGTGATAATAAACTAAACCAAATTAAACTAAACCAAAGGTAGACACAAAATGCTGGAGTAACTCAGCGGGACAGGCAGCATCTCTGGAGAGAAGGAATGGGTGACGTTTTGGGTCGAGACTCTTCTTCAGACTGATGTCAGGGGAGGGGGCGGGATGGAGACAGAAAGTAGTCAGAGATGGTAAGACTAGTGGAAAAACTGGGAAGAGCGATGCAGAGGGAGAGAGGGAAAGCAAGGGCCATTTGTAGATAGTCGAAGAGCGTGTGAGGTGCCTTGGACGTAAAACTAAACCAATGCGAACGGGTGACTGAACGCCAGCGTGGACTCGGTGGGCCGAAGGGCCTGCGTTACATGCTTATCTCCCCACTCCACCAAACCACCTCTTCCTCTGTTCACCACAGTTGGTGTGGAGGAGGACGGGAGTGAGCACACGTCACGCCCTCTCCCTGTGCGCAGTTATGGTCTCCAGAGCCAGAACCAGGGGCCACAGTTGGCCTTTATAACACGAGGAATCCAATATAGGAGCAAAGAGGTCCTTCTGCAGATGTACAGGGCCCTAGTGAGACCACACGTGAAGTATTGTGTGCAGTTTTGGTCCCCTAATTTGAGGAAGGACATTCTTGCTATTCACAGAGTGCAACGTAGGTTTACACGGTTAATTCCTGGGATGGCGGGACTGTCATATGCTGAGAGAATGGAGCGGCTGGGCTTGTACACTCTGGAGTTTAGAAGGATGAGAGGATATCTCATTGAAACATATAAGATTGTTAAGGGCTTGGACATGCAGGAAACATGTTCCCGATGTTGGGGGAGTCCAGAACCAGGGGCCACAGTTTAAGAATAAGGAGTAAGCCATTTAGAACGGAGATGAGGAAACACTTTTTCACACAGAGAGTGGTGAGTCTGTGGAATTCTCTGCCTCAGAGGGCGATGGAGGCCGGTTCTCTGGATGCTTTCAAGAGAGAGCTAGATAGGGCTCTTAAAGATAGCGGAGTCAGGGGATATGGGGAGAAGGCAGGATCGGGGTAGTTTCTTTCAGATCCCCTCTGATCCTTCTAAATTCCAGGAAATTTACAGAAATTTACAGTCCTTACGTCATATGACATAACATGTGCGAAAGGCTGTACATTCAAAGACTGGATAGACTCGGCTTGTACTCTCTAGAATTTAGAAGATTGAGGGGGGGATCTTATAGAAACTCACAAAATTCTTAAGGGGTTGGTCAGCCTAGATGCAGGAAGATTGTTCCCGATGTTGGGGAAGTCCAGAACAAGGGGCCACAGTTTAAGGATAAGTCTTTTAGAACCGAGATGAGAACATTTTTTTTCACATAGAGAGTGGTGAATCTGTGGAATTCTCTGCCACAGAAGGTAGTTGAGGTCAGTTCATTGGCTATATTTAAGAGGGAGTTAGATGTGGCCCTTGTGGCTAAAGGGATCAGGGGGTATGGAGAGAAGGCAGGTACAGGATACTGAGTTGGATGATCAGCCATGATCATATTGAATGGCGGTGCAGGTTCGAAGGGCCGAATGACCTACTCCTGCACCTAATTTCTATGTTGGGTCTTTATTCTTTGGAGCGCAGAAGGTTAAGGGGGGGATTTGATTGAGGTCTTTAAAATGATGAAAGGGATAGACAGAGCTCTTAAAGATAGTGGAGTCAAGGGAAATGGGGAGAAGGCAGGAACGGGGTACTGATTGGGGATGATCAGCCATGATCACATTGAATGGCGGTGCTGGTTCGAAGGGCCGAATGGCCTCCTCCTGCACCTAATTTCTATGTTTCTATGTTTCTATCAGCCATGACCACATTGAATGGTGGTGCTGGTTCGAAGGGCCGAATGGCCTACTCCTGCACCTTTTGTCTATTGTGTATTGCCAACGCCAATCAACGATATCACCGGAGGAATTGATGAGGGGGTGGGGGTAGGGGGGAGGGAATTCCTTGGCCCATGTCGTGTCGGAGTTGAATTAATATCAGCAGATCTAGCAGCAGCAATTAACTCAGCGGTGCGGCTGTAAACCGTGTAATCGCAGCGATGTGTACAAGCTAATTCAGATTTGTCACGCTGCGGCTTGCTGTTCTAAACCCTGCCCTCGGTGGTGTGCTCAGCATTCAGCCGCTCCCGACAAGATCCGCGCTCCCCCCCCCCCCCCCCCCTTAATAGGGAAAGAAAAAAATCAGCACAGTTTAACCACGCTCTTTGAATTAGCTGGGAGAGCCTTTCCGTGGGAAGCGAATGCACATCACGTCCCCTTTACTGCTCAGAGACAGGCTCTCCGTGCTTTGATGCTCCGCACTAAACAAGACGCCACGCTGGTTTATGTTAAGTTATAAGTCCCTCGTTTCCCATCCACTCAAGGAGTGCGGCGTAGAATTACAAGTGCAGCAACAAGAGCGAACGAGTTACAGCCGTCCAGAGAGTTGGACCACTGATCTGCAGACATGAATATCAATCGCATTACCAGCCACACGGGGAATCTAACTTAAACTATTCAATTCAATTTGGGATCTTAAGAAAGAGTCACGGTCATGGTAAAAGTGCAACGGCTGTCGACAAGCGAGCTGGAGAAACTCAGCGGGTGAGGCAGCATCTGTGGAGCGAAGGAAATAGGCAACGTTCCGGGCCGAGACCCTTCAATGAGTCTGAAGAAGAGTCTCATCGAAACATAGGGACATAGGAAATAGGAGGCCATTCGGCCCTTCGAGCCAGCACCGCCATTCGTGGCGATCATGGCTGATTGTCCCCAATCAATAACCCGTGCCTGCCTTCTCCCCATATCCCCTGATTCCACTATAGAAACTTAGAAACATAGAAGATAGGTGCAGGAGGAGGCCATTCGGCCCTTCGAGCCAGCACCGCCATTCGTGGCGATCATGGCTGATTGTCCCCAATCAATAACCCGTGCCTGCCTTCTCCCCATATCCCCTGATTCCACTATAGAAACTTAGAAACATAGAAGATAGGTGCAGGAGGAGGCCATTCGGCCCTTCGAGCCAGCACCGCCATTCATTGTGATCATGGCTGATCGTCCCCTATCAATAACCCGTGCCTGCCTTATCCCCATATCCCTTGACTCCACTAGCCCCTAGAGCTCTGTCTAACTCTCTCTTAAATCCATCCAGTGACTTGGCCTCCACTGCCCTCTGTGGCAGGGAATTCCACAAATTCACAACTTTCTGGGTTCAGGGATACAGCGCGGAAAACGGCCCTTCAGCCCTTCGTGTCCGCGCCACCCAGCGATTCCCCCGCACACTTGTACTGTCCTTGTACACACACTAGGGACAGTTTACAATTTGCAGAAGCCAATTGCCCTACGAACTAGCACGTCATTTGGAGCGCGGGAGGAAAGCGGAGCGCCCGGAGAAAACCCACGCAGGTCACGGGGAGAACGTGCAAACTCCGTACAGGCAAGCTGCCGTGGTCGGGATCGAACCCGGGTCTCTGGCGCTGTGAGGTGGCAACTCCACCGCTGCGCCAACCGTGCCGCCCCGCTGCGGGATGGACATGAGATGTGTGCAGTATTCAGGGATCATCTTCACGCCTCTTGAGATGAACGGCAACTATTCCAAACCTAGATGTGAATCTTGATGTGAACCTGCCACAGAGGGCAGTGGAGGCCAAGTCACTGGATGGATAGACTCGGCTTGTAAAGACTGGATAGACCCGGCTTGTACTCGCTGGAATTTAGAAGATTGAGGGGGGATCTCATAGAGACTTACAAAATTCTTAAGGGGTTGGACAGGCTAGATGCAGGAAGATTGTTCCCGATGTTGGGGAAATCCAGGACAAGGGGTCACTTTTTAAGGATAAGGGGGAATTCTTTTAGGACCGAGATGAGAAAATCATTTTTCACACAGAGAGTGGTGAGTCTGTGGAATTCTCTGCCACAGAAGGTAGTTGAGGCCAGTTCGTTGGCTATATTTAAGAGGGAGTTAGACGTGGCCCTTGTGGCTAATGGGATCAGGGGGTATGGAGAGAAGGCAGGTACGGGATACTGAGTTGGATGATCAGCCATGATCATATTGAATGGCGGCGCAGGCTCGAAGGGCCGAATGGCCTCCTCCTGCCCCTATTTTCTATGTTTCGATGTTTCTATGATTTAAGAGAGAGTTAGATAGAGCTCTGGGGGTTAGTGGAATCAAGGGATATGAGGAGAAGGCAGGCACGGGTTATTGATAGGGGACGATCAGCCATGATCACAATGAATGGCGGTGCTGGCTCGAAGGGCTGAATGGCCTCCTCCTGCACCTATTGTCTATGTTTCTATGTAAATCTCTCTCGATGCCTCCCTTACATGCCGCCCACGTTTGCTGATGCTGTCGGTGTGGAGTTTGCCTTTGATACTCATCTGAATTTATTGCACCCACCTCCGCAGGGTATTCCTACATGCCATCAACCAGTATGCTGAAACGTTGAACAACATGTTTTTGAACAGCTCGTGTTTTGAACTGCAGGTATGCTCAAAGGAACAATGTTTTTGCACTGTGATGCCTGCCGATCTCCACTCTCGCACATAGAGCGTTCCAGCCTTTGTTCTCCGTCTACAGAATGTGTGTACCTGTCATAGATTGATACAGTGTTCAAACCAGGTCCTTCATCCCGACTCGCCCACACCGGCCAACAATGTCCCAGCTACACTAGTCCCACCTGCCCTTGTTTGGTCCAAATCGCTCCAAACCTGCCCTATCCATGTCCCTGTCCAACTGTTTCATAAACATTGGGATAGTCCCAGCCACAACTACCTCCTCCGGCAGCTCGTTCCATACACCCACCACCCTCTGTGTGAAAAAGTGACCCCTCAGATTCCTATTACATCTTTTCCCATCGAACCTATGTCCTCTGCTCCTCGATTCACCTACTCTGGCAAAGGGATTCCGTGCATCTACCCGATATACCTGATGTACACCTCCATAAGATCACCCCTCATCCTCCTGCGCTCCATGGAATAGAGACCCAGCCTACTCAACCTCTCCCTGTAGCTCACACCCTCTAGTCCTGGCAACATCCTCGTAAATCTTCTCTGAACCTTTTCCAGCTTGACAATATCTTTCCTATAACACGGTGCCCAGAACTGAACACAATATTCTAAATGCGGTCTCACCAACGTCTTATACAACTGCAACATGACCTCCCAACTTCTATACTCAATACCCTGACTGATGAAGGCCAAAGTGCCAAAAGCCTTTTTGACCACCTTATCTACCTGTGACTCGACCTTCAAGGAACCATGCACCTGTACTCCTAGATCCCTCTGCTCCACAACACTATCCAGAGGCCTACCATTTACAGTGTAGGGTCAACATCCCAAAATGCATCACCTCGTGTGTGTGTGTGTATGTGTGTGTCGGTGTGTCGGTGTGTCGGTGTGTGTGTGTGTGTGTGTGTGTCAGTGTGTCGGTGTGTGTCGGTGTGTGTGTGTGTGTCGGTGTGTCTGTGTCTGTGAGTGCATACCTGTGTGTGTGTGTGTGTGTGTGTGTGTGTGTGTGTGTGTGTGTGTGTGTGTGTGTGCACATGTGTGCATGTTTCTGTGTACCTGTCTGTGTGTCTGAGTGCACATCTGTGTGTGAGTGTGTATGTGTGTCTGTGAGTGCATACCTGTGTGTGTGTGTGTGTGTGCACATGTGTGCATGTTTCTGTGTGCCTGTCTGTGTGTCTGAGTGCACATCTGTGTGTGAGTGTGTGTGCGTGTGTCTGTGTATGTGTGTCTGTGAGTGCACTGTGTGTGTGTGTGTGTGTGTGTCTATGAGTGAAAATCAGTGTGTGTATGTCTGTGTGTGGAAATATGCATGTGTGTGCGTGTGTGTACATCTGTATGTATGTGTGTGTGTGTTTGCACATCTGTGTGTGTGAAACTGTGTGTGTGTGTGTGTGTGTAAATGTGTGTTTACATGTATGTGCATCCATGCTTGTTGTGTTTGCATGTGTATATGACTGCATGTTTAAGTTTAGTTTAGTTTACAGATACAGCACGGAAACAGGCCCTTCGGCCCTCAGAGTCCGTGCCGACCAGCGATCCCCGCACATTAACACTATCCTACACACACTAGGGACAATTTGCACTTATACCGAGCCAAAAAAACGACAAACCTGTACGTCTTTGGAGTGTGGGAGGAAACCGCAGATCTCGGAGAAAACCCCGTGACCGTGTGGGTTGTCTCCAGGTGCTCCGGTCTCCCTCCACACTACAAGGCACGCAGGTTTGTAGGTTGTAAGAAGGAACTGCGGATGCTGGTTTACACTGAAGATAGACACAAGATGCTGGAGTAACTCAGCGGGACAGGCGGCATCTCTGGAGAGAAGGAACAGGTGAAGTATCGGGTCTGATGAAGGGCCTCGACCAAAAACATCACCCCGTCCTTCTCACCACAGATGCTGCCTGTCCCGCTGAGTTACTCCAGCATTTTGTGTCTGTTTCCAAGTTTATAGGTTGCGTAGGATAGTGCTGGTGTACGGGAGGGGTACGCTGGTCGGAACGGACCTGGCGGGCCGAAGGGCCTGTTTCCGCGCTGTATCTCCAAAGTCTAGAGTGTACTGACCACGCACTCCCCGATGACCACAGTTTCCGGTTCTTGATCCTCTGCGTAGGTGACACCAAAATACTGCACCCCGTAATCTTTCAAACGCTAATGTCCCATCTCGGTGGTCACGGTGGCGCAGCGGTAGAGTTGCTGCCTTATCACGAATGCAGAGCCAGAGACCCGGGTTCGATCCTGACTACGGGCGTTGTCTGTACGGAGTTTGCACGTTCTCTCCCCGTGACCCGCGTGGGTTTTCTCCGAGATCTGCGGTTTCCTCCCACGCTCCAAAGACGTGCAGGTTTGCAGGTTAATTGGCTTGGTACGAATGTAACACATTGCCCCCTAGTGGGTTAGGACAGTGTTAGTGTGCGGGGATCGCTGGTCGTAGCGAGCACGGACCCGGTGGGCCGAAGGGCCTGTTTCCGCGCTGATCCTCCAAACTAAACTGAGACTAATCTTCTGTCCCCTTCTCCTCCTCCTCACAGCTCTGGAACAATTACTTCCATCTTGCCGTGGCCTTCCTGACTCAGGAATCTCTGCAACTGGAGAACTTCTCAAACGCCAAGCGAGCAGCCATCCTCTGCAAGTGAGAATCCTCCCACTGCCCTCCCGCTGTCTGCCCACCAAGTGTTGTGTTGAGAGCACGGATAGAGTGACCCCAAATATCACTGTACCAATTGGTGCATCTGACAATAGATGTCTCTTCAATCTTGAAACATAGAAACATAGAAACATAGAAACCATATATCCATATAACAATTACAGCACGGAAACAGGCCTTCTCGGCCCTTCCAGTCCGTGCCGACCATTTATTTCCCCTAGTCCCATCTACCTGCACTCAGACCATACCCCTCCATTCCCTTCCCGTCCATATACCTATCCACTTTACTTTTAAATGTTACAATCGATCCTGCCTCCACCACTTCTGCAGGAAGATCATTCCACACAGCCCCCACTCTCTGAGTAAAGAAGTTCCCCCTCATGTTACCCCTAAACTTCTGTCCCTTAATTCTCAAGTCATGCCCTCTTGTTTGAATCTTCCCTACCCTCAATGGGAAAAGCTTATCCACGTCAACTCTGTCTATCCCTCTCATCATTTTAAAGACCCCAATCAAGTCCCCCCTTAACCTTCTGCGCTCCAAAGAATAAAGACCCAACATAGACAATAGGTGCAGGAGTAGGCCATTCGGCCCTTCGAGCCTGCACCGCCATTCAATGTGATCATGGCTGATCATCCAACTCAGTATCCCGTACCTGCCTTCTCTCCATACCTCCTGATCCCTTTAGCCACAAGGGCCACATCTAACTCCCTCTTAAATATAGCCAATGAACTGGCCTCAACTACCTTCTGTGGCAGAGAATTCCACAGATTCACCACTCTCTGTGTGAAAAAAAATGTTCTCATCTTGGTTCTAAAAGACTTATCCTTGAACTGTGATCCCTTGTTCTGGACCTCCCCAACATTGGGAACAATCTTCCTGCATCTAGCCTGTCCAGAAAAAACTTAAGAATTTTGTAAATCTCTATGATCCCCCCTCAATCTTCCAAATTCTAGCGAGTACAAGCCAAGTCTATCCAGTCTTTGAATGCAGTCTTTCGCACATGTTATGTCAAATGACGTAAGGTCTGTAAATTTCTGTAAATTTCCTGGTATTTAGAAGGATTAGAGGATATCTGAAAGAAACATAAAAATTCTTTAAGGATTGGATGGGTGAGATGCAGGAAAAATGTTCCCAATGTTGGGGAAGTCCAGAACCAGGGGTCACAGTTTAAGAATAAGGGGTAGGCTGTTTAGGACTGAGATGAGGTAAAACATTTTTCACCCAGAGAGTTATGAATCTGTGGAATTCTCTGTCACTGAAGGTAGTGGAGGCCGATTCACTAGATGTTTTCAAGAGAGAGTTCCTAGGGCTAATGGAGTCAAGGATATGGGGAGAAGGCAGGAAAGTGGCACTGATTGTGGATGATCAGCCATGATCACATTGAATGGTGGTTCTGGCTCGAAGGGCCAAATGGCCTACTCCTTCACCTATTCTGTATGTTTCTATGTCATAAGTGATAAGAGCAGAATTAGGCCATTTGGCCCATGAAGTCTACTCCGCCATTCAGTCATGGCTGATTGCAAACTCTGAACTATAACAGCCTATTGCACTTTATCTGTTTATTTTCTATGTTTCCATAAGATCCCCACTCATCCTTCTAAACTCCAGTGAATACAAGCCTAGTCTTTTCAATCTTTCCTCGTATGACAGTCCCGCCATCCCAGGGATCAATCTGGTGAACCTACGCTGCACTGCCTCAATCACGAGGATGTCCTTCCTCAAATTAGGAGACCAAAACTGTGCACAATACTCCAGATGTGGCCTTGCCCGAGCCCAATACAACTGCAGAGGAAGGAGCGTCCTGTGTTTCTGCGGCTGGTGCCCTCTGGTCCTGGACTCTCCCGATGATGCCAGTTGAGGAGGAGTGGATGGAGCGCAACGACTAATGGATGTCTTCCTACTTTCCATAGGTACGGAGATATGAGAGGTGTCATCGGAGCAGCGATCCGTGAAATGTGGTACAACCTCGGTAAGCCATTGATTATCTTGATTATTTTCTGGCCTACCACCATCAGCACCTCCATCTTTTGGAGCGAGGCGTCGACAGCAAAATGTAATTAGGTTGGGATGAGTTAAATGCTGCCTGGTGGTCAGCACGTACTCGGTGGGCCGAATGGCCTGTTTGTGCGCCGTATCTCTCTTTGACCCAACGTAGAACCAGGAGTTTCCTGGTACAGCTGCATTCTCACAGCAGCAGAGACCCTGATTCGTTCCCAACCTCGGCTGCTGTCAATGTGGAGCTTGCAGGTTTTCTCTGTGATCCCAGGGGTTTACTCCGGGTGCTCCGGTTTCCACCCACGTCCCAAAGATGCTCGGGTTTGTTGGTTCATTGGCCTCTGTAAGTCACCATGGATGCAAATGTGGGATATCAGAAAACTAGAGTGGGTGAGAATGGACTCAAGAGCCTGAAGGGTCTGCTTCAATAGACAATAGACAATGGGTGCAGGAGTAGGCCATTCGGCCCTTCGAGCCAGCACCGCCATTCAATGTGATCATGGCTGATCATCCCCAATCAGTACGCCGTTCATGCCTTCTCCCCATATCCCCTGACTCCATATAACCATATAACAATTACAGCACGGAAACAGGCCCTCTCGGCCCTTCCAGTCCGTGCCGACCATTTATTTTCCCTTAGTCCCATCTACCTGCACTCAGACCATACCCCTCCATTCCCTTCCCGTCCATATACCTATCCACTTTACTTTTAAATGTTAAAATCGATCCTGCCTCCACCACTTCTGCTGGAAGCTCATTCCACACAGCCACCACTCTCTGAGTAAAGAAGTTCCCCCTCATGTTACCCCTAAACTTCTGTCCCTTAATTCTCATGTCATGCCCTCTTGTTTGAATCTTCCCTACCCTCAATGGGAAAAGCTTATCCACATCAACTCTGTCTATCCCTTTCATCATTTTAAAGACCTCAATCAAGTCCCCCCTTAACCTTCTGCGCTCCAAAGAATAAAGACCTAACTTGTTCAACCTTTCTCTGTAACAACTCCGCTATCTTGAAGAGCCCTATCTAACTCTCTCTTGAAAAATGCCAGTGAATCGGCCTCCACTGCCTTCTGTGGCAGAGAATTCCACAGATTCACAACTCTCTAAGTGAAAAAGTTTGACCTCATCTCCGTTCTAAATGGCTTACCCCTTATTCTTAAACTGAGGCCCCTGTTTTTTGACTCCCCCAACATCGGGAACATGTTTCCTGCCTCCAGCGTGTCCAAACCCTTAATGATTGAACGAATGAATGAATAAGTTTATTGGCCAAGTATTCACATACAAGGAATTTGCCTTGGTGCTCCGCCCACAAGTAACAACATGACATACAGTGACAGTTAGGAATGACACGTTAAACATTAAACATTAACAATAAATCATTATTGATTAAACATGTGAATTAAATAAAATACCAGAGCATAACCTTCTACACATAATCTTAAATGTTTCAATAAGATCCCCTCTCATCCTTCTAAATTCCAGTGTATACAAGCTTCCACGCTGTATCTTTCAGTAGGCCAATCGGTGAATCGATCAATCAGTCAATCTCTTACACATGGATAGCACAGCGGTAGAGTTGCTGCCTCACAGCGCCAGAGACCCGGGTTCCATCCTGACTCCGGGTGCTGTCTGTACTGAGTTTGTACGTTCTCCCCGTGATCGAGTGGGTTTTCTCGGGCGCTCAGGTCTCCTCTGACACTCCAAAGACGCGCGGGTTTACAGGTTAATTGGATTCTGTAAAAAGTGTCCCTAGTGTCACGCGTACTGAGGTGAGGTGAGGTAAATGTACTGAGCTGAGGTAAATGTGAGGTTATCCACTTTGGTGGCAAAAAAATGAGGGTAGACTATTATCTGAATGGTGGCAGATTAGGAAAAGGGGAGATGCAACGAGACCTGGGTGTCCTGGTACACCAGTCATTGAAAGTAGGCATGCAGGTGTAGCAGGCAGTGAAGAAAGCGAATGGTATGTTCGCATTCATAGCGAAAGGATTTGAGTATAGGAGCAGGGAGGTTCTACTTCAGTTGTACAGGGTCTTGGTGAGACCACACCTGGAGTATTGCGTACAGTTCTGGTCTCCAAATCTGAGGAAAGACATTATTGCCATAGAGGGAGTGCAGAGAAGGTTCACCAGACTGATTCCTGGGATGTCAGGACTTTCATATGAGGAAAGATTGGATAGACTCGGCTTGTACTCGGCTTGAGGGGATCTTATAGAAACTTACAAGATTCTTAAGGGGTTGGACAGGCTAGATGCAGGAAGATTGTTCCCGATGTTGGGGAAGTCCAGAACAAGGGGTCACAGTCTAAGGATAAGGGGGAGTTCCTTTAGGACCGAGATGAGAAGGAATTTTTTCACACAGAGAGTGGTGGGTCTCTGGAACTCTCTGCCACAGAGGGTAGTTGAGGCCAGTTCATTGGCTATATTTAAGAGGGAGTTAGATGTGGCCCTTGTGGCTAAAGGGATCAGAGGGTATGGAGAGAAGGCAGGTACGGGATACTGAGTTGGATGATCAGCCATGATCATATTGAATGGCGGTGCAGGCTCGAGGGGCCGAATGGCCTACTCCTGCACCTAATTTCTATGTTTCTATGTTTCTATGACTGTACAAGTGACCGTTGGTCGGCGTGGACTGAGGGGGCCTGTTTCCACGTTGTATCTCCAAACTAAACTCACAGTGTTTGAATTTGAGTTTAATTTATTGTCCCGCGTACTGAGGTACAGGGAAAAGCTTTTGTGGCGCGCTCACGAGTCGGTGGAAAGACAATACATGATTACAATCGAGCCGTCCACAGTGTACAGATACAGGGAATAACATGAATGATGTTTGGTGCAAGATAAAGCCAGAAAAGTCCGATCAAAGATAGTTCGAGGGTCAAAGAAGGGTCTCGACCCGAAACGTCGCCAATTCCTTCTCTCCATAGGTGCTGCATCACCCGTTGAGGTTCTCCAGCATTTTGTGTCTACCTTCGACAGGTTGTCAAGGGAATAACATTTAGTGCAAGATAAAGTCCGATCAAAGATAGTCCGAGGGTCTCTGATGAGGTAGATAGTAGTTCAGCGCTGCTCTCTGGTTGTGGTAGGATGGGTCAGATGCCTGATAACAGCTGGGAAGAAACTGTCCCTGAATCTGGAGGTGTATGCGTTTTCACACTTCTGTACCTCTTGCCCGATGGGGGAGGGGAGATGAGGGATGGCCGGGGTGCGACTGGTCCTTGATGATGCTGCTGGCCATCCTTGCCGAGGCAGCGCGAGGTGTAGATGGAGTCAGTGGGCAGAGTAGATGCTGTCCTACGCGAGTGAGATGTTATGGAGACTCTTAAACGAGGTTAGAGAGCCGGAGAGGTTCGGGAAGGTAATTGTGGTTGTTGACTGTGGAGCACAAATGGTGTCGTGACGAAGAGTCAGGGACGTGCGGGAGGCTGGATGTGGACCGGCACCGGGGATCAGAGAGGATGGAAACTGTTGGAGATGGAGCAATTTACAACTGAGGACAAGAGGTTTTGTGCAACCAGCTGATAATCGATCATGGGCGTTTGTGGAAACCATATCATTTTACTGTTCAATGTGATTTCCTATCAAACCTCCACAGTAAGAACAGACAGTAACTCATCACTGGGTCACCACACTCCAATTCAGTCTGGAACATCAGACAATAGGTGCAGGAGTAGGCCATTCGGCCCTTCGAGCCAGCACCGCCATTCAATGTGAGCATGGTTGATCATCCCCATTCCTGTGGAATCCTCTGGCTCAGAGGACGGTTCTCTGGATACTTTCAAGAGAGAGCTAGATAGGTCTCTTAAAGATTGCGGAGTCAGGGGATATGGGGAGAAGGCAGGAACGGGGTAGTGATTGGGGATAGAAAGGGGTTCAGTCTACCCCACAACAGAAGGGGGAGGAGTTGTCCAGTGTGATAGCCACAGGGAAGAAGGATCTCCTGTGGCGTTCTGTGCTGCATCTTGGTGGAACCAGTCTGTTGCTGAAGGTGCTCCTCAGGTTGGCCAGTGTGACGCGGAGGGGCTGAGCTGTATTGTCCGGGATGCTCCACAGTTTGAGGAGCGGACATCCTCCCCTCCAAGACCAACTTCCCCATGAATCCAACTCCAACTCCACCCCCAGGACGGATCCAGCCTTCCTGACGGGTTTGTCGATCCTGTTGGCGTCCGCGACCTTCGCCCTTCTACCCCGGCAGCGAAGAAGACGCTACTGGCTATGGATGGCGTCTTTGCACTAGTGTGGAGTTAACCAAGCACTAGCGTTGTCTTTCGGACGAGGCTGAGACTATATTTTTGAGAAGGAAAAATATAATCTTGGAAAAATTAATCTTGGAAAAATATCTTGGAAAATGAAAAATAAATCTTGGAAAAATATAATCTTGGAAAATGCAGAAGAAAGACCTGATTGAAGACCAGGGCAAGGTAAAGACAGTAAATGGACTATAGGGGGGAATAAAAGGAGTGTTATTATACGGAGGGAGTGCAAAAGACAGGCCATTAGCGGCACTAACTTCTGCATGAAAAACGAATAAACACAATTAATTTTTACACCTGCAAACAGTCACAGCTTGCTCTCTGAGTGTTAAAGAAGGAACTGCAGATGCTGGTGAATCGAGGGTACGCAAAAGGCTGGAGAAACTCAGCGGGTGCAGCAGCATCTAAGGAGCGAAGGAGATGGGCGACGTTTTGGGCCGAGACCCTTCTTCAGACTGATGGGAGGTGGGGGGGGGGGGCGGGGGGGGGGGGGGGAGAAGAAAGGAAAAAGGAGGAGGAGGGGCCCCGAGGGCTGCGGGGAGAAGTGGGAAGGGGAGGAGACAGCAAGGGTTAATAGGATTGAGAAAATTCAATGTTCAAGCCCGGAGGATGTAGGCTCCCCAAGCGGAATATGAGGTGCTGTTCCTCCAATTTGTGGTGTAATATAACCATATAACAATTACAGCACGGAAACAGGCCATCTCGGCCCTTCAAGTCCGTGCCGAACAACTTTTTTCCCTTAGTCCCACCTGCCTGCACTCATACCATAACCCTCCATACCCTTCTCATCCATATGCCTATCCAATTTATTTTTAAATGATACCAATGAACCTGCCTCCACCACTTCCACTGGAAGCTCATTCCACACCGCTACCACTCTCTGAGTAAAGAAGTTCCCCCTCATGTTACCCCTAAACCTCTGTCCCTTAATTCTAAAGTCATGTCCTCTTGTTTGAATCTTCCCTATTCTCAAAGGGAAAAGCTTGTCCACATCAACTCTGTCTATCCCTCTCATCATTTTAAAGACCTCTATCAAGTCCCCCCTTAACCTTCTGCGCTCCAGAGAATAAAGACCTAACTTATTCAACCTATCTCTGTAACTTAGCTGTTGAAACCCAGGCAACATTCTAGTAAATCTCCTCTGTACCCTCTCTATTTTGTTGACATCCTCCCTATAATTGGGCGACCAAAATTGTACACCATACTCCAGATTTGGCCTCACCAATGCCTTGTACAATTTTAACATTACATCCCAGCTTCTATACTCAATGCTCTGATTTATAAAGGCTAGCATACCAAAAGCTTTCTTTACCACCCTATCTATATGAGATTCCACCTTCAAGGAACTATGCATGGTTATTCCCAGATCCCTCTGTTCAACTGTATTCTTCAATTCCCTACCGTTTACCATAATGGGCAGATTACACCGCAATGGGCTAATTACACTCTCTGAATGGACAGATGGTTCATTTCCCTTTGAAATACATGTGCATGCCCTAAGAACGCCGGAGCAGTCAGTGGCAGTAAAGGTTTGGACGGGGAGAGGAGTTAGAGTCATGCTCCATGCATCCTTCAGCCCAACCTGTGGCAAAGGATTCCACAGATTCATCGCCCTGGGACTCAATAAATTCCTTCTCATCTCCTTCCCATTGGAACGTCCTTCAATTCTGAGGCTGTGACCTCTAGTCCTAGACTCTCCCACTGGTGGAAACGTCCTCTCCACCTGTACTCGATCCAGGACTCTCACCATTCGGTGCTGTTCAGTCTGAGGAAGGGTCCCAACCCACTGTCAACCTCTCCTACACTGCCATCGGGACAACACCACAACGAGCACTCTGTTGGTTTTGGGTCGACCGATACTAAATCAACTACTAAACCTTGGGACATCCATATAACAATTACAGCACGGAAACAGGCCATCTCGGCCCTTCCAGTCCGTGCCGAACACTTACTCTCACCTAGTCCCATCTACCTGCACTCAGACCATACCCCTCCAATCCCTTCCCGTCCGTATACCTTTATTTTTAAATTAATGGATCCAGTGGATCAACAGCACAAAATAAGATTCTTCGCTGCGTCAGGTCATCGAAGATAGGTGCAGGAGGAGGCCATTCGGCCCTTCGAGCCAGCACCGCCATTCATTGTGATCATGGCTGATCGTCCCCAATCAATAACCCGTGCCTGCCTTCTCCCCACATCCCTTGACTCCACTAGCCCCTAGAGCTCTATCCAACGCTCTCTTAAATCCATCCAGTGACTTGGCCTCCACTGCCCTCTGTGGCAGGGAATTCCACAAATTCACAACTCTCTGGGTGAAAAAGTTTTTTCTCAGCTCAGTCTTAAATGACCTCCCCTTTATTCTAAGACTGTGTGGCCCCTGGTTCTGGACTCGCCCAACATTGGGAACATTTTTTCCTGCATCTAGCTTGTCCAGTCCTTTTATAATTTTATATGTTTCTGTAAGATCCCCACTCATCCTTCTAAACTTCATCCCTCCTGTTCATTACTCCGTTCGACGTGTCCCCCAGCAACCCTGACCAGCGTCCACAGATGCACCGCAGGAAGGCGTCTTGTTGTTTGGGAACAGTTCCATCAGAGAACGCAGGTTGTGGACGCAGCCCAGACCATCACGTGAACCAGCCTCCCTTCCATCGACTCCATCTACACCTCGCATTGCCTCGGCAAGGACGGCCAGCAGCATCATCAAGGACCAGGCTCGCCCCCCCGGTCTACTCCCCTCTTCTCCCGTCTCCCAGCTGCAAGAAGAACAGCACTTTTAAAATGCATTCCTCCAGATTCACAGACAGTTTCTTTTCAGCTGTAATCAGAAAAATGAACCATCCTCTCTCCAGCTGGAGAGATAAAGTCATCGAGTGATAGTGTGGAAACAGGCCCTTCAGCCCAACTCGCCCACACTGGCCAACATGCCCCAGCTGCACTAGTCATAGAGTGATACAGTGTGGAAACAGGCCCTTCAGCCCAACTCGCCCACACTGGCCAACATGCCCCAGCTGCATTAGTCATAGAGTGATACAGTGTGGAAACAGGCCCTTCAGCCCAATTTGCCCACACTGGCCAACAGGCCCCAGCTGCACTAGTCATAGAGTGATACAGTGTGGAAACAGGCCCTTCAGCCCAACTTTCCCACACTGGCCAACAGGCCCCAGCTGCACTAGTCATAGAGTGATACACATGGAAACAGGCCCTTCAGCCCAACTTGCCCACACCGGCCAACATGCCCCAGCTGCACTAGTCATAGAGTGATACACATGGAAACAGGCCCTTCAGCCCAACTCGCCCACACTGGCCAACATGTCCCAGCTGCACTAGTCCCATCTGCCTGCATTTGGTCCATATCCCTCCAAACGTTGTGATAGTCCCTGCTTTCTCCGGCAGCTCGTTCCATACATCCACCACCCTTTGTGTGAAAAAGTTACCCCTCGGATTCCTATTAAATCTTTTCCCCTTCAGTTTAAACATATGTCCTCTGGTCCTTGATTCCCCCACTCTGGGCAAGAGACTCTGTGCATCTATTCCTCTCATGATTTATACACCTCTATAAGATCACCCCCTCATCCTTCTGTGCTCCAGGGAATAGAGACCCAGCCTGCTCAACCTCTCCCTGTAATTCAGACCCTCTAGTCCTGGTAACATCCTCTTAAGGCCCTCATTGGAGTCCATCCACCTCATTGGAGAACTTTGAATATCTTTAATTTGACTTTGCTGGACTCAAATGAACAAATGAATTAATTAATCAATCAGGCAATTAATTGATTAATCAATCCACCAATTAAGCAGCTAAGTAATTAAAATTATTTAATTGATCGGCCAGCCGGCCGCAGAATTAATTAATTAATTAACCAGTTAATCGATTGATTAATTAATTAGTTGATTGATCGATTAATCGATACATTTTATTAGCCAAGTATGTACACATACAAGGAATTTGCCTTGGTGCTCCGCTCGCAAGTAACACAACACGATATAGAATAGACAATTAAAAATAAAACATTATAATTTAAACACGTGAAGAATGAAATAAAATACCAGATCCAAGGGAGGCTACAGATTTTTGGGTGTTGAGTGGAGCAACTACTCGTGGATAAAAACTGTTTTGATGTCTGGCTGTGGCAGCTTTGACAGTCCGGAGTCGCCTTCCAGAGGGAAGTGATTCAAAGAGTTTGTGGCCAGGGTGAGAGGGGTCAGAGATGATCTTGCCCGCTCGCTTCCTGGGGCCTTGCAGTGTGGCCAGGGTAGCTCTAAACGTTATTCCCTTTACTCTGTATCCATACACTGCGGAAGGCTTGATGGTAGTCACACAAAGTCTTTCCGCTGACTGGATAGCACGCAACAAAAAGCTTTTCACTGTTATTGGCTGCAACCTTCCCTCCATTGATGAACTGTACACTGCAAGGGCCAGAGACACACACATAGAGGGCCACGGAGGCACCTACAGACGGTTCACAGACGCACGATGTCGAGGCGGTGCGTAATGCGTCGAGGCGATTGCGAGCCGACAAGCCGTTGCCGCGCGGAATTTTTGAACATAGTCAGCTTTTTGGAGCCCCGCGCGATGTCGGGACGAACTCCGCACAATTCCGCACGGCTCCGGCGATCGAAGTGGGACCGGCCCCGCGACGCTGGACGGCTCAAGCGACCACGTTAGGTCGCGCTCATCACAAGGAGTTGCATGCTGGTGGGACAGGCCCTTAATGGTGCATGTGACAATAAATGTGAATGGGAATCTGAACCTGAATCACATTTGGATGGAATGCCAGAGGTTGGGGGGGGGGGGGGGGATACTGGTAGAAGTATATAAAATAATGAGAGGCAGAGATAGGCTGGACTGGGCCAAACGCAGACAGGTGGAGCTAGTGTAGATGGTGCGTGTTGGTCAGGTTGGGCTAAAGGACCTGTTTTCACACTGTATGTGGAAAGGTTGGGCTAATGGGACTGTTTTCACACTCTCCGCTCCAGACCGGAATATCTCGTTGGGGAAATGAGGCCCAACGGGTCCCACGTGTGGTAGGGAAGGGGACAGGGGTTATGGACAATGTTGACAAAGACAGCACATCCAGTCCAATGAGAGATCTGTAACATTGTTGTAAGGTGAGGGACGGAGTGGGGAGAGGGAGGAGGAGAGGGGAAAGAAGAGGGAGGGTGAAGAGGAGGGGGAAGGGAGTGCTGGAGGATGAGGGGAAATGAGCCGTGCCTGATTAGTTGGGGGCTATGCGTGAGTGGTGGAATATTGCATTGGGGGATCGGGTGAGTGGTGGAATATTGCATTGGGGGATCGGGTGAGTGGCGGAATATTGCATTGGGGGATCGGGTGAGTGGCGGAATATTGCATTGGGGGATCGGGTGAGTGGCGGAATATTGCATTGGGGGATCGGGTGAGTGGCGGAATATTGCATTGGGGGATCGGGTGAGTGGCGGAATATTGCATTGGGGGATCGGGTGAGTGGCGGAATATTGCATTGGGGGATCGGGTGAGTGGCGGAATATTGCATTGGGGGATCGGGTGAGTGGCGGAATATTGCATTGGGGGATCGGGTGAGTGGCGGAATATTGCATTGGGGAATCGGGTGAGTGGCGGAATATTGCATTGGGGGATCGGGTGAGTGGCGGAATATTGCATTGGGGGATCGGGTGAGTGGCGGAATATTGCATTGGGGGATCGGGTGAGTGGCGGAATATTGCATTGGGGGATTGGAGCCCAATGGGTCCCACTTGGTCCAGTGACTCTAAACACTTCCTGACTAAAACTGAACACAATACTCCAAACGTGGCCACACGCACCGATATTACACATCCCTCACCACATTCCTTAAGTGGAGGAGGGTATATCCAGAGACAAACACAAAATGCTGGAGCAACTCAGCAGGACAGGCAGCATCTCTGGAGAGACGGAATGGGTGATGTTTCCGTTTGAGACCCTGCTTAAGACTGAGAGTCGGGGGAGAGGAAAACGAAGGATATGGAAGGTAACGAGAGATCGATGGGGACATAGATCATGAAAAATCTATAGTCTCCTGTAGATAGGGTGGTAAAGAAAGCTTTTGGTGTGCTGGCCTTTATAAATCAGAGCATTGAATATAAGAGTAGGGAAGTAATGTTAAAATTGTACAAGGCATTGGTGAGACCAATCCTGGAGTATGGTGTACAATTTTGGTCGCCTAATTATAGGAAGGATGTCAACAAAATAGAGAGAGTACAGAGGAGATTTACTAGAATGTTGCCTGGGTTCCAGCAACTAAGTTACAGAGAAAGGTTGAACAAGTTAGGTCTTTATTCTTTGGAGCTCAGAAGGTTAAGGGGGGACTTGATTGAGGTCTTTAAAATGATGAAAGGGATAGACAGAGTTGACGTGGATAAGCTTTTCCCATTGAGGGTAGGGAAGATTCAAACAAGAGGACATGACATGAGAATAAGGGACAGATGTTTAGGCGTAACATGAGGGGGAACTTCTTTACTCAGAGAGTGGTGGCTGTGTGGAATGATCTTCCTGCAGAAGTGGTGGAGGCAGGATCGATTTTAACATTTAAAAGTAAAGTGGATAGGTATATGGACGGGAAGGGAATGGAGGGGTATGGTCTGAGTGCAGGTAGATGGGACTAGGGGAAAATAAATGGTCGGCACGGACTGGAAGGGCCGAGAAGGCCTGTTTCCGTGCTGTAATTGTTATATGGTTATAAAATGTAGAATATATGATTGTTGGCTGGAGGAAGTTGACAACGAGGCATACAATGTACATTTTAATCAGGAAGACAGTCAGACTTGTCGGAGAACTGGGAAGGGAATGGGATGGAAAGAGAGGGGATGCGAGGATTATGAAGTTAAATAAGTCAATGTTCATGCCGCTGGGGTGTAAGCTGCCCGAACAAAATACGAGGCGCATTTTATCCTCCATTTTGTGTGTGGCCGCACCCATGACATTGGTGGAGGCCCAGGCCAGGGAGGTTGGTATTTGGGAATGGGAGGGGGAGTTAAAGTGCTGAGCAGCCGGACGGTCAAGTAGGTCTAGGCGGACTGAGCGGAGGTGTTCAGCAGCGGCCTCCATCCCATTATCCAAGATCTCTCGGGCAGCTCAGTGGGAAATTTCTCAAAAAGGAAAAATATGGGGTCCTTCGACTCAACTTGCCCACGGCAGCCAACATGCCCCAGCAACACAGTGTTTGGCCCATATCCCTCTAAATCTATCCAATCCATGTTCTTGTATTTAATGTTGTGATAGCACCTGCCTGCGTCCACTCCATCCTCCGGCAGGTCATTCCATTCACCCACCAACCCTTGTGTAAAATAGTTGCCCCTCGGGTTCCGATTAAAGCGTTACCCACGTGATGAAAACCCACGCAGTTCACGGGGAGAATGTACAAACTTTGGTAGCACTTTGCTACCACGTTGGTAGCAAAAACAGGAAGGCAGATTACTATCGAAGTGGCGTTAAGTTGGGAAAAAGGGATCTGGGGGTCCTTGTACATCAGTCTACGAAAGTAAGCATGCAGGTACAGCAGGCAGCGAAAAAAGGGAATGGCATGTTGGCCTTCATAACAAGAGGAATCGAATATAGGAGCAAAGAGGTCCTTCTGCAGTTGTACAGAGCCCTAGTGAGACCACACCTGGAGTATTGTGTGCAGTTTTGGTCCCCTAATTTGAGGAAGGACATTCTTGCTATTGAGGGAGTGCAGCGTAGGTTCACAAGGTTAATTCCCGGGATGGCGGGACTGTCATATGCTGAGAGAATGGAGCGGCTGGGCTTGTACACTCTGGAGTTTAGAAGGATGAGAGGGGATCTCATTGAAACAGATAAGATTGTTAAGGGCTTGGACATGCTAGAGGCAGGAAACATGTTCCTGATGTTGGGGGAGTCCAGAACCAGGGGCCACAGTTTAAGAATAAGGGGTAAGCCATTTAGAACTGAGACGAGGAAACACTTTTTCTCACAGAGAGTTGTGAGTATGTGGAAGGCGGTGGAGGCATGTTCTCTGGATTCTTTCAAGAGAGAGCTAGATAGGGCTCTTAAAGATAGCGGAGATATGGAGATATGGGGAGAAGGCAGGAGTGGGGTACTGATTGGGGATGATCAGCCATGATCACATTGAATGGTGGTGCTGGCACGAAGGGCCAAGTGGCCTCCTCCTGCACCCATTGTCTATTGTCTATTGGCGATTGTCTCGAGTACAATCGAGCCATTTACAGTGTATAGATACATGATAAAGGGAATAACGTTTAGTGCAAGGTAAAGCCAGCAAAGTCTGATCAAGGAGAGTTCGAGGGACATCATAGATGTAGATGGTAGTTCAGTACTGCTCTCTAGTTGTGGTAGGATGGTTCAAGAGCCAAGAGTGAATAATGTTTCACTGTCATATGTCCCGGATGGGACAATGAAACTCTTACTGGCTGCAGCCCAACACAATATGTGAATATTGTATATAACGGGGGAAGAGACAAAAACTCAATAAATAACAAATATACTGCAATAATAATATAGTCTTTTGCAGTTCAGAGCTCAGACCGTGTTTAATAGCCTGATGGCTGTAGGGAAGAAGCTGTTCCTGAACCTGGAACATCTAACTCCCTCTTAAATATAGCCAATGAACTGGCCTCAACTACCTTCTGTGGCAGAGAATTCCAGAGACTCACCACTCTCTGTGTAAAGAATGTTTTCCTCATCTCAGTCCTAAAGGAATTCCCCCTTATCCTTAGACTGTGACCCCTTGTCCTGGACCTCCCCCAACATCGGGAACAATCTTCCAGCATCTAGCTTGTCCAACCCCTTAAGAATTTTGTAAGTTTCTATAAGATCCCCCCTCAATCTTCTAAATTCCAGCGAGTACAAGCCGAGTCTACCCAATCTTTCCTCATATGAAAGTCCTGACATCCCAGGAATCAGTCTGGTGAACCTTCTCTATACCCCCTCTATGGCAAGGATGTCTTTCCTCAGATTTGGAGACCAAAACTGTACGCAATACTCCAGGTGTGGCCTCACCAAAACCGTGTACAACTCCTGTTGGGCTCCTGTACCTTCTTCCCGATGGCTGAGGAACATTGACATATTACCAAGTTGGGATGGTGTGTTGCACTTGGAGGAAAAAGCGCAGGTGGGTTGGTCGGAGTACTCCAGTGCCCTTGCTCTTCGTTGGCAGTTTGAGGCTGCGTGTATGGGGAGCTGCTGTGGGCGCTGTGGGCATTGGCAACTCTGTTGACAGCACAGGCTGCAGTGTGTGCTGGCGGCGGAGAGAGGGAATGTTTCGCCTGATGGACGGGCACGGAATCGGCTCGATGCTGCCCGGTGTCGAGCTCTTTAAGTGTTTGAGCTGAACTCACCCAGGCAAGTGAGGAATGCGTCACTGCAACCCATGGCTGCTGCCCCTGCGGCTTGTGACAATGCCCTGCGCTGACAGCATATAAATCACTAGCTGCACGGCAACCCAGACTCTGACCTGTCTTCATCGCGACACGCTTTATTCAATTAAATCTTTCATCAGATGGGAAGTGTTGGACCGAACTTTGGCAGATGGGATTTAACCGAAGTACCACGCTCAGCTTTGGTCACACTGCCACGAGAAGGATGTCGTTAAACTGGAATAGAGTGCAGAGAGGATTAAGAGTTCCTTCTGCAGTTGTACAGGGCTCTGGTGAGACCACATCTGGAGTATTGTGTACAGTTTTGGTCTCCTAATTTGAGGAAGGACGTCCTTGTGATTGAGGCAGTGCAGCGTAGGTTCACGAGATTGATCCCTGGGATGGCGGGACTGTCATATGAGGAAAGATTGAAAAGGCTAGGCTTGTATTCACTGGAGTTTAGAAGGATGAGGGGGGATCTTATAGAAACATATAAAATTATAAAAGGACTGGACAAGCTAGATGCAGGAAAAATGTTTCCAATGTTGGGCGAGTCCAGAACCAGGGGCCACACAGTCTTAGAATAAATGGGAGGTCATTTAAGACTGAGGTGAGAAAAAACGTTTTCACCCAGAGAGTTGTGAATTTGTGGAATTCCCTGCCACAGAGGGCAGTGGAGGCCAAATCACTGGATGGATTTAAGAGAGAGTTAGATAGGGAGTTAGAGAGTTAGACCAAAACTGTACACAATAATCCAGACGTAGTACGCAGATGGGGCATCCTGGTCGACATGGACATGATGGGCCGAAGGGCCTGTTTCTGTGCGGTGTGGCTCTAGGTAGCGACAGGTGACGGGAGCTCAATGTCATCTTTCGGGACTGCATAGGCAGCCAAGCAGCTCCTGACAAAAGCAATTTAAAATATTAGACTGACCACAGGCATGGTGACTTTGGAAGAATATTAATTCTCCTCTTGATGTTAAAATTGTCAGAGGCAGAGGGGAAGAAAACGTTCTCTCATCTCCAAGCCCAACGCACCATCTGAATATTTAAAATGGACCTTGTTCTAAAATAATCTATCTCGTCCCGTTAATTGCCTCCTCTTGCAATCTGTAGGTGTGATCACTCACACTTCTCATCCTCTGAAGCACAAGAGTTTAAGAAGTCCTTCAAAGCTTAATTACGGTCGAAATAGACTTGCAACATCACTGGCAGACTGCATCACTGGGTCAGACCCATACATGAGCCATGCATAGTAAGGAACTGCAGATGCTGGTGGTTGACACTGAAGATAGACACAAAAAGCTGGAGTAACTTCAGCGGGACAGGCAGCATCCCTGGTTGGAGATCCCTCCAAACCTGTCCTATCCATGTACCTGTCTAATTGTTTCTTACACGTTGGGATAGTCCCAGCCTCAACTACCTCCTCCGGCAGCTTGTTCCATACACCCACCATCCTTTGTGTAACAAAGTTACCCCTCAGGTTCCTATTAAACCTTCCCCCCCCCTCACCTTAAATGGAGGCCGATTAGGAAAAGGGGAGATGCAGCGCGACCTGGGTGTCATGGTACACCAGTCATTGAAAGTAGGCATGCAGGTGCAGCAGGCAGTGAAGAAAGCGAATGGTCTGTTAGCTTTCATAGCAAAAGGATTTGAGTATAGGAGCAGGGAGGTTTTACTTCAGTTGTATAGGGTCTTGGTGAGACCACACCTGGAGTATTGCATACAGTTCTGGTCTCCATATCTGAGGAATGACATTATTGCCATAGAGGGAGTGCAGAGAAGGTTCACCAGACTGATTCCTGGGGTGTCGGGACTGTCTTATGAAGAAAAACTGGATAGACTCGGTTTATACTCTCTAGAATTTAAGAGATGGGATCTTATAGAAACGTACAAAATTCTTAAGGGGTTGGACAGGCTAGATGCAGGAAGATTGTTCCCGATGTTGGGGAGGTCCAGGACAAGGGGTCACAGCTTAAGGATAAGGGGGAAATCCTTTAGGACCGAGATGAGAAGGACATTTTTCACACAGAGAGTGGTGGGTCTCTGGAACTCTCTGCCACAGAGGGTAGTTGAGACCAGTTCATTGGCTATATTTAAGAGGGAGTTAGATGTGACCTTTGTGGCTAAGGGGATCAGAGGGTATGGAGAGAAGGCAGGTACGGGATACTCAGTTGGATGATCAGCCGTGATCGTATTGAATGGCGGTGCAAGCTCGAAGGACCGAATGGCCTACTCCTGCACCTAATTTCTATGTTTCTATGTTTCTATGTCCTCTGGTCCTCGATTCCCCTACTCTGGGCAAGAGACTCTGTGCATCTACTCGATCTATTCCTCTCATGATTTTATCCAACTCTATAAGATCACACCTCATCCTCCTGCGCTCCAACGAATAGAGACCCAGCCTACTCAACCTCTCCCTATAGGTCACACCGTCTAGTCCTGGCAACATCCTCGTAAATCTTCTCTGAACCCTTCCCAGCCTGACAATATATTTCCTATGTTTGCTCATAATTCAACCTAATTCTGCTCCATATGACATATGAACTCATGTCATGTGAGGGTGATTCAAACCTGTGTCTACCTAGGGACACTAGACAACACTCAATAGGTGCAGGAGTAGGCCATTTGGCCCTTCGAGCCAGCTCCGCCATTCAATGTGATCATGGCTGATCATCCACACTCAGTACCCCGTTCCTGCCTTTTCTCCATATCCCCTGACTCCGCTATCTTTCAGAGCCCTGTCCAGCTCTCTCTTGAAAGCATCCAGAGAATTGGCCTCCACTGCCTTCTGTGACAGAGAATTCCACAGGCTCAAAACTCTCTGGGTGAAAAAGTGTTTCCTCGTCTCCGTTCTACATAGCTTACCCATTATTCTTAAACTGTGGCCCCTGGTTCTGGACTCCCCCCAACATCGGGAGAGGGAGTCCAATGACATATGAACTTATGAATTTATATCAATGTGGAGATGAAATCAGGTATTTTGGTATTACTGTTGAGGTAAAGGTGACTACAAAAGCAGGAGGGAAGAGCAGGCTAAAGTTGAGAAGAAGGGGGTCCAACCAGGCCAACAATGTCTGTGCTGTGAATAATGCCAGAGCCAACACTTATCCATTTGCCCCATCCCATATTCCACCATTCTGTGCATGTCCGTGTGTTTATCCAAAAGTCTCTTAAACACCACTATTGTATTGGCCTCCACCGCTGTCCCGCTGAGTTATTCAAGCATTTTGTGGCTACTTCGCTGGAAACAGGCCCTTTGCCCTACCGTTCCAGCAACTAAGTTACAGAGAAAGGTTGATAGGATTATAGGAAGGATGTCAACAAAATAGAGAGAGTACAGAGATTTACTTAATTGCCTGGGTTCCAGCAACTAAGTTACAGAGAAAGGTTGAACAAGTTAGGTCTTTATTCTTTGGAGCGCAGAAGGTTAAGGGGGGACTTCATTGAGGTCTTTAAAATGATGAAAGGGATAGACAGAGTTGACGTGGATAAGCTTTTCCCATTGAGGGTAGGGAAGATTCAAACAAGAGGGCATGACATGAGAATTAAGGGGCAGAAGTTTAGGGGTAACATGAGGGGAAACTGCTATACTCAGAGAGTGGTGGCTGTGTGGAATGATCTTCCTGCAGAAGTGGTGGAGGCAGGATCGATTTTAACATTTAAAAGTAAAGTGGATAGGTATATGGACGGGAAGGGAATGGAGGGGTATGGTCTGAGTGTAGGTAGATGGGACTAGAGGAAAATAAATGGTCGGCACGGACTGGAAGGGCCGAGAAGGCCTGTTTCCGTGCTGTAATTGTTATATGGTTATTATATGGTTATTCTTAAACTGTGGCCCCTGGTTCTGGACTCCCCCCAACGTCGGGAACATGTTTCCTGCCTCTAGCGTGTCCAAACCCTTAACAATCCTACATGTTTCAATGAGATCCCCTCTCATCCTTCTAACCTTCACAGTGTACGAGCCCAGCCGCTCCATTCTCCATTTAAAAGTAAAGTGGATAGGTATATGGACGGGAAGGGAGTGGAGGGGTATGGTCTGAGTGCAGGTAGATGGGACTAGGGGAAAATAAATGGTCGGCACAGACTGGAAGGGCCGAGAGGGCCTGTTTCCGTGCTGTAATTGTTATATGGTATATGGTTATATGGTCTCCATACCAACCAGCCATCATCCCGTACACCATCCTACACACTAGGGGCAATTTAATGACGCCAAATAGCCTCCAAATCCACACGTCTTTGGAATGTGGAGGGAAACGGGAGCAAGCAGACAAAATCCCACGCAGGTCACGGGGAGAACGTACAAACTCCGTACAGACAGCACCCGTAGTCAGGATCGAACCCGGGTCTCTGGCACTGTGAGGCAGCAACTCTACCGCTGCTCACCCGTGCTGTCCTTTCCATTTTAACCAAACTCCTGTCATTTGCTCTAATATTTTCAGATGTGACATCTTTGTAAAATAAAATACGGCAGATGCCGGAATTATTAAATAAAACAAAAACCATGCAGCAGGTCGGGCAGCATCTGTGGGAAGATAAACTGTTAATGTCTCCAAGCTGTTGAAGTTCTGAGGTTGGACCCCAGACCTGAGCCATTAACTCTTTCTCCCCCCACAGATGCTGCCTCACCTGCTGAGGGTTTCAGCAGTTTTTGGTCGCCCAATTATAGGAAGGATGTCAACAAAATAAAGAGGGTACAGAGGCGATTTACTAGAATGTTGCCTGGGTTTCAACAGCTAAGTTACAGAGAAAGGTTGAACAAGTTAGGTCTTTATTCTCTGGAGCGCAGAAGGTTAAGGGGGGACTTGATTGAGGTCTTTAAAATGATGAGAGGGATAGACAGAGTTGATGTGGACAAGCTTTTCCCTTTGAGAATAGGGAAGATTCAAACAAGAGGACATGACTTTAGAATTAAGGGACAGAGGTTTAGGGGTAACATGAGGGGGAACTTCTTTACTCAGAGAGTGGTAGCGGTGTGGAATGAGCTTCCAGTGGAAGCGGTGGCGGCAGGTTCGTTGGTATCATTTAAAAATAAATTGGATAGGCATATGGATGAGAAGGGTATGGAGGGTTATGGTATGAGTGCAGGCAGGTGGGACTAAGGGAAAAAAGTTGTTCGGCACGGACTTGAAGGGCCGAGATGGCCTGTTTCCGTGCTGTCATTGTTATATGGTTATATGGTTATGTGGTTTAGAGAAACAGTGCAGAAACAGCCCCTGCTGTGTCACCGACCAGCGATCCCCATTCATTGTGATCAGGGCTGAGCCAGCACCGCCATTCATTGTGATCGTGGTGGATCGTCCCCTATCAATAGCCCGTGCCTGCCTTCTCCCCATATCCCTTGACTCCACTAGCCCCTAGAGCTCTATCTAACTCTCTCTTAAGCCCATACTCAGTGGGCCAAAGGGCCCGTTTCCACGCTGTATCTCCAAACTAAACTAAAACTCAGCCTGAAGAAGGGTGCCAACCCGAAACATCACTGAATCATAATCTTCAGAAATGCTGCCTAACCCACTGACTTACTTCAGCAGTGTGTGTTCCAACTCCTATACTCCATTTCCAGGCACATGAAACATAGAAACATAGAAACATAGACAATAGGTGCAGGAGTAGGCCATTCGGCCCTTCAAGCCTGCACCGCTATTCAATATGATCACGGCTGATCATCCAACTCAGTATCCTGTACCTGCCTTCTCTCCATACCCTCTGATCCCCTTAGCCACAAGGGCCACATCTAACTCCCTCTTAAATATAGCCAATGTACTGGCCTCAACTACCCTCTGTGGCAGAGAGTTCCAGAGACCCACCACTCTCTGTGTGAAAAAATTCCTTCTCATCTCGGTCCTAAAGGATTTCCCCCTTATCCTTAAGCTGTGACCCCTTGTCCTGGACCTCCCCAACATCGGGAACAATCTTCCTGCATCTAGCCTGTCCAACCCCTTAAGAATCTTGTAAGTTTCTATAAGATCCCCTCTCAATCTCCTAAATTCTGGAGAGTATAAACCGAGTCTATGCAGTCTTTGTTCATAAGACAGTCCTGACATCCCAGGAATCAGTCTGGTGAACCTTCTCTGCACTCCCTCTATGGCAATAATGTCCTTCCTCAGATTTGGAGACCAGAACTGTAAGCAATGAAGGTCAATGCATGAGAAGCTCTCCACACCACCATTTGAATATACAACGCTACCCTCAGGGATGCTATTTTCTGCTGCTATATATTGCTTCCATGAAACACTTGGTCCTTTTATTTTTCCATGTCAAAGGCACCATGCAAATGAAAGCGGCTGCTGTTCTGGACACTGTTCATATTACTTTATCTCCTTCAACAGTGAATGCACTTTAAAACGACTTCCCTGGCTGCCAGGCCTGTTGAGATGTGCCGAGATTGTAAAATGCACTAAAGGGGAACAAATCCATCATGACCAACTTAGTTCAGCGATCCCATTAATGCCGCAGTCACATACAACCATCACGCAACCGAACCCACCCCTTTAATCCCCTCGAGAAATGTTCTGCATGCGTTCAATTGCGAGCCGCAGTAAACAATGAAAAACGATGACTCGTCTTCAGGTACGATGGCGGCATTTAAAAGGCTATTGTAAAAGGGATATGGATATGCAGAGAACGGAGGGATACCAATTATGCGCAGGCAGATAAGAGGTGGTCTTGGTAGAGCTAATAGGACTTGATGTTTCAATCCCTGTAATAAGTCGGCACTCTTGCTATTTGCAGTGGGATTGGAGTGGTGAAAGGTCGGGTAGGTACGTCATCGGGGTCATCAGGTAGAAACATAGAAACATAGAAATTAGGTGCAGGAGTAGGCCATTCGGCCCTACGAGCCTGCACCACCATTCAATGTGATCATGGCTGATCATCCAACTCAGTATCCTGTACCTGCCTTCTCTCCATACCCCCTGATCCCTTTAGCCACAAGGGCCACATCTAACTCCCTCTTAAATATAGCTAATGAACTGGCCTCAACTACCTTTTGTGGCAGAGAATTTCACAGTTTCACCACCCTCTGTGTGAAAAATGTTTTTCTCATCTCGGTCCTAAAAGACTTCCCCCTTATCCTTAAACTGTGACCTCTGGTTCTGGACTCCCCCAACATCGGGAACATGTTTCCTGCGTGTCCAAGCCCTTAACAATCTTATATGTTTCAATGAGATCCCCTCTCATCCTTCTAAACTTCAGAGTGTACAAGCCCAGCTGCTCCATTCTCTCAGCATATGACAGTCCCGCCATCCCGGGAATTAACCTTGTAAACCTACGCTGCACTCCCTCAATAGCAAGAATGTCCTTTCTCAAATTAGGGGACCAAAACTGCACACAATACTCCAGGTGTGGTCTCACTAGGGCTCTGTACAACTGCAGAAGGACCTCTTTGCTCCTATATTGGATTCCTCTTGTTATAAAGGCCAACATTGGCACTATCCTATACAATAGAGGACATTTTGCAAGGTTACCCAAACCAATCAACCTGCAAACCTGTGTGTCTTTGGTGTTTGGTATATATGACATTAAACTAAACTCAAACCGGAGCAAACCCACGAGGTCACAGGGAGAAGGTACAAAACTCCGTACAGACAGCTCCAGTAGCCAGGATGGAACCCGGGTCTCTGGCGCTGTGTGGCAGCAACTCTACCGCTGCGCCACCATGCCCACCCATCTAGACAGATCTCAAATGTCACAAATACACCTCGGCTATTTGGAACCAACTCGACAAAATATTCCTGCCGTCAAATATTTGTATCAAACCAGAAAAGATGGAAACATAGAAACATAGAAAAATAGGTGCAGGAGCAGAGGCCATTCGGCCCTTCGAGCCTGCACCGCCATTCAATGTGATCATGGCTGATCATCCAACTCAGTATCCTGTACCTGCCTTCTCTCCATACCCCCTGATCCCTTTAGCCACAAGGGCCACATCTAATGCCCTCTTAAATATAGCCAATGAACTGGCCTCAACTACCTTCTGTGGCAGAGAATTCCAGAGACTCACCACTCTCTGTGTAAAGAATGTTTTCCTCATCTCGGTCCTAAAGGAATTCCCCCTTATCCTTAGACTGTGACCCCTTGTTCTGGACTCCCCCAACATCGGGAACAATCTTCCAGCATCTAGCTTGTCCAACCCCTTAAGAATTTTGTAAGTTTCTATAAGATCCCCCTTCAATCTTCTAAATTCCTGCGAGTACAAACCGAGTCTATCCAATCTTTCCTCATATGAAAGTCCTGACATCCCAGGAATCAGTCTGGTGAATCTTCTCTGTGCCCCCTCTATGGCAAGAATGTCTTTCCTCAGATTTGGAGACCAAAACTGTACGCAATACTCCAGGTGTGGCCTCACCAAAACCCTGTACAACTGCAGTAGAACCTCCCTGCTCCTATACTCAAATCCTTTCGCTAACATACCATTTGCTTTCTTCACTGCCCGCTGCAAATGGTATGTTAGCATTCATAGCGAAAGGGTTTGAGTATAGGAGCAGGGAGGTTCTTTGAGTATTGAGATGGATTTGGGATAAGAGGTAGATGGGGATAAAGGATAGTTTTCACCCAAATAATGGTTAGAAGTCGGCAGGTGTGGGAAGGAAGTGCAGTGGCTGGTTTACACTGAAGGTAGACACAAAATGCTGGAGTAACTCAGCGGGACAGGCGGCATCTCTGGAGAGAAGGGACGGGTGACGTCTTGTTGAGGTAGAATTCAAGTTGTGCACATCGATTCAGGAACCCGATGGTTGTAGAAAAGCACAAACCTGGACGCCTTTGGAGTGTGGGAGAAAACCGGAGAACCCGGAGGTCACGGGGTCTCCGTACAGACAGCACCCGTAGTCCGGATGGAACCCGGGTCTCTGGCGCTGTGAGGCAGCAACTCTACTCACCGTGCTGTTATCCATTTAACCATATAACCATATAACCATATAACAATTCCAGCACAGAAACAGGCCTTCTCGGCCCTTCCAGTCCGTGCTGACCATTTATTTTCCCCTAGTCCCATCTACCTGCACTCAGGCCATACCCCTCCATTCCCTTCCCGTCCATATACCTATCTACTTTACTTTTAAATGTTAAAATCGATCCTGCCTCCACCACTTCTGCTGGAAGATCATTCCACACAGCCACCACTCTCTGAGTAAAGAAGTTCCCCCTCATGTTACCCCTAAACTTCTGTCCCTTAATTCTCATGTCATGCCCTCTTGTTTGAATCTTCCGTACCCTCAATGGGAAAAGCTTATCTGTCTATCCTTTTCATCATTTTAAAGACCTCAATCAAGTCCCCCCTTAACCTTCTGCGCTCCAAAGAATAAAGACCTAACTTGTTCAACCTTTCTCTGTAACTTAGTTGCTGGAACCCAGGCAACATTCTAGTAAATCTCCTCTGTACTCTCTCTATTTTGTTGACATCCTTCCTATAATTAGTCTCTTAAATGCCACTATCATATCTGCCTTCACCACCACCACCCAGGCCAGACATCTTCCCATTGACCTAACTTTGTAACTTCAGCTCCACCTCTGTCAATTCTCGGAGAACATAGAAACATAGACAGTAGGAGTAGGCCGTTCAGCCCTTCGAGCCAGAATTGCCATTGTTCGATCACCCAAAATCAGTACCCCATTCCTGATTTCTCCCCGTAAGCCTTGATTCTGTTAACCCCAAGAGCTCTATCTAACTCCCTCTTGAAAACATCCAGTGTATTGGCCTCCACAGCATTTTGCGGCAGATAATTCCACAGATTCACAACCCTCTGGGTGAAAAAGATTTTTCCTTATCTCAGTCCTAAATGGCCGACCCCTTAATCTTAAACTGTGACACCAAAATAGAAACATAGAAAATAGGTGTAGAGTAGGCCATTTGCCCCTTCGAGCCTGCATCGCCATTCAATGTGATCATGGCTGATCATCCAACTCAGTATCCCGTACCTGCCTTCTCTCCATACCCTCTGATCCCCTTAGCCACAAGGGCCACATCCAACCCTCTTAAATATAGCCAATGAACTGGCCTCAGCTACCTTCTGTGACAGAGAACTCGACAGAACATCAGGAACATTTTTCCTGCGTCTAGCCTGTCCAATCCTTTAAGAATTGTATGTGTTTCAATAAAATTTTCTCTCATCCTTCTAAATTCCAGAACGAGATGACTATATTCCTCGAACTTAACGTTGTTCAGGCTTTATCAGGTACTCGGCATGGTAGGCCACAGTCAATTTATCTAAATTACCAGACATTTAGGGGCTGTTTTCAATTAGCTAGGTTGTTAAATTGCACAAGTTGCAAGCCGAACATCAATGGATTTAATTTACCGCTGTTGAGTAGCAAGTGAAATATAATTTATGGCCAACTTCGTGAAAGTGGGTGAAAGAGTTTTTAATTAATTTATCATGAATCAAGCATATGGCAGTGATGCCAAATGAACTGTTAATGAATGATTTAAAGAAGGAGGTGATTTTGCCTTGTCGTAGAACAGATGAGGAAATGTTTGCGCTTGCAGAAGCAGCCACGTTTCCTGATCGCGCACGGGCTTGTGCACTCAATTAAACGCTCTGAAAGGGGGGCGTGACACGTGTTATTTTGTAAGAGGTGCAAGATATTCATAGCGTGATGGAGTCATACAGCACGGAGCCAGGCCAGTCAGACCAACTCACCCAAGCCGGCCAAGATGCCCCATCCGCATTAGTCGCTTTTCCCTGCGTTTGGTTTAGTCTATTGTCTCATATTCCGAGGTACAGTGAAAACATAGAAACATAGAAACATAAAAAATAGGTGCAGGATGAGGCCATTCGGCCCTTCGAGCCAGCACCGCCATTCATTGTGATCATGGCTGATCTTCCCCTATCAATAACCCGTGCCTGCCTTCTCCCCATATCCCTTGACTCCACTAGCCCCTAGACCTCTATCTAACTCTCTCTTAAATCCACTCCACTGCCCTCTGTGGCAGGGAATTCCACACATTCACAACTCTCTGGGTGAAAAAGTCTCTTCTCACCTCAGTCTTAAATGATCCCCCCTTTATTCTAAGACAGTGTGGCCCCTGGTTCTGGACTCGCCCAACATTGGGAATATTTTTCCTGCCTCTAGCTTGTCCAGTCCTTTTATAATTTTATATGTTTCTATAAGATGCCCCCTCATCCTTCTCAACTCCAGTGAATACAAGCCTAGTCTTTTCAATCTTTCCTCATATGACAGTCCCGCCATCCCAGGGATCAATCTCGTGAACCTACGCTGCACTGCCTCAATCACAAGGATGTATTTCCTCAAATTAGGAGACCAAAACTGTACACAATACTCCAGATGTGGTCTTACCAGAGCCCTATACAACTGCAGAAGAACCTCTTTACTCCTATACTGAAATCCTCTTGTTATGAAGGCCAACATTCCATGAGCTTTCTTCACTGCCTGCTGTACCTGCACGCCAACTTTCAGTGACTGGTGTACAAGGACACCCAGGTCTCGCTGCACCTCCCCCTTACCTAACCTAACCCCATTGAGATAATAATCTGCCCCCTTGTTTTTGCCGCCAAAGTGGATTGTTTCCACATTGCCCTCTAATGTTATATGTCAGAGGTTAGTACCTCCTCCATCTTGTGACTCTAACCTCCTCCATCTTAATGAACAGCATAGCATGCTTGAAGGGTTGCACAGTCTTTCATAAGGTCATAAGTGATAGGAGCAGATTTAGGCCATTCGGCCCATCAACTCTACTCTGCCATTCAATCATGGCTGATCTATCTCTCCCTCTTAACCCCAGTCTCCTGCCTTCTCCCCATAACCCCTGACACCCGTACTAATCAAGAATCTGTCTATCTCTACCTTAAAAAATATCCACTGACTTGGCCTCCACGGCCGTATGTGGCAAAGAATTCCACAGATTCATCGACCCTCTGACTAAAGAAATTCCTCATCTCATTCCGGAAGGAACGTCCTTTCATTCTGCGGCTATGACCTCTAGTCCTAGACTCTCTCACCAGTGGAAACATCCTCTCCACATCCACTCTGTCCAGGCCTCCACTGGGTCACTATCTTAGCTTGAGGTGATCGGGTTCGTACGTTGTCTTAGTTTACTTTAGAGATTCAGGGCGGATAAAGGCCCTTCGGCCCACCTGGTCCGCGCCGACCAGCGATCCCCGCACATTCACACTACCCTACACGCACACAATTTTTACATTGATACCAAGCCAATATACTTACAAGCCTTACAGACTTCCCAGTCTGAAGAAGGGTCTCGACCCGAAACGTCGCCTATCTCCTTCGCCCCTTAGATGCTGCTGCACCCGCTGAGTTTCTCCAGTTTTTTGTGTAACCCCCATACTTACAAACCTGTACGTCTTTGGAGCGTGGGAGGAAACCCAAGACCTCGGAGAAAACCAACGCAGGTCACGGGGAGAACGTACAAACTCCGTACAGACGGCACCTGTAGTCGGGATCGAACACTGACTCTACCGGCGTGCCGCCATGACTGCCCTCTGGGGTCTGGGATCAGACTGCCCCCCCCCCCCCCCCCCCCAGGTGGAAATGGAGCTACGTTTGTCATCGGATTATAACTTCTTCTTCGTCTTCCGTGTGGCGTGCACAGCCTAAAGCTGGTGGACAACTTGTTCTGTCTGATCTTCCGTTTGTGCACGTCGAGTTGATTGCATTCGTCGAAACAGGGCGGACCACATGAAGGTTGCACCCCGGGTCATAACCATATAACCATTATCCCAGACGTCTCACCCTCTTACCTTCCCCTCTCCCTCCACAGGTCAACACAAGATCCGGTTCATCCCAGGGCTGGTCGGGCCCATCCTGGAGATGACCCTCATCCCAGAGGTGGAGCTGCGAAAGTCCACCATTCCCATCTTCTTCGACATGATGCAGTGCGAGTACCAGTACAAAGGCGACTTCAGAACGGTAAGGATGAAACATAGAAACATCGAAACATAGAAATTAGGTGCAGGAGTAGGCCATTCGGCCCTTCGAGCCTACACCGCCATTCAATATGATCATGGCTGATCATCCAACTCAGTATCCCGTACCTGCCTTCTCTCCATACCCTCTGATCCCCTTTAGCCACAAGGGCCACATCTAACTCCCTCTTAAATATAGCCAATGAACTGGCCTCAACTACCCTCTGTGGCAGAGAGTTCCAGAGACCCACCACTCTCTGTGTGAAAAAAGTCCTTCTCATCTCGATCCTAAAGGATTTCCCCCTTATCCTTAAGCTGTGACCCCTTGTCCTGGACTTCCCCAACATCGGGAACAATCTTCCTGCATCTAGCCTGTCCAACCCCTTACGAATTTTGTAAGTTTCTATAAGATCGCCTCTCAATCTCCTAAATTCTAGAGAGTATAAACCGAGTCTATGCAGTCTTTCTTCATAAGACAGTCCTGAACAATTTATCAATGCTTTATTGTGACAGGTGATACGTCACGGTGAGATTCTTTGCTTGCGTGGCCAAGGTATGCAAATAGGCGCTACATCAAGGGGGCTGACAGAGTTACAGAGCACCCCCCCAATTGTTCTCCCCCCCCCCCCCACACCACACCAGCACCTCCTTTATTCCTTCCCTGAATGCCTTTGACATTATCATCATAAACTGTGTGGATAGATTAATGATAATATAGAATGGGGATAATATAGAATGGCTGTAATATAGAATTGAGACCAAGCGGAGGCTGGGCGATCGCTTCACCCAACACCTCCGCTCGGTTCACAATAACCAACCTGATCTCCCGGTGGCTCAGCACTTCAACTCCCCCTCCCATTCCCTTTCTGTCCCGGGCCTCCTCCATGGCCAGAGTGAGGACCACCGCAAATTGGAGGAGTAGCACCTCATATTTCGCTTGGGTAGTTTACACCCCAGCGGTACGAACATTGACTTCTCCAATTTCAGGTAGTCCCTGCTTTCTCCCTCCTTCCCCTCCCCTTCCTACCTTTCCCACAGCCCACTGCCTCCGCCTCTTCCTTTCTTCTTCCCGCCCCCCCACCCCTGAAGTCTGAAGAAGGGTCTCGACACAAAACGTCCCCAACTCCTTCGCTCCACAGATGCCGCCTCACCCGCTGAGTTTCTCCAGCATTTTTGTCTACCTTCGATTTTTCCAGCATCTGCAGTTCCTTCTTAGACAGATAGTATGGGTTGATGGTCGGCATTGATTTGGTGGGCAGTGGAGGCCGATTCACTGGATCCATTCAAAAGAGAGTTAGATAGAGCTCTTAGGGCAAGCGGAATCAAGGGATATGGGGAGAAGGCAGGAACGGGGTACTGTTTGGGGATGATCATCCATGATCACATTGAATGGCGGCGCTGGCATTTATATGTATCTATCCATGTATCTATGTTTCCACTGTATCTTTCAGTCAATCGATCACTTTCAATCTAACAGCCTAGAGTTTCAGGAGAAACAGCATGGAAAGAGAGGCAAGAGAGTTTTATTGTCATGTGTCCCAGATAGGACAATGACATTCTTGCTTGCTGCAGCACAACAGAATATGTGGACACAGTACATAACGGGAGAGAAAACGTTCAGTGTGTGTGTATACACACGCACACACATACTCAATAAATAAACAAATATAGTGCAATAAAAATAATTGTCTGTTGTAATTCAGAGTTTATTTGCTGTTGTGTTTAATAGCCTGATGGCTGTAGGGGAAGTAGCTGTTCCTGAACCTGGACGTTACAGTCTTCAGGCTCCTGTACCTTCTTCCCGATGGCAGCGGTGAGATGAGTGTGTGGCCAGGATGGTGTGGGTCTCTGATGATGTTGGCTGACTCTTTGAGGCAGCGACTGCGATAGGTCCCTTCGATGGTGGGGAGGCCCTTCACACTAGTTCTATGTTATCCCACTTTCCAATTCACTACATATAGAGACCCAGTAACCTGAAAATCCCGCACATCATTGGGAGGTGGGAAGAAACCGGAACTCCTGGCAGAAACTGCCGGAACTCCTTCAGGTAAAAAGCTTCCCAATGTTGGGCGAGTCCCTTTCAGAATGGCAGGCAGTGACTAGTGAGGTACCGCAAGGCTTGGTGCTGGGACCGCAGCTACTTACAATATACATCAATTATTTAAATGAAGGGATTAAAAGTAACATTGGCAAATTTGCAGATGACACAAAGCTGGGTGGCAGTGTGAACTGTGAGGAGGGTGCTATGAGGATGCAGGGTGACCTGGACAGGTTGGGAGAGTGGGCAGATGCATGGCAGATACAGTTTAATGTGGATAAATGTGAGGTTATCCACTTTGGTGGCAAAAACAGGAAGGCAGATTATTATCTGAATGGTGTCCAGTTGGGAAAAGGGGAAGTAAAATGGGATCTGGGGGTCCTTGTACATCAGTCACTGAAAGTAAGCATGCAGGTACAGCTGGCAGTGAAGAAAGCGAATGGCATGTTGGTCTTCATAACAAGAGGAGTTGAGTACAGGAGCAAAGAGGTCCTTCTGCAGTTGTACAGGGATGCAGTGAGACCACACCTTGAATATTGTGTGCAGTTTTGGTCTCCAAATTTGAGGAAGGACATTCTTGCTATTGAGGGAGTGCAGCGTAGGATTACAAGGTTAATTCCAAGGATGGCGGGATTGTCATATGTTGATAGATAGGAGCGATTGGGCTTGTACACTCTGGAGTTCAGAAGGACGGGAGTGAATTTTATAGAAACATCAATTATTAAGGGTTTGGATACGCTAGAGGCAGGAAACATTCCCAATTTTGGGGGAGTCCAGAACCAGGGGCCACAGTTTAAGAATAAGGGGTAAGCCATTTAGAACGGAGATGAGGAAACACTTTTTCACACAGAGTTGTGAGTCTGTGGAATTCTCTGCCTCAGAAGGCGGTGGAGGCCAATTCTCTGGATGCTTTCAAGAGAGAATTTGATAGAGCTCTTAAAGATAGCGGAGTCAGGGGATATGGGGAGAAGGCAGGAACGGGGTACTGGTTGTGGATGATCAGCCATGTGAATAGCTGGTGCTGGTTCGAAGGACCGAATGGCCTACTCCTGCACCTGCTGTCTATTGTCTTTCCTATCCAAAATAGCGTGGATGGGGAGCTCATGGTCGGAATGGACACGGTGGGTGGAAAAGCCTGTGTCTATACTGTACAACTCAATGTTCATCATCTTTCGTCCCTGTAATGTTCATATGGACTCCTGTAACATTCTAGCCATCGACAGTTGAGAACAGAAAATGAATCAAATCATGTCATAATTCATGTGGAGTTGCTGCCTTACAGCAAATGCAGCGCCGGAGACCCAGGTTCGATCCCGACTACGGGTGCTGTCTGTACGGAGTTTGTACGTTCTCCCCGTGACCTGCGTGGGATTTTTCTGAGAGCTTCGGTTTCCTGCCATGCTCCAAAGATGCAATTGGATTGGTGGGTGTACGATAGTGTTAATAGAAACATAGAAACATAGAAATTAGGTGCAGGAGTAGGCCATTCGGCCCTTCGAGCCTGCACCGTCATTCAATGTGATCATGGCTGATCATCCAACTCAGTATCCCGTACCTGCCATCTCTCCATACCCCCTGATCCCTTTAGCCACAAGGGCCACATCTAACTCCCTCTTAAATATAGCCAATGAACTGGCCTCAACTACCCTCTGTGGCAGAGAGTTCCAGACACCCACCACTCTCTGTGTGAAAAAAGTCCTTCTCATCTCGGTCCTAAAGGATTTCCCCCTTATCCTTAAGCTGTGACCCCTTGTCCTGGACCTCCCCAACATCGGGAACAATCTTCCTGCATCTAGCCTGTCCAACCCCTTAAGAATTTTGTAAGTTTCTATAAGATCCCCCTCAATCTCCTAAATTCTAGAGAGTATAACCCGAGTCTATCTAGTCTTTCTTCATAAGACAGTCCTGACATTCCAGGAATCAGTCTGGTGAACCTTCTCTGCACTCCCTCTATGGCAATAATGTCCTTCCTCAGATTTGGAGACCAGAACTGTACGCAGTACAGGTGTGGTCTCACCAAGACCCTATCCAACTGAAGTAGAACCTCCCTGCTCCTATACTCAAATACTTTTGCTATGAAAGCTAACATACCATTCGCTTTCTTCACTGCCTGCTGTACCTGCATGCCTACGTTCAATGACTGGTGTACCATGACACCCAGGTCGCGTTGCATCTCCCCTTTTCCTAATCGGCCACCATTTAGATAATAGTCTACTTTCCTATTTTTGCCACCAAAGTGGATAACCTCACATTTATCCACATTATACTGCATCTGCCAAACATTTGCCCACTCACCCAGCCTATCCAAGTCACCTTGCAGTCTCCTAGCATCCTCCTCACAGCTAACACTGCCCCCCAGCTTAGTGTCATCCGCAAACTTGGAGATATTGCCTTCAATTCCCTCATCCAGATCATTAATGTATATTGTAAATTGCTGGGGTCCCAGGACTGACACGGATCATGTCATTCCAGTCCCCTGACTCGCCTGTAATTTATACGTCTAGTACGCCTTCACCTTTCTTCAAGTTAGACTTCTCTTTGCTATTCCCTCGAGGCTTGTATTGGGTAGAGTGGGACTAGTCAAAAGGTTCAGAATCTCTGGAATTCTTCGTCCCAAGGGGCTGCAAAGGTCAGAACTTCCGGGTTACGTAGAACACAGAACACAGTACATGGGGGCGGCACAGTGGCGCAGCGGGCGAGTGCTGCCTTTTAACGGCCTGTCCCACTGAGGCGGTTTTTCACGGGACTGTCAAGTTGCCAGCAGTCGCCTGAAAAATCGGCAAGTGGAATGGCAATTGTCAGAGTGGAACATGTGCACACACACGCACGCAGCACTGAGCCTTGCGGTACCCCACTAGTCACTGCCTGCCATTGTGAAAACGACCCGTTTACTCCTACTCTTTGCTTCCTCTTTGCCAGCCAGTTCTCTATCCACATCAATACTGAACCCCCAATACCGTGTGCTTCAAGTTTGTGTACTAATCTCTTATGTGGGACCTT
>OY740781.1:4814572-4817072 GCA_963514005.1 Raja brachyura
CCATCGTCCAGCTTACTGAAAAGTCTATACCCGAGCCAATCATAATTTGTATTTACTCATAGTACGGGATAGAAATCAAAGTCGACGAGACTAATGTGCAGCAAAGAGGCTGGTGGATTTAATTACCAGCCCCATTAAGAGAAATTACAGCCATTACCTCAGCTTCATCCGACTACATCTGCATAAGTCTCATGTCTCATTGCCACTTAGGTGACCAATTACAGGAATAAATAGCACGGGCACGTCTGAAGAGGCTGGTGGCTGCTTAATTTAAATGTTAATTGGCCTCCCTTATTATTGATTCACATTTGCAGATACAGTTGCAGGCGCTGCCGTGAGTTTAGTGGTGTGAAGATGTTCATCGTCGTGTGGGGGTTGGGAGGGTTTAAGTACCCGTGGAGCCTGTGTTTCATTTGAGGGATACGTCGCGGAAACAGGCCATTCGGCCCCTCCGAGTCCGTGCTGACCAGCGATCCCCGCACATTAACACTGTCCTACACACACACACACACACCGGGGACAATTTTACACCTACTGTACACCCAGCGACTTAACCTACAAACCCGCACGTCTTTGGCGTGTGGGAGGAAACCGAAGATCTCAGAGAAAACCCACACGGTCACGGGGAGAACGTACAAGCCCTGTACGGATCGAACCCGGGTCTCCGGTGCTGCAAGCGCTGTGAGGCAGCAACTCTACCGCTGCAAAACCGTGACCGCCCTTTGGAGATGAGGGACAACTCCATGAGGTCATAACACCGTAAAGGGCCTGTCCCACCAGCATGCGACTGCATGCGTCCAGCATGACCAAACGTGGTCGCTTGAGGCGTACGGCCTCGCGGGGACGGTCCCACTTTGATCTGCCGAGGCATATGGAGTTGTGCGGGGCTGGTCCCGACATCGCGCGGGGCTCCAAAAATCGTGCACTGTCCGCAAATCCCACTCGCCAAACGCCTATCGGTCCGCAGGCACATTGAGGGCGTACGCAGCGTCTCGATGGCCGTACGCAGCATCTCAACATCGTGCGTAGCGTCTTGCCGGCGTACACATAGCATGTGGCGTTGCACGATGACATCACCGTCCGGCGTGCCGTTGCGTGACGACGTCACCGCCCGACGCCGTGCGACGTCCAAATTGAGTCGGCCCGCCTCCTGCCCAGCTGATTGGTGAGTATGATGTCGGGACCAACCCCGCACAACTCCAGGCGCCTCCGCGGTTCGAAGTGGGACCGTCTCCGCGAGGCCGTATGCCTCAAGCGACCACGTTTGGTCGCGCTAGACGCATGCAGTCGCATGCTGGTGGGACAGGCCGTTAAGGCATATAATTCGGTTTGTGTTGGTTGATTGGCCTCTGTAAATTGCCCCCCCTAGTGTGTGGGAAGTGGATGCTAACAGCGGGATAACATGGAAATAGCGTGAACCGGTGATCCATGGTCTGCATGGTCCTGGTGAGCCATGCTGGAGTTAGACAGTCTGAAGAAGGGTCTCGGCCAGAAACGTCACCCATTCCTCTTCTCCGGAGAAGCTGTCCGACCCGCTGAGTTACTCCAGCTTTTCGTGTCTATCTTCGGTGTAAACCAGCGTCTGCAGTTCCTTCCTGCATGTGTTTCCATGCTGTGTCTCTAAACTAATCTAAACCAGCCACATTCCTGGAACAACTGTGCACAAGGACCCAATTAAATTGGTTCTACGATATGGTATGGTTCTCTACATCGGTGAGACCAAGCGCAGGCTGGGCGATCGTTTCGCCGAACACCTCCGCTAAGTCCGTCTGAACCAACCTGATCTCCCGGTGGCAAAGAAACATAGAAACATAGAAAAATAGGTGCAGGAGTAGGCCATTCGGCCCTTCGAGCCTGCACCGCCATTCAATGTGATCATGGCTGATCATCCAACTCAGTATCCCGTATCTGCCTTCTCTCCATACCCCCTGATCCTTTTAGCCACAAGTGCCACATCTAACGCCCTCTTAAATATGGCTCAGCACTTCAACTCCCCCTCCCATTCCCAATCTGGCCTATCTGTCCTGGGCCTCCCCCATTGTCAGAGTGAGGCCCAGCGCGAATTGGACGAACAGCGCCTCATATTTTGCTTGGGTAGTTTACACCCCAGTGGTATGAACTTCTCTAACTTCAGAGAGCCCTCGCTTTCCCTCTCTCTCCATCCCCTCCCCCTTCCCAGTTCTCCCACCAGTCTTACTGTCTCCGCCTACATTCTTTCCTAGTCCCCCACTCCTACCCTGACATCAGTCTGAAGAAGGGTCTCGACCCGAAATGTCGCCAATTCCTTCTCTCCAGAGATGCTGCCTCACCCGCTGAGTTTCTCCAGCATTCTGTGCCTACCTTCGATTTACCAGCATCTGCAGTTTTTTCTTAAACAATAACATTGGTTTCCTGGTCTTAGGTGGCGCAGCGGTGGAGCTGCTGCCTTAATGTGCGACAAACCCTGATTCAATCCCGATTATGGGTGCTGTCTGCGCAGAGTTTGCACGTTCCCCCTGTG
>OY740781.1:4822072-4932072 GCA_963514005.1 Raja brachyura
GCTGCACCCGCTGAGTTTCTCCAGCTTTTTGTGTAACCCCCAATAGACAATAAACAATAGGTGCAGGAGCAGGTGATCATTCAATGTGATCATGGCTGATCATCCCCAATCAGTACCCCGTTCCTGCCTTCACCCCATATCCCCTGACTCCACTATCTTTAAGAGCCCTATCTAACTCTCTCTTGAAAGCATCCAGAGAACCGGCCTCCACCGCCCTCTGAAGCGGAGAATTCCACAGACTCACAACTCTCTGTGAGAAAAAGTGTTTCCTCGTCTCCGTTCTAAATGGCCTACCCCTTATTCTTAAACTGTGTGTGTGTGTGTGTGGCCCCTGGTTCTGGACTCCCCCAACATCGGGAACATGTGTTTGTTTTGTATTCAATTTATTGTCATTATCTCATTTTAGAGACAACAAAATGGATTTTCCTTACCGTCAGTAACATAAAAGTAAATAATAAATAAATAAACTTTTTTTTTTAAAGCGCAAACACAGCTGTTTCCTGCCTCTATCGTGTCCAAACCCTTATTAATCTTATATGTTTCAATAAGATCCCCTCTCATCCGTCTAAACCCCAGAGTGTACAAGCCCAGCTGCTCCATTCTCTCAGCATATGACAGTCCCGCCATCCCGGGAATTAACCTTGTAAACCTACGCTGCACTCCCTCAATAGCTCTTATTGGCATCATGTTTGGCACAGACATTATGGTCTGAAGGGCCTGTTGCTATTTTATATTCTATGTGACAGATGTTCTTCTAGTTTAGTTAATAATAATAATAATAATCTTTATTGTCATTTTATAGCAATGTTACAAAACGTTGAGATTTAAAAAATCAAGTCTGCAATTTATCCCATCAGATAAAGCATAAAAAGAAGTTTAATTTGACACCTAATTTACTTTCATATCTTCAGTATTAAGAAAGTTATGACCATTTTCATTCTCGGAAATTAGCATCTTGTTCCCCATTGCCTTTCAATTGACTTAACTCAAAAGCTGTGATCTGGAACAGTTAAAAGCCCATAACTTTCTTAGAAATTAAGAGAACTGAATGATATTTTCAGTTATTATAGATTGAAGCATTCTGAAACAAATATGAAACAATCTTACTTGGATGACCTGAAATTAAAGCATATAATTAGTTAGTTATCTAATTGTAGCTAATTACAAAATTCAATGAGTAGATCTAAACATCTATCCATTTCTTAAGAAAAGATAAACTTTTTTTTTAATTGCCTAAGTGTCCAAATAACATTCACACAATAATCCACAATATAACATAATTTTTAAATCTCATTTTCATGAATTTCTAGGCCAAATGGAAGGAATTTAGTGTTTACTGCCTGTAAATTAATGGCCATTTAAATCAACTAGCGAGTGGGTTTTAGTGGAATGCGGTGGATTGGAACGTTGCGGTTTGCGGTGAAGTCGGGAGGAAAAATACTGTTTGTTCATACATTTTTTTGGACCCCATTTCGCAACATGAAAATGTGACTAAAGCCTAAAAACCAACTTTTAATATAAAAATAAACGGTGTACCTTATTTTCTCCCCAACCCAAAATCCTTCCCGTTGTCGGCGCTCACGGCTTTTGAAGGTGATTTTTAAATTACTCTAGTTAATAAATAATCTAGCGTAATTTAAAAATACCTCATGAATGAAATGTCGGAGCGATTTTTCTTCCGCAACGAAATCGCCCGACATGGATCGACTTTCCCTGTCTGCAGAAAAACGGCACTTTAAGCCCGCCCCCCTCTGAAAGGCGCCAAAGTCGCGCACACGGGGAGCGGCAGAACTGCAGCGCTGCTCAAGGTAAGTTTTGTAACATACCTACATTGTACAAGACAACTAAATTTTGTTGGAGCAGTCCTCCAGCTGCACAGGAATATGAGTATAAAAATACGTTAAAAAGACTGTAAACATGTAGGGGTATGGGCGGGCGTGTGAGAGAAAAGGGGGGGAATCAGTGTGGGAGGGGGGTAAAGTTCAGTAGTGTCACAGCTCTATGGGAGAAGCTGTTTTTTAGTCTTGTCGTGCGGGCACTCAGTGTCCTGTATCATCTTCCTGAGGGCAGGGGGGTAAAGAGGCAGTATCCAGGGTGTGTGCTGTCTCTAATGATGCCATTGACCCTCCGGATGCAGCGGGTCCGGTATATGTCCTCAAGTCTGGGGAGCTGGGTGCCAGTGATCCTCTCAGCAGTCTTAATGACGCGTTGGAGAGATTTCCTGTTCTCTGCGGTGCAGCCAGAGTACCATACTGTGATGCAGTGTGTGAGAACTGACTCGATGGCTGACCTGTAGAAGCTCACCAGCAGCTGTTGTGGGAGACGTGCCCTCTTCAAGCACCTCAGGAAGTGAAGCCTTTGGAGTCCTTTCTTGGCCGTCGCCGTGATGTTGACGGTCCAGGTCAGGTCATGACCGATGTTGACTCCGAGGTACCTGATGTTCTGCACAGCCTCCACTGTCCAGCTGTTAATGGTGATGCCATTTTAGAGATACTGCGCGTAACCAGGCCTTTCGGACCACCGGGTTCGTGCCAACCGGCGATCCCCGCACACTAACACTATCCCACATACACTAGGGACAAATTACATTTACACCAAGCCAATTAACCCTCAAACCTGCACGTCTTCTTAAGGGGTTGGACAGGCTAGATGCAGGAAGATTGTTCCCGATGTTGGGGAGGTCCAGGACAAGGGGTCACAGCTTAAGGATAAGGGGGAATTCCTTGAGGACCGAGATGAGGAAAACATTCTTTACACAGAGAGTGGTGAGTCTCTGGAATTCTCTGCCACAGAGGGTAGTTGAGGCCAGTTCATTGGCTATATTCAAGAGGGAGTTGGATGTGGCTCTTGTGGCTAAAGGGATCAGGGGGTATGGAGAGAAGGCAGGTACGGAATACTGAGTTGGATGATCAGCCATGATCACATTGAATGGCGGTGCAGGTTCGAAGGGCCGAATGGCCTACTCCTGCACCTATTTTTCTGTTTCTATGTCTTTGGAATGCGGGAGGAAACCGAAGATCTGGGAGAAAACGCACGCAGGCCACGGGGAGAACGTGCTACAAACTCCGCACAGACAGCGCCCGTAGTCGGGATGGAACCCGGGTGTCTGGCTCCGTGAGCGCTGCAAGCCACCAACGATACAGTTGCGCCACCGTGCTGCCCTGCACGGCGTTTGTGAACCAGATTGTTTTTTTTATGACCATCTGGCAGCTTGCTGGTGGCCATTAAGGAGATGATATTTATTTAAATTCCAAATTCATGTAATTACTTCCCCAACAGCGATGATATGAAACAAAAACTCATCACTCTGGTTCAACGGTTCGAAGCACCAGCGGCTTTGTGATCCTTCATCTGAAGCAACCCCGAGGTGGTCTGGCTCCCTCGCAGATGCTGTGCATTAATTACCCCACCGTGGGCTGCTCCAGCCACTCCACGCTAGCAAAACCACTGGAGTAGCTCCGCGGGTCAGGCAGCCTCTCTGGAGAGAAGGAGCAGGGTCGTGACCCATCGTCCGACTGGGAACTACAGGAGCTCCCACAGATCTTCCAAGTCAAGTTGAACTTTTTGCCATATAAGTGGGGTAGCAGGTAGCGTGGCTGCCTCACATTTCCAGAGTCCCGGGTTCCATTCCGACTACGGCTGCTGTCTGCACGGAGTTTGTACGCTCTCCCTGCGACCGCCTGGGTTATATAACCATATAACCATATAACAATTACAGCCCGGAAACAGGCCATCTCGGCCCTTCCAGTCCGTGCCGAACAACTTTTTTCCCTTAGTCCCACCTGCCTGCACTCATACCATAACCCTCCATATCCTTCTCATCCATATGCCTATCCAATTTATTTTTAAATGATACCAACGAACCTGCCGCCACCACTTCCACTGGAAGATCATTCCACACCGCTACCACTCTCTGAGTAAAGAAGTTCCCCCTCATGTTACCCCTAAACTTCTGTCCCTTAATTCTAAAGTCATATCCTCTTGTTTGAATCTTCCCTATTCTCAAGGGAAAAGCTTATCCACGTCAACTCTGTCTATCCCTCTCATCGTTTTAAAGACCTCTATCAAGTCCCCCCTTAACCTTAAGGGACAGAAGTTTAGGGGTAACATGAGGGGGAACTTCTTTACTCAGAGAGTGGTGGCTGTGTGGAATGATCTTCCAGCAGAAGTGGTGGAGGCAGGATCGATTTTAACATTTTAAAGTAAAGTGGATAGGTATATGGACGGGAAGGGAATGGAGGGGTATGGTCTGAGTGCAGGTAGATGGGACTAGGGGAAAATAAATGGTTGGCACGGACTGGAGGGGCAGAGAAACATAGAAACATAGAAATTAGGTGCAGGAGTAGGCCATTCGGCCCTTCGAGCCTGCACCGCCATTCAATATGATCATGGCTGATCATCCAACTCAGTATCCCGTACCTGCCTTCTCTCCATACCCTCTGATCCCTTTAGCCACAAGGGCCACATCTAACTCCATCCTAAATATAGCCAATGAACTGGCCTCAACTACCCTCTGTGGCAGAGAGTTCCAGAGACCCACCACTCTCTGTGTGAAAAATGCCCTTCTCATCTCGGTCCTAAAGGATTTCCCCCTTATCCTTAAGCTGTGACCCCGTGTCCTGGACCTCCCCAACATCGGGAACAATCTTCCTGCATCTAGCCTGTCCAACCCCTTAAGGCCTGTTTCCGTGCTGTAATTGTTATATGGTTATATGTGTATACATGTGTATGTAGACAGTGAGAAACCAAGTCCATGGCAGTGCAAGAGGTGATTCTGTAGTGTTCTATTGCTAGATAGAGCCACCAAGGGGCGCTGAACAATTGGCAGCCCTGCCAACAGTCTGTATTTTATTTTCGTCTTTTTTTTAATTTTGAGTGCGTTGTATAAGTTTGTGTAATTGATCTCCGGTTTGCTTTGTGTAGGGGGAGGGGGTCGGGGGAACCTTTTTTTCAGTGCCTTACCTTGCCGGAGATGCGAGTCATTTTCTCATCATGATCGCATCTCCGGTCGCTCTGCGGCCTACCATCGATGGAGTTGGAGGACTGCTCAGAATGTCCTTGGGCCTCAGCGTGGGGAGCGGACTTACATCGGAGTCGATCCCGTGCCTGGGACATTGGGAACATTCTTCCCGCATCTAGCTTGTCCAGTCCTTTTATAATTTTATATGTTTCTATAAGATCACCCCCCCCTCATCCTTCTAAACTCCAGTGAATGCAAGCCTAGTCTTTTCAATCTAGAATAGAATAGTCTCTTTATTGTCATTGTAACATGAACCATGTACAACGAAATTTAAAAATGTCAGCCAGTCAGTGCAACATTCAAACATAAAAGCTAACGATACATACAAGGTAAAATATTAAAAAAGATAAACAACTAAAATAAATATGAAATATGAAAACAGCCACGCATAAACACCCAACCCTACATCCTTCTGTCGATTTCACAGTGTACCAACCACAGTCCCTTAGTCCCCGCGTTCCTTGGCGGCTACATTTAGTGCCTTTATAGCAGTGGGGTAAAAACTGTTTTTGAGTCTGTTTGTCCTTGTCCTTGTAGATCTGTACCGTCTGCCTGACGGCAACAGTTCAAACAGGGAGTGTCCGGGGTGGGTAATGTCCTTTATAATATCCTGGGATTTTTTGACGCAGCGGGAACTGTGTAAGTCCTCCAAGGTAAGGAGAGGGCAGCCGACAATCCTCTGGGCGTTTTCAATCTAGCCTTTCTAGTTTCCTCTAGCCTTTTCAATCTGGAGAGATATCGCTGTTTTGTTTAAATAAGATAAATTAGATGGAGCCAGATCACAGACGGCTTCAACATGTCCAAAATGAGCAGGAGTCTGCAGTCTACATGGGTGAGAACGCCACTGTATACAGCCCTGACACTGTTTCTATCCCCTTATTAATGGTATTTTGACAGGCATGTATAAATAATGATTTAAAAGTTTCCACTGCAGGAAAGATTTTTAATTGGGTGCTGTGGCTGATGTAAAGTGCATTTTTATTTTAAAAGGGAATTAACCTTTAGATTAATTTCCGTCGGCTCGTGGAAAACATAATAGAGTTTGTCATTATTTAATTTCACAGCGGAATTTCATTTTTGCATAATATTTATGAAGTAAAGTTTGACTTTGGAAATGGAGGCTGCCTCCTGAGTCTATTCTGTTTGACATAGACGGCACAGGAATGGGCCGACCAGCGAACCCCATGCACCAGTTCTATCAATAGACAATAGACAATACACAATAGGTGCAGGAGGAGGCCATTCGGTCCTTCGAGCCAGCACCACCATTCACTGTGATCATGGCTGATCATCCCCAATCAGTACCCCGTTCCTGCCTTCTCACCATATCCCCTGACTCCGCTATCTTTAAGAGCCCTATCTAGCTCTGGCTTGTCTGTCCTATGCACTGTAGACAATTTACAATTTTACCGAAGCTAATTAAAGGGCAATCCTTCTACCTCTTTGGAGCGTGGGAGGGCACTGAGGCACCTGGAGAAAACCCACACGGGTACACGGAGAACAGACAAACTCCATACTGAGGGCACCCATGGTCAGGATTGAACCCGGGTCTCTGGCGCTGTAAGGCAGCAACTCTACCGCTGCGCCACCGTGCCGATATCTTATCTTACGCGACTGCAGGTGACCTGAAGAAGGGCCTGGACCCCAAAACGTCGCCCGTCCCTTCTCTCCAGGGATGCTGCTTGTCCCGCTGAGTTACTCCAGCATTTTGTGTCTACCTTCAATTGTAACCAGCATCTGCAGTTCTACGACCGATATCCCTCTATTCCCTGCGTATCCATGTCCGTAAACAAAAGCCTTTTAAATGCCACCGTCATATCCACGTCCACCTCCAACTCTGGCAGTGCATTCTATGCACACACTGCCCTCCCTGTAAAAGACTTGCCCCTGCAAATCTTTCAACTTTGCCCCTCTCACCTTAAAAGCATGTGCTCCAGATCGAGGGACAGCTATGGTACTTCCCAGCTGTTATCAGGCAATTGAACCATCCTCTCACAGTACCTCGGTACACGGGACAAGAATAAACTAATGTAATCTAAACTAATAGTCCTTGATATTGCTCTCCTGGCGAATAAGGTCCTGACTGTCTACTCTATAATTTGATATACTTCTGTTAGATCTCCTCTCAACCTCCGATGTTCCTTATAATCATAATAATAATAAGAATGGATTTTATTTATGGGCGCCTGTCAGGACTCACAAGGACACCTTACGGCCAAAACAAGCAAACTACAAACCTATAAATAAAACAAAACAAAACAAGAACTAGTAGGGACAGCAATAATACATAATTCGACGAGAGAGCAGTGGCAACTAGTCGAGCCAGCGTACACTCTCACCTCCGGCAGCCATCTTGGTAACCGATCACTCAAAAACACATTTTAACCTGAACGTCCGCCACAGTGACTCCTGCACATTCTTCACTGTGATGGAAAGCAAAATAAAGTTCAAGTCCTTCCTTTAGTTCTTCCTCGGTCGTGGGCCGTGAGGCCCCCGTTGACGGGACGATCTTGACTCCCGTAGCCGGCGACGTTCAGGTCCTCCGTGTCGAGGCGATCAAGCCCCCGCATCGGGGGGGGATGTCAGCTCCCCCGCGCCGGGCGATCGAACCTCGCATCGGGGCTGGTGAACCATCCCGTTGGAGCTCCAGACTAGCCTCACCCGAGACTGCGAGCCCTTGGTGTGGATTCCGCGATGGTCGCGATCCCAGGTAATTTTGGTCGCCCAATTATGGGAAGGATGTCAACAAAATAGAGAGAGTACAGAGGAGATTTACTAGAATGTTGCCTGGGTTCCAGCAACTAAGTTACAGAGAAAGGTTGAACAGGTTAGGTCTTTATTCTTTGGAGCGCAGAAGGTTAAGGGGGGACTTGATTGAGGTCTTTAAAATGATGAAAGGGATAGACAGAGTTGACGTGGATAAGCTTTTCCCATTGAGGGTAGGAAAGATTCAAACAAGAGGGCATGACATGAGAATTAAGGGACAGAAGTTTAGGGGTAACATGAGGGGGAACTTCTTTACTCAGAGAGTGGTGGCTGTGTGGAATGATCTTCCTGCAGAAGTGGTGGAGGCAGGATCGATTTTAACATTTAAAAGTAAAGTGGATAGGTATATGGACGGGAAGGGAATGGAGGGGTATGGTCTGAGTGCAGGTAGATGGGACTAGGGGAAAATAAATGGTCGGCACGGACTGGAAGGGCCAAGAAGGCCTGTTTCCGTGCTGTAATTGTTATATGGTTATATACACCTCGCGGTGGGGCTCGTGACATTCCAGCTCCAGCGATGGTATCCACAGAATGTGATCCGAAAATTAATCACATCTCCGGCCAGGTAGGAACTTGAAAAAAAGTTGCTCCCTGTCCCCTCCCCCCTCCCCCCACATAAAACAAACCGGAGAACATGAAAACTAAAAAACTAACAAACTAAAAAAATAACAAGATGGGTGAAAAGACAAACAGACTGCCGGCAGGGTTGCCTTCTCCCCGGCGGCCACGCCCCCTTATAGGCCTGGCCCACTTAGGCGACTTTTTAGGCGAGTGCAGGAGACTCTGCGCTCGCCACATGGTCGCCACATGTTCGCTGGTGGTCTCTGGTGAGTCTCCTTCATGGTCGCGAGGAGTTCCCGCATTTCGTGAACTTGTCGCAGCCTCAGTCGCAAATCTTTCAACATGTTATAACCATATAACCATATAACAATTACAGCACGGACACAGGCCTTCCCGGCCCTTCCAGTCCGTGCCGACCATTTATTTTCCCCTAGTCCCATCTACCTGCACTCAGACCATACCCCTCCATTCCCTTCCCGTCCATATACCTATCCACTTTACTTTTAAATGTTAAAATCGATCCTGCCTCCACCACTTCTGCTGGAAGATCATTCCACACAGCCACCACTCTCTGAGTAAAGAAGTTCCCCCTCATGTTACCCCTAAACTTCTGTCCCTTAATTCTCATGTCATGCCCTCTTGTTTGAATCTTCCCTACCCGCAATGGGAAAAGCTTATCCACGTCAACTCTGTCTATCCCTTTAATCATTTTAAAGACCTCAATCAAGTCCCCCCTTAACCTTCTGCGCTCCGAAGAATAAGGACCTAACTTGTTCAACCTTTCTCTGTAACTTAGTTGCTGGAACCCAGGCAACATTCTAGTAAATCAAATGTTGAAAAGCTTTCTGCGACCGAACATTTGTCGTCATAATCGTGTACTCGTAGGTGTAGTTGTAGTGGGGTCGCCATGTAGTTATGGGTAGTCGAGGTGGGCGTAGGTAGTTTTAGTTAATCGTATTTGCTGACCGGGCATTTTCATTGGTTCATTGGAGAAAAAAAGTGTAAGCACGAGTTTTCAGATCCAAGGAAAACCGACCGGTAATGTTAAATGTCCGCCTAGCTTCACAGCCTTGTATCTCCAGCACCGCCATTCAATGTGATCATGGCTGATCATCCACAATCAGTACCCCGTTCCTGCCTTCTCCCCGTATCCCCTGACTCTGCTATCCCTAATAACTCTATCTAACTCTCTCTTGAAAGCATCCAGAGAACCGGCCTCCACCGCCCTCTGAGGCAAAGAATTCCACAGACTCACCACTCTCTGTGGGAAAAGGTTTTTAATCATCTCCATCCTAAATGGCTTACCCCTTATTCGTAAACTGTGGCCCCTGGTTCTGGACTCCCCCAACATTAGGAACATGTTTCCTGCCTCTAGTGTGTCCAAACCCTTAAAAATCTTATATGTTTCAATGAGATGCCCTCTCATCCTTCTAAACTCCAGAGTGTAGAAGCCCAGCCGCTCCATTCTCTCAACAAATGATGGTCCCGCCATCCCGGGAATTAACCTCGTAAACCTACGCTGCACTCCCTCAATAGCAAGAATGTCCTTCCTCAAGTCTGGAGAGCAAACCTGCACACAATACTCCAGGTGTGGTCTCACTAGGGCCATGTACAACTGCAGGAGGACCTCTTTGCTCTAACATCGAACTAGTGTGCATGGGTGATCGGTAGTCAGCATGGACTCAATGGGCCGAAGAGCCTGTTTCCACGTTGTATCTCCAAATTAAACTAGTAGGAGAGAGAAGATGATAAAACAGACCACAAAATGATCAGGAGAGATGGTGGAGTAACTCAGCGGATCAGACTGTGTCTCTGGAGAGAAGGAATGGCTGACGTTTCTGGTTGAGGCCCTTCTTCAGAATGAGAGTCGGGGGAAAGGGAAATGAGAGAAATAGACGGTGATGTAGAGAGATAGAAGGAGGGGGAGAGGGGGAGGGAGAGGGGTGGGGGCAGTCCTTCTATTGCCCACTCCCTATCACCGCCACTCCTCTCCCTCTATTCCCACACTCTCCCTCCTCACCTCCCCCATTCCCCCCTCTCCCTCCCTGCTCCCTCCTCTCCCTCAATCCCCCCACCTCCCCCAGGAACTCGCCTGTCCTCCGGATCTGCAGCACTTGCTCGCTCACAGACAGCAACACAGAACAGCAACACAGATGAACAGCGGGAGGGAGAAGGAGTCAGTGAGCTAAATGCCAGCACACGTCAGGGGGGTGGGGGGGGGGGGGGGGGGGGGGGTGTTGACGTAACGCCCGTAGCCGTTGATAACTGCCAGCTGACAACAGCCCTTTAAAGACGCTAAGGCAAGATGCGTTTTCCCAGGAGCGAGCGTTGACAGCAAACTCTCTGGAAACCCACAGCTGGAATCAGCGCGCAGGGGATGGGAGGGGTGCGCAGGCGGGCGGGGCTTCGCGAGCTGCGCCGGCTGTGAGTAAAAAGTTCAGTGGTAGCGGAACGGAGCTGTAGAATCTTTGTTCTGCAGGACTTATGAGGAGAAGATCCAGCGCGTGAGGAGTCGCTGCCCCGAGATCTGTAGAACAAGGAAGCTATAGCGGAACGGAGCTGTAGAATCTTTGTTCTGCAGAACTTTATCGATCTTTCTGTGCCTTTCATCCACAGCGGCGGGGGGAGGGGGGGGGGCCATGAGGCAGGTGGGCCTGGATTGGTGGGGACGTGGGCATTGTGACGTCAGCAGCTAGTGAGCGGCGTTTATATTTTAAAATTTGAGTTTTGTTCACAATGTTATTCAAAATCTGGGGAAATAATTGACCAAGGAGTGGATTTCTGAACTCATAAGTTAAATCCCTGCCGAAATTGTAAAAAATCTCCGCGTTTCTGCGTCTGGTTTTCGAGGAGATACGTTTCAAAGGCAAAATGACATACGCCCATACACACACACACACAGAGTTTTAATAGATATATGAGATACGATATGATATATGATATGATATATAGAAACATAGAAACATAGAAATTAGGTGCAGGAGTAGGCCATTCGACCCTTTGAGCCTGCACCGCCATTCAATATGATCATGGCTGATCATCCAACTCAGTATCCCGTACCTGCCTTCTCTCCATACCCTCTGATCCCCTTAGCCACAAGGGCTGCATCTAACGCCCTCTTAAATATAGCCAATGAACTGGCCTCAACGACCTTCTGTGGCAGAGAGTTCCAGAGACCCACCACTCTCTGTGTGATATGATATGATACGATAGATAGATGGGGAGGGCGAATGGGACCAGCAGAATTGCTAGGCTGGCATGGACAAGATGGGCCAAATGGCCACCTTCAGTGTTGTCACAAGTCAATTAATTTGTCCCTTTTTGTTATTCTTTCCTCTTATTCTTTTCCTCAGACTGCTGGAGCTTTGCAGGAAATCCCAATACCTCGCCAAACAAGGCGAAGCCTTCGTTGCCCTGGTAACGGGCCTGTTGGAAAGGCTGCTGGACTACAGGACGGTGATGAACGATGAAAACCAAAGCTACAGCATGAACTGCACTGTCAATCTCCTGGTAGGTCATCTCGGAGTCAAGTATCATAAAGCACAATATGTAATAACACTTTTTAAAGAGTCAGAGAGTCATACAGTGCACAAACAGGCCCTTCAGCCTAACTCAAGACTCTGGAATTCTCTGCCACAGAAGGTAGTTGAGGCCATTTCATTGGCTATATTTAAGAGGGAGTTAGATGTGGCCCTTGTGGCTAAGGGGATCAGGGGGGATGGAGAGAAGGCAGGTATGGGATACTGAGTTGGATGATCAGCCATGATCACATTGAATGGCGGTGCAGGCTCAAAGGGCCGAATGCCCTACTCCTGCACCTATTTTCTATGTTTCTATGTAAGACCAAGATGCCCCATCTAAGCTGGCATTTGGCCCACTTCTCTCTCAAGCTCTCCCATCCTGTCCAAGTGTTTTTTATCTCCTCTGGCAGCTCGATCTCATATACCTACCACCCTCTGTGTGAAAGGTTGCCCCTCAGGTTCATATTAAATCTCTCCCCTCTCACCTTAAATTGATGTGCTCTGGTTCTGGATTCTTCACACACGCACAGAGTGGTGAGTCTGTGGAATTCTCTGCCTCAGAGGGTGGTGGAGGCCGGTTCTCTGGATACTTTCAAGAGAGAGCTCGATAGAGCTCGTAAAGATAGCGGAGTCAGGGGATATGGGGAGAAGGCAGGAACGGGGTACTGATTGTGGATGATCAGCCATGATCACATTGAATGGCGGTGCTGGCTAAAAGGGCTGAATGGCCTACTCCTGCACCTATTGTCTTTTGTCTATTTTGGGTAAAAGACCTCACCCTATGTATTCTACTCTTGATTGTATCCTCCACTCTAAGATCACCCCTCACTTCCTGGGCTCCAAGGAATTGAGTCCTAGCTTGCCCAACCTCTCCCCATAGCTCAAGCCCCTCGAGTCTTGGAAACATCCTCGTAAATCATCTCTGCGCTCGTTGCAGCTTCTTCTCAATGCATGCAGCGTGCACAGCCTAAAGTTGTCGGGCAACTTGTTCTATTTGATCTTATTTGATTGTGCACGTCGGGTTGATTGCATTCGTCGAAACATGGCGGACCACGTGAAGCTTGCAGTCTCCCACCCCCTCTTTCCAGCTGAGTGACCAAAATCGAACATGACCCTGCACCAATTGGTGCATGTGACAATAAATGTGAACTTGAACTTGAACTTTGGCCTAGCCAACATCTTGTACATTGTGGAATAACTACATCATAGAAAGAGGTAGTTTGGCCCTTCAAATTCTCACCATGCCCACATAACTGTTTAAGTAACAAGGGAAGTACAACTAGATCTGGGGGTCCTTGTTCATCAGTCACTGAAAGTAAGCATGCAGGTACAGCAGGCAGTGAAGAAAGCTAATGGCATGTTGGCATTCATAACATGAAGGGTTGAGTATGGAGTTGAGTATTGAATGGGTGCAAGAAGGTCCTTCAGCAGGGGGGTACACAAAAGGCTGGAGAAACTCAGCGGGTGCAGCAGCATCTAAGGGGCGAAGGAGATAGGCGACGTTTCGGGCCGAAACCCTTCTTCAGACTTCAAGGTCCTTCAGCAGTTGTGCAGGGCCCGAGTGAGACCACACCTGGAGTATTGTGTGCAGTTTTGGTCTCCAAATTTGAGGAAGGACATTCTTGCTATTAAGAGAGTGCAGCGTAGGATCACCAGGTTAATTCCCGGGATGGCGGGATTGTCATATGTCGATAGAATGGAGGATTGGGCTTGAATACACTGGAATTTAGAAGGATGAGAGGTGATCTTATTGAAACATATAAAATTATTAAGGGATTGGACACGCTAGAGGCAGGAAACATGCTCCCAATGTTGGGGGAGTCCAGAAACAGGCGCCACAGTTTAAGCATAAGGGGGAGGCCATTTAGAGCGGAGATGAGGAAAAACTATTTCACACAGAGAGTTGTGAATCTGTGGAATTCTCTGCCACAGAGGGAAATGGAGGCCGGTTCTCTGGATGCTTTCAAGAGAGAGCTAGATAGAGCTCTTAAAGATAGTGGAGTCAAGGGATATGGGGAGAAGGCAGGAATGGGGTACTGATTGGGGATGATCAGCCATGATCATAGTGAATGGCGGTGCTGGCTCGAAAGGCCGAATGGCCTACTCCTGCATCATTGTCTATTGTCTGAATTATTATCTGAATGGTGGCAGATTAGGTAAGGGGGAGATGCAACGAGACCTGGGTGTCATGGTACACCAGTCATTGAAAGTAGGCATGCAGGTGCAGCAGGCAGTGAAGAAAGCAAATGGTATGTTAGCATTCATAGCGAAAGGATTTGAGTATAGGAGCAGGGAGGTTCTACTGCAGTTGTACAGGGTTTTGGTGAGGCCACACCTGGAGTACTGCGTACAGTTTTGGTCTCCAAATCTGAGGAAAGACATCCTTGCCATAGAGGGGGTACAGAGAAGATTCACCAGACTGATTCCTGGGATGTCAGGACTTTCATATGAGGAAAGATTGGATAGACTCGGTTTGTACTCGATGGAATTTAGAAGATTGAGGGGGGATCTTATAGAAACCTACAAAATTCTTAAGGGGTTGGACAAGCTAGATGCTGGAAGATTGTTCCCGATGTTGGGGGAGTCCAGAACAAGGGGTCACAGTCTAAGGATAAGGGGGAATTCCTTTAGGACCGAAATGAGGAAAACATTCTTTACACAGAGAGTGGTGAGTCTCTGGAATTCTCTGCCACAGAAGGTAGTTGAGGCCAGTTCATTGGCTATATTTAAGAGGGCGTTAGATGTGGCACTTGTGGCTAAAGGGATCAGGGGGTATGGAGAGAAGGCAGGTACGGGATACTGAGTTGGATGATCAGCCATGATCACATTGAATGGCGGTGCAGGCTCGAAGGGCCGAATGGCCTACTCCTGCACCTATTTTCTATGTTTCTATGTTTCTATGTCTATTGTCTATTGCCAACTTGTACCTTTGGCCCAATACGTGAACCTATTTCAGTTGTTTTTCGAACAATGCAGTAATGATGACACTATGATCCAGCAATCACGCCCAGTACAGGCGAATGTTGGAACATAGAAAAGGTCTGAAGAAGGGTCTCGACCCGAAACGTCACCCATTCCTTTTCGCCAGAGACGCTGCCTGTCCCGCGCCGTTACTCCAGCATTTTGTGTCTATCTATAGAAAGGTACAGCATAGTTACCTTCGCCCCACAATGTCTGCTCCAAACATGCCTAGATGAACTAATGTCACCTGCCTGTACACGATGCACGTTAGGAGAATCGGGCGGAGTGAATGGGTCTGTGAGAGAGATAAATGCAATCAAAAGGAACTGCAGATGCTGGTTTGTACCAAAGATGGACATAAAATGCTGGAGTAACTCAGCCCTGAAGAAGGGTCCTGATGCAAAACGTCACCCATCCATTTTCACCATAGACGCTGCCTGACCCTCTTAGTTCTGTATTCATGTCTACTGTGTTGTGTTGTGCTGAAGCAAAGCAAGAATTTCATTGTCCTATCTGGGGCACATGGGACAATAAACTCACTTGAATCTTGAATCTTGAATCTCCGGCACTTTCATAAGTTCACATGTTCTACGAGCAAAATTAGGCCATTTGGCCTATCAGGCCTACTCCACCATTCATTCATGGCTGATCTAAGTAAGTAAGTAAGCTTATGGGCCAAGTATTCACATACAAGGAATTTGCCTTGGTGCTCCACCCACAAGTAACAACATGACCATATAACCATATAACCATCCAACAATTACAGCACGGAAACAGGCCTTCTCGGCCCTTCCAGTCCGTGCCGACCATTTATTTTCCCCTAGTCCCATCTACCTGCACTCAGACCACACCCCTCCATTCCCTTCCCGTCCATATACCTATCCACTTTACTTTTAAATGTTACAATCGATCCTGCCTCCACCACTTCTGCAGGAAGATCATTCCACACAGCCACCACTCTCTGAGTGAAGAAGTTCCCCCTCATGTTACCCCTAAACTTCTGTCCCTTAATTCTCAAATCATGTCCTCGTGTTTGAATCTTCCCTACCCTCAATGGGAAAAGCTTATCCACGTCAACTCTGTCTATCCCTTTCATCATTTTAAAGATCTCAAACAAGTCCCCCCTTAACCTTCTGCGCTCCAAAGAATAAAGACCTAACTTGTTCAACCTTTCTCTGTAACTTAGTTGCTGGAACCCAGGCAACATTCTAGTAAATCTCCTCTGTACTCTCTCTATTTTGTTGACATCCTTCCTATAATTAGGCGACCAAAATTGTACACCATACTCCAGAATTGGTCTCACCAATGCCTTGTACAATTTTAACATTACTTCCCTACTCCTATATTCAATGCTCTGATTTATAAAGGCCAGCACACCAAAAGCTTTCTTTACCACCCTATCTGCATGTGATTCCACCTTCAGGGAACTATGCTGAGTTATCCCTATTTAATGAAGGCTGTAAACGCATCGAGGGCAGCTCAAAGAAGATAGTTTACTTTACTTAATGTTTAAGAAGGAATGGCAGATGCTGGAAAATCGAAGGTGGACAAAAAATGCTGGAGAAACTCAGCGGGTGAGGCAGGCAGCATCTATGGAGCGAAGGAATCGGTAACCCACAAGTAACAACATGACATACAGTGACAGTTACGAATGACTCAGGAAACACTAAACATTAATAATAATAAAACATTAATGATAAAACACCGTTGATCAAGCACGTGAACCAACAAAATACCAGATCAAAGGGAGGCTACAGATTTCTGGCTGTTGAGTAGAGCAACTACTCGTGGATAAAAACTGTTTTTATGTCTGGCTGTGGCACCTATCTCTCCCTCTCAACACCATTCTCCTGGCTTCTCCCCGTAACTCCTGACACCCGTACTGATCACGCCTCTATGTCAATCTACATCTTTAAAAGATTCATAGACGCGGCCTCCACAGTCTTGAATTCCGCAGATTCACCACTCTCTGGACTAAAGAAATTCCTCCTCATCTCGTTCCTAAAAGAACGTCCTTCCATTGTGAGGCTGTGCCCTCTGGACCAAGACTCGCCCGCTCGTGGAAACACCCTCTCCACATCCGCTGTTATTCAGGCTTTTCACTGCTCGATAAGTTTGTGTGTGAGAGAGAGAGAGAGAGAGAGAGAGAGTTTTGAAGGAAGAGATGGAGAGGAACGGTACTGATTATAGAGACAAGAAGCTGGGGTAACTCAGCGGGACAGGCAGCAGCACCTCTGGAGAGAAGGAACGGGTGACGTTTCGGGTCGAGACCCTTCCTCTATGCCCTTGTGGCTAAGGAGATCAGAGGGTATGGAGAGAAGGCAGGTACGGGATACTGAGATGGATGATCAGCCATGATCAAATTGAATGGCGGTGCAGGCTCGAAGGGCCGAATGGCCTACTCCTGCACCTAATTTCTATGTTTCTATGAAGAAGGGTCTGAAGAAGGGTCTCGACCCGAAACGTCGCCTATCTCCTTCGCCCCTTAGATGCTGCTGCACCCGCTGAGTTTCTCCAGATTTTTGTGTACCCTTCTATGTTTCTATGTTCCTCTATCTTCGATTTCAACCAGCATCTGCAGTTCCTTCCTACACGGATCTTATTGAAACACATAAGGTTGTTAAGGGATTGGACCCGCTAGAGGCAGGAAACATGTTCCTAATGTTGGGGGAGTCCAGAACCAGGGGCCACAGTTTAAGAAGAAGAATCCTTTCATAGCGAAAGGATTTGAGTATAGGAGCAGGGAGGTTCTACTGCAGTTGTACAGGGTTTTGGTGAGGCCACACCTGGAGTACTGCGTACAGTTTTGGTCTCCAAATCTGAGGAAAGACATCCTTGCCATAGAGGGGGTACAGAGAAGATTCACCAGACTGATTCCTGGGATGTCAGGACTTTCATATGAGGAAAGATTGGATAGACTCGGCTTGTACTCGCTGGAATTTAGAAGATTGAGGGGGGATCTTATAGAAACCTACAAAATTCTTAAGGGGTTGGACAAGCTAGATGCTGGAAGATTGTTCCCGATGTTGGGGGAGTCCAGAACAAGGGGTCACAGTCTAAGGATAAGGGGGAATTCCTTTAGGACCGAAATGAGGAAAACATTCTTTACACAGAGAGTGGTGAGTCTCTGGAATTCTCTGCCACAGAAGGTAGTTGAGGCCAGTTCATTGGCTATATTTAAGAGGGCGTTAGATGTGGCACTTGTGGCTAAAGGGATCAGGGGGTATGGAGAGAAGGCAGGTACGGGATACTGAGTTGGATGATCAGCCATGATCACATTGAATGGCGGTGCAGGCTCGAAGGGCCGAATGGCCTACTCCTGCACCTATTTTCTATGTTTCTATGTTTCTATGTAAGAATAAGGGGTAAGCCATTTAGAACAGAGATGAGGAAACACTTTTTCACACAGAGAATTGTGAGTCTGTGGAATTCTCTGCCTCAGAGGGCGATGGTGGCCGGTTCTCTGGATACTTTCAAGAGAGAGCTAGATAGGGCTCTTAAAGATAGCGGAGTCAGGGGATATGGGGAGAAGGCAGGAATGGGGTACTGATTGGGGATTACACAAAAAGCTGGAGAAACTCAGCGGGTGCAGCAGCATCTAAGGAGCGAAGGAGATAGGCGACGTTTCGGGTCGAGACCCTTCTTCAGACTGATTGGGGATGATCAGCCATGATCACATTGAATGGCGGTGCTGGTTCGAAGGGCCGAATGGCCTACTCCCCTGCACCTATTGTCTATTGTCTATTAGATTGGTACTGATTGATTGGGTCGATGAGCTGGCAGAGCCTTGAAGGGCCATAAGGCCTCTTGTGTCGGAATGAAATATAATATCAGGAATAATGGGAACAGCTTCTCTCGATTCATCCGGCATAAATCCATCGTTACCATTATGTAACTTTTCCCATTGGAAACTTTATTTTTGCAGACATTGCCTTGTGACTACCAATAAAGAGTTTAGTTTCCTGCAGGCTTGCTTGATGCTGTCGGGCACATGCTGAATCATTCATTTCCCGCAATTCATTAATACACTGTTCAGGATGAATTGTTCTGACATTTATTGCCTATTACCATATTTGTTCTGCTAGCCTCTTTTCTGATAACAATTAAAAAATGATTTATCTTAAATATTGAGATGAAGTTTACACTCATTAAGTTGATAGATGGGGAACCAACCGGGAGAGAGAAGGGAGGGTGGGGTGGGGATGGAAGGTTGCTATTTGCACATCCAGTCAACAATGAAGACTCCTGTGTTAAGTTACAGTATCAGAACTGTAGCAGCAGAGGGGCTATAAAACTTCCTCAGGCACTCGACGGCTGTTTTATCCAACCAGGTTTTATTAAACCACACCAAAACAAAGTTTGACACTGAACAGGGGATCTATCATGGCTGATCTATCTCTCCCAACTAACCCCGTTCTCCTGCCCGCTCCCCACAATCCCTGACACCCGTAGCGATATGAGGTTGCTTTGGCAAGAAAGGTGAAAGTAAATCCAAAGGGTTTCTACAGCTATATTAATAGCAAAAGGATAACGAGGGATAAAATTGGACCATTCGAGAGCCAGAATGGACAGCTATCTGCAGAGCCAAAAGAGATGGGGGAGATACTGAACAATTTATTTTCTTCAGTATTCACCAAGGAGAAGGATATTGAACTCTGTGAGGTAAGGGGAAAAAAGTAGAGTAGCTATGGAAACTATGAGATTCAAAGAGGAGGAAGTACTGACACTTTTGAAAAATATAAAAGTGGATAAGTCTCCAGGTCCTGACAGGATATTCCCTAGGACATTGAGGGAAGTTAGTGTAGAAATAGCAGGGACTATGACAGAAATATTTCAAATTTAGAAACGGGAATAGTACCGGAGGATTGGCGTACTGCGCATGTTGTTCCATTGTTTAAAAAGGGTTCAAAGAATAAACCTAGCAATTATAGGCCTGTTAGTTTGACTTCAGTGGTGGGCAAATTAATGGAAAGGATACATAGATAATATATATAAGCATCTGGATATACAGGGTCTGATCAAGAACAGTCAACATGGATTTGTGCCTGGAAGGTCATGTTTGACAAACGTTCTTGAATTTTTTGAAGAGGTTACTTTGGAAATTGATGAGGGTAAAGCAGTGGATGTTGTCTATATGGGTTTCAGTAAGGCCTTTGACAAGGTTCCCCATGGAAGGTTGGTTAAGAAGGTTCAATCTTTGGGTGTTAATGGCGGAGTAGCAAGATGGATTCAACAGTGGCTGAATGGGAGATGCCAGAGAGTAATGGTGGATGGCTGTTTGTCAGGTTGGAAGCCGGTGACCAGTGGGGTGCCTCAGGGATCTGTGTTGGGTCCACTGTTGTTTGTCATGTGCATCAATGATCTAGATGATGGGGTGGAAAATTGGATAAGTAAGCATGCAGATGATACTAAGATAGGTGGTGCTGTGGATAATGAAGTAGATTTTCAAAGTCTACAGAGAGATTTGGGCCATTTGGAAGAGTGGGCTGAAAGATTGCAGATGAAGTTTAATGTTGATAAGTGTGAGATGCTACATCTTGGCAGGACAAATCAAAATAGGACGTACATGGTAAATGGTAGGGAATTGAGGAATGCTGTGGAACAGAGGGATCTAGGAATAACTGTGCATAGTTCCCTGAAGGTGGAATCGCATGTAGATAGGGTGGTAAAGAAAGCTTTTGGTGTGCTGGCCTTTATAAATCAGAGCATTGAATATAGGAGTAGGGAAGTAATGTTAAAATTGTACAAGGCATTGGTGAGACCAATTCTGGAGTATGGTGTACAATTTTGGTCCCCTAATTATGTCAACAAAATAGAGAGAGTACAGAGGAGATTTACTAGAATGTTGCCTGAGTTCCAGCAACTAAGTTACAGAGAAAGGTTGAACAAGTTAGGTATTTATTCTTTGGAGCGCAGAAGGTTAAGGGGGGACTTGATTGAGGTCTTTAAAATGATGAAAGGGATAGACAGAGTTGACGTGGATAAGCTTTTCCCATTGAGAGTAGGGAAGATTCAAACAAGAGGGCATGACATGAGAATTAAGGGACATTCTTGCTATTGAGGGAGTGCAGCGTAGGTTTACCAGGTTAATTCCCGGGATGGCGACACTGTCATATGCTGAGAGAATGGAGCGGCTGGGCTTGTACACTCTGGAGTTTAGAAGGATGAGAGGGGATCTCATTGAACATATAAGATTGTTAAGGGTTTGGACACCCTAGAGGCAGGAAACATGTTTCCGATGTTGGGGGAGTCCAGAACCAGGGGCCACAGTTTAAGAATAAGGAGTAAGCCATTTAGAACGGAGACGAGGAAACACTTTTCCTCAGCAAGAGTGGTGAGTCTGTGGAATTCTCTGCCTCAGAGGGCGGTGGAGGCCGGTTCTCTGGATACTTTCAAGAGAGAGCTAGATAGGGCTCTTAAAGATAGCGGAGGCAGGGGATTACAGAGTTGACGTGGATAAGCTTTTCCCATTGAGGGTAGGGAAGATTCAAACAAGAGGGCATGACATGAGAATTAAGGGACAGAAGTTTAGGGGTAACATGAGGGGGAACTTCTTTACTCAGAGAGTGGTGGCTGTGTGGAATGATCTTCCTGCAGAAGTGGTGGAGGCAGGATCGATTTTAACATTTAAAAGTAAAGTGGATAGGTATGTGGACGGGAAGGGAATGGAGGGGTATGGTCTGAGTGCAGGTAGATGGGACTAGGGGAAAATAAATGTTCGGCACGGACTGGAAGGGCCGAGAGGGCCTGTTTCCGTGCTGTAATTGTTATATGGTTATATGGTTATGATATGGTGAGAAGGCAGGAACGGGGTACTGATTGTGGATGATCAGCCATGATCACATTGAATGGCGGCGCTGGCTCGAAGGGCCGAATGGCCTCCTCCTGTGTCTATTGTCTATTGTCTATTGACAGTTGCTACCAGCACTGCAGTGCGTCGCTTCCAGGGACAAAGGGCTGGATGTGATGGCGTCTGGGACACGCGGCCAGGGCTGATGGTGGAGGTAGATGTGATCGTGATGTTCACGCGGCTTTTAGAAGGAAATGCAGGGAGTGGAGGAATATGGATCACTCACAGGCAGATAAGAGTGAGTGGGCCTCAGCATCTATGTTCGACACAGGCATTGTGGGCTGAAGAAGACAGCTCTCTGAAGATGGTTCTGACCTGAAACATCACCTGTTCCTTTTCTCCAGAGATGCTGCCTGACCTGCAGAGTCGCTCCAGCACTTTGCATCTATCCTCTATCTGGGCTGAAGGGCCTGTTGCTGGACTGTACTGTCCTGTGTTGTACTCGCTTGTACTCGCTGGAATTTAGGAGATTGAGGGGGGATCTTATAGAAACTTACAAAATTCTTAAGGGGTTGGACAAGCTAGATGCTGGAAGATTGTTCCCGATGTTGGGGGAGTCCAGAACAAGGGGTCACAGTCTAAGGTTAAGGGGGAATTCCTTTAGGACCGAGATGAGGAAAACGTTCTTTACACAGAGAGTGGTGAGTCTCTGGAATTCTCTGCCACAGAAGGTAGTTGAGGCCAGTTCATTGGCTATATTTAAGAGGGCGTTAGATGTGGCACTTGTGGCTAAGGGGATCAGAGGGTATGGAGAGAAGGCAGGTACAGGATACTGAGTTGGATGATCAGCCATGATCATATTGAATGGCGGTGCAGGCTCGAAAGGCCGAATGGCCTACTCCTGCACCTATTGTCTATGTTTCTATGTTAATCCGATAACAAACCCTCAAAGATGTTTATTTATCGTCATCTGGGGAACATGGATGTTATAAATGGTATTGAGAGCAAGGGGGGAAATATACAGTGAATGACAAGACCCTTAAGAGCAGTAATACACTGTGGCTTAACTTGGCATCATGTTGGATGGGATAGTTGGGCCGAAGGGCTTGTTCCTGTGCTGTAACTGTGCGATGTACTTTGGCACGGTACGGTGGAGCTGCAAACCAGAGACCCGGGTTCGATCCTGACTACGGGCGCTGTCCGTACGGAGTTTGCACGTTCTCCCCGTGACCTGCGTGGGTTTACTCCGGGTGCTCCGGTTTCCTCCCCCGCTCTAAAGACGTGCAGGTCTGTAGATTAATCGGCTTGGTGTAAATTTAAAATTGTCCCTAGTGTTAGTGTGCGGGGATCGCTGGTCGGCGCAGGTAACAATAGGCCTGCTTCAGCGCCGTATCTCGAAACTAAATTAAACGAGACCATGTTCTAATAAAATGGGATCGTGCGGGATTAGCGTGCGTGGGTCAGCATGTGACCTCTACCCCTTTGCGGACATTGGACTCTGTGGAAATGGTGCGTTACATTTATGGGAACTACCTCGGGGACTATTCCAGTTTCTAATGACGTTTGAAATATTTCTGTCATAGTCCCGGCTATTTTTACACTAACTTCCCTCAATGTCCTAGGGAATATCCTGTCAGGACCTGGAGACTTATCCACTTTAATATTTTTCAAAAGTGTCAGTACTTCTTTTACTTTGAAACTCATAGTATCCATAACTACTCTACTAGTTTCTCGTTGATCTATCTCAGGAGCCAGCAACCTACAGCCAATGGGCCGGATGTTTTTTCGATTAGTTTTCTTGATCTGGGAACTACAGCTCATCCCGGGACACACAGGGCCTAATTGAACAACAGGTGAAAACTAATGCGAAAATCAACTCCAAGTGTCACACTATCTGCTCGCCATCTGCTCACAGACATGGGTCCTGGTCCCTGTGCAGATCAAGGTTCCCAACCCCTGCTCCATCTGTTATACTCGATTTTATTGCTGTACGCTAGATCCAGGTGGCACAGTGGCGCAGCGGTAAGGTTGCTGCCTTACAGCTCCAGATCCCGGGGACACACACAGTTTAAGAATAAGGGGTAAGCCATTTAGAACGGAGACAAGGAAACACTTTTTCTCACAGAGAGTGGTGAGTCTGTGGAATTTTCTGCCTCAGAGGGCGGTGGAGGCCGGTTCTCTGGATGCTTTCACGAGAGAGCTAGATAGGCCTCCTAAAGATAGCGGAGTCAGGGGATATGGGGAAAAGGCAGGAACGGGGTACTGATTGGGGATGATCAGCCATGATCACATTGAATGGCGGTGCTGGCTCAAAGGGCCAAATGGCCTAATCCTGCACCCATTGTCTATTGTCTATTGTCTATCCGGATGCTTAAGGGCCTGTCCTACCAGCATGCAACTCTATGCGATGAGCGCGATCAAACTAGAAGCGGGGGCCGCGCGGAGGTCGGGTGATCCCCTGTACAGGGCCGTTCCCACCAGCATGCGCCTGCATGCGGCAAGCGCATCCAAAGCGGCAGCGAGGGCCGCGTGGAGGTCGGGTGAGTGGCGCAACGCGGCGCAAAGTGAGGCGAACTTGGAGCGAAGTCTAAGGTAAGTTCGCCAGGACAGAGAGGGGCACACAGAGAGGGGCACAGAGGCACACACACACAGAGGGCCACGGAGCCACACACAGAGAGGGTCACGGAGGCACCTACAGAGAGGGTCACGGAGGCATGACGTCGAGGCGGTGTGTAATGCGTCGAGGCGACTGCGAGCCGACAAGCCGTTGCCGCGCGGAATTTTTGAACATAGTCAGTTTTTCGGAGCCCCGCGCGATGTCGGGACGAACTCCGCACAATTCCGCACGGCTCCGGCGATCGAAGTGGGACCGGCCCCGCGACGCCGGACGGTTCAAGCGACCACGTTAGGTCGCGCTCATCGCATGGAGTTGCATGCTGGTGGGACAGGCCCTTTACAGTATATCTGGTTCCCATCCTGTCGAGGGGTACTTGATGTGAATTTTAAATTGTCGCTCGTGTGTGTAGGATAGTGTTGATGAGCGGGCAACGCTGGTCGGCGCGGACTCGTGGGCTGAGGGGGGGGCCTGTTTCCGCGCGCGCTGTGTCTCTTAACGGAACAAGAAGTCTGCTCCATCTGGGCAGCTTGCAAATAAAAAGCCTTTCCGTGTTCCCTGGTCCACGTGACAATATTAAATGTAAACCTTCAGTAATAACTACTGGAGAAGCAGCTGCGATGGCATACTTCTGGTTTCTCATGGGGAACCTCCACTTACACACACATCCGTGAGATGTCGGAATGTAAAGCTGTGCGTGCAGAATCCCAGATGCTTCCTGGGATGAGTGCAGCTCAGCAGTAAGATGCAGAATATAACCGCTGGCATTTATCATTTTAACAACGCCCCAAAGTGCTTAAAAAGGGAATAATCAGACAAAATCAAAAAGCAGTGCTGGAAATCTGAGATAGATCTAACAAAAATACAGGGCTGCGCTGAAAATACTAACAGTTCAGTACTGAGTATTCAGCGGAGTACAGAAGTTGGGAGGCCATGTTGCAGTTATGTAAGCGTTATGCAGGGCTCGAGTGAGAACTAGCGGTCTCACTAAGGCCCTTCAGTTGTACAAGGCCCTAGCGAGACCACACCTGGAGTATTGTGTGCTGTTTTGGTCTCCAAATTTGAGGAAGGACATCCTTGCTATTGAGGGAGTGCAGCGTAGGTTCACCAGGTTAATTCCCGGGATGGCGGGACTGTCATATGTTCAAGTCACTTTTATTTATATAGTACATTTAAAAAACAACTCTCGTTGGCCAAAGTGCTTTACATTGGTATATGTTGATAGAACGGAGCGGCTGGGCTTGTACACTCTGGAGTTTAGAAGGATGAGAGGGAATCTCATTGAAACATGTACAATTATTAAGGGATTGGACACGCTAGAGGCAGGAAACATGTTCCCGATGTTGGGGGAGTCCAGAACCAGGGGCCACAGTTTAAGAATAAGGGGTGAGCCATTTAGAACAGAGATGAGGAAACACTTTTTCTCACAGAGAGTTGTGAGTCTGTGGAATTCTCTGCCTCAGAGGGCGGTGGAAGCCGGTTCTCTGGATGCTTTCAAGAGAGAGCTAGATAGGGCTCTTAAAGACAGCGGAGTCAGGGGATATGTGGAGAAGGCAGGAACGGGGCACTGATTGCTCTCCCCCCTCTCTTTCTCCCCCCTCTCTCTCCCCCTCTCCCTCCCCCTCTCTCTCCCCCTCCTTTTTTTTTTCCTTTTAAAAACTTTATTCGACACAATCATATGATACAACACATCAAAACATAATCAAAATAACACTATATCAAAACAAATCATTGTAGTACAACAGTACATTCATTGTTTACAATACTCTCAACCCCACGCGGTGACCAGCGTTGACGGAAGGCCTCCAGTGTCCCCGTGGACACCGCGTGTTCCCTCTCCATCCCCCTCTCCCTCTCCCCCTCTCTCTCCCCCTCTCTCTCCCCCTCTCCCTCTCCCCCTCTCTCTCCCCTCTCTCTCCCCCTCTCCCTCTCCCCCTCTCTCCCCCTCTGTCTCTCCCCCTCTCCCTCTCCCCCTCTCCCTCTCCCCCTCTCTCCCCCCTCTGTCTCTCCCCCTCTCTCCCCCCTCTGTCTCTCCCCCTCTCTCTCCCCCTCTCTCTCCCCCTCTCTCTCCCCCTCTCTCTCCCCCTCTCTCTCCCCCTCTCTCTCCCCCTCTCCCTCTCCCACTCTACCCCTCTCTCTCCCCCTCTCTCTCCCCCTCTCCCTCTCCCCCTCTCCCCCTCTCTCTCCCCCTCTCTCTCCCCCTCTCCCTCTCCCACTCTACCCCTCTCTCTCCCCCTCTCTCTCCCCCTCTCTCCCCCTCTCACTCTACCCCTCTCTCTCCCCCTCTCTCTCCCCCTCTCCCTCTCCCCCTCTCCCCCTCTCTCTCCCCCTCTCTCTCCCCTCTCCCTCTCCCACTCTCCCCCTCTCTCTCCCCCTCTCCCTCTCCCCCCTCTCCCCCTCTCTCTCCCCCTCTCTCTCCCCCTCTCCCTCTCCCCCTCTCCCCCTCTCTCTCCCCCTCTCCCTCTCCCACTCTCCCCCTCTCTCTCCCCCTCTCCCTCTCCCCCTCTCCCCCTCTCTCTCCCCCTCTCTCCTCACCTCTCTCCCCCTCTCCCCCTCTCTCTCCCCCTCTCTCTCCTCCCCTCTCTCTCCCTCTGTCCCTCTCCCAGTAATTCAGAGAGGCCAGTGGCTGGCCTGGTTTTGCAGGGCTGTGACTGAGCCGCGAGGAGCCGTCTTTGCTAATCTGCCCGTGCTCCTGAGGGCTTGATGCACGTGCCCTGGCTCGCTCTGAAGCCGAGCTCCCAGCAGGGCCAAAGGAGACATTGCTCTTTATTGATGCTACTCACACATATCCTCTCATCTGCGCTTAATTCTTTGTGAAACCAAAGCCAGATTTGAACCTCCGAGCTGGGCCATGTAATACAACACGTCTCAAAAACAATTCCAGGAGCCTTCTTTACATGAGATCTCGTGGGAGTCTGAACCAAAATCATTGTGTACCGAAGCCCAGGGGCCTCTCCGGATAAGCATCAGAGATAGTCATATCTCCATTTTATCTTGCAAAGCAGCAAAATGCCATTTCAACCCTCTGATGTTATTCAGCCAATATATATTTTCCTGTAACATATGAAACTTAAAGCATGGTGTGTGGGAAGGAGCTGCAGATGTTGGTTTAAACGTCTGGCTAATTGGCTTCTGTTAATTGTCCCGAGTGTGTCGGATGGAACTAGTGTGTGTGGGCGATCGTTGGTCAGCATGAATTCGATGGGCCGAAGGGCCTGCTTCCACGCTGAATCTCTGGAACCTTTCCCGACAATTCCCAATAATTCTACCGCTCACCAACACTCGGGGTCATTGACAGTAGACAACGGGTAACCTTCCAACCCGCACGCCTTTTGGGACGTGGGAGGAAACCGAAGCATTCGGAGGAAACCCACGCGGTCACAGGGAGAACACGCAAACTCCACACAGACAGCATGTGAGAATCAGGATTGAACCCGGGTTGATGGGGCTATGAGGCAGCGGGTGCTTCTGTTTCCGCCCACATCCAAAAAATGTTTGTAGGAAACATAGAAAATAGGCGCAGGAGTAGAGGCCATTCAGCCCTTTGAGCCAGCATCGGCATTCAATGTGATCATGGCTGATCATCCACAATCAGTACCCCGTTCCTGCCTTCTCCACATATCCCTTCATTCCTTTAGCCCCAAGAGCCCTATCCAGCTCTCATTTGAAAGCATCCTGTGAATTGGCCTCCACTGCCTTCTGTGGCAGAGAATTCCACAGATTCACAACTCTCTGGGTGAAAAGGATTTTTCTCATCTCAGTCCTAAATGGCCGACCCCTTATTCTTACACCGTTGCCCCTGGTTCTGGACTCTCCCAACATGGGGAATATTTTTCCTGCATCTAACCTGTCCAATCCCTTAAGAATTTTATGTGTTTCCAGAAGATCTCCTCTCATCCTTCTATATTCCAGACTATGCAAGCCCAGTCGACCCATTCCTTCATCATATGACAGTCCCGCCATCCCAGCAATTAACCTCATGAATCTACACTGCACCCCCTCAATAGCAAGAATGTCCTTCCTCAAATTAGGGGACAAAAACAGCACACAATACTCCAGGTGTGGTCTCACCAGGTCTCAAGGGTTGATTGGCCTCTGCAAATTGCCCCCGAATGTGTAGGGAGTGGCTGAGAAAGTGGGAAAACATAGAACTTGTGTGAACCGGTGGTCATAGAAACATAGAAACATAGAAAATTAGGTGCAGGAGTCGAGGCCATTCGGCCCTTCGAGCCTGCACCGCCATTCAATATGATCATGGCTGATCATCCAACTCAGTATCCCGTACCTGCCTTCTCTCCATACCCCCTGATCCCTTTAGCCACAAGGGCCACATCTAACTCCCTCTTAAATATATCCAATGAACTGGCCTCAACTACATTCCCTTGGCAGGGAATTCCACAGATTCACCACTCTCTGTGTGAAAAATGTTTTTCTCATCTCGGTCCTAAAAGACTTCCCCCTTATCCTTAAACTGTGACCCCTTGTTCTGGACCTCCCCAACATCGGGAACAATCTTCCTGCATCTAGCCTGTCCAACCCCTTAAGAATTTTGTAAGTTTCTATGATATCCCCCCTCAATCTTCTAAATTCTAGCGAGTACAAGCCGAGTCTATCCAGTCTTTCTTCATATGGAAGTCCTGCCGTACCAGGAATCAGTCTGTTCGATGGTCAGTACGGACAGTGGGCTGAAGGGCCTGTTTCCATGCTGTAACTTGCAATCTACCCGCTGCACCACCACACCAGGTGTTGGCTCGAAGGGCCGAATGGCCTACTCCTGCACCTATTGTCTATTGTTGTACCGCCATGCAATACAGAAAAAAGCAACCTCTACTCTCAAGAATTTAAGCGGTATCTCAATGAACATTCAAATCACCAAGGCTTATATTGATCCCACTTACGGACACAAAGTGCTGCAGGCAGCGTCTGTGGCGAAGTGTTTAAGAAGGAACCGCAGATGCTGGAGAATCGAGGGGTACACAAAAAGCTGGAGAAACTCAGCGGGTGCAGCAGCATCTAAGGAGCGAAGGAGATAGGCAACGTTTCGGGCCGAGACCCTTCTTCAGACTGATCCGCATCTGTGGAGAACATGGATAGAAACATAGAAACATAGAAAATATGTGCAGGAAGAGGCCATTCGGCCCTTCGAGCCAGCACCGCCATTCATTGTGATCATGGCTGATCGTCCCCTATCAATAACCCGTGCCTGCCTTCTCCCCATATCCCTTGACTCCACTAGCCCCTAGAGCTCTATCCAACTCTCTCTTAAATCCATCCAGTGATTTGGCCTCCACTGCCCTCTGTGGCAGGGAATTCCACAAATTCACAACTCTCTGGGTGAAAAACGTTTTTTCTCACCTCAGACTTAAATGACCTCCCCTTTATTCTAAGACTGTGTGGCCCCTGGTTCTGGACTCACCCAACATTGGGAACATTTTTCCTGCATCTAGCTTGTCCAGGAAAAATGATAGGTGATGTTCCAGGTCGGGATCTTTCCTCAGTCTCAAGAAGGGTCTGGTCCCTGAAACACGTGCCATCCTTGTGCCATCCATCTGCCATCCAGCCAGATGTATGGCGCTGTAAGGCAGCAACTCTACCGCTGCACGACTCTGCCACCCTGTTGTGTTGGAAAATACGTTATTAGAAAATATGTTCAACACATTTAGGGCCAAAGGACCGTTTCCCGTGGCTCTCGACCCAGCCCGTCACCCATTCCTTCTCTCCAGAGATGCTGCCCGATCTGCGGAGTTACTCCAGCACTTTATTCTATTGTATACCTGCATCTGCATTTCCTATGTGTTGGACTGAGCGAAGGTGTACAAATTGCCCCTCGGGTGCGTCGGACAGTGTTAATGTGCGGGGATCGCTAGTCGACACGGTGGGCCGAAGGGACTGTTTCCGCGCTGTATCTCAAAACTAAACTAAACTAAACTAAGCTGTCTGCTACAGTGCTGCGTTTGTATCATAGAAACATAGGTGCAGGAGTAGGCCATTCGGCCCTTCGAGCCTGCACCGCCATTCAATGTGATCATGGCTGATCATCCAACTCAGTATCCTGTACCTGCCTTCTCTCCATACCCCCTGATCCCTTTAGCCACAAGGGCCACATCTAACTCCCTCTTAAATATAGCCAATGAACTGGTCTCAACTACCCTCTGTGGCAGAGAGTTCCAGAGACCCACCACTCTCTGTGTAAAGAATGTTTTCCTCATCTCGGTCGTAAAGGAATTCCCCCTTATCCTTAGACTGTGACCCCTTGCCCTGGACCTCCCCCAACATCGGGAACAATCTTCCTGCATCTAGCCTGTCCAACCCCTTAAGACCCCTTAAGAATTTTGTAAGTAAGCATCAATTTAGGTGGCACAGTGGAGTGACGCAAAAGTCCCAGGTTCAATCCTGACCTCAGGTGCCGCCTGCGAGGAGTTTGCACGTTCTCCCTGTGGGCTACCTCCGGGAGCTCCAGTTTCCTCCCGCATCCCAAAGAATCGAACGAATGAATGAATCAATTAATTAATTAATTAATTAATTAATTGATTAAGTTTATTGGCCAAGTATCCACATACAAGGAATTTGCCTTGGCGCTCCGCCCGCAAGTGACGACATTTCATACGATGACAGTTAAGAGTGATACGTAAAACATGAAACGTTAATAAAGACATGGGGGGTTTGTGGGGAAATTGGCCTCAGTATATTCCCCCGAAGCGGGCGAGAAAGTGGGATACCGGAACCAGTGTGTAAAGGACGGAGAGCTCTGGAGTAACTCAGCGGGTCAGGCACGATCTCTGGAGAACATTGATAGGTGATGTTTCGGCTCGTGTCCTATGTTCCAGCACTTTGTATAAACCAGCATCTGCAGTTCTTTATTTCTACAGAGACCTCGTAGTTCTACACAAAACTACATAGATCAACGGGGCGGCACGGTGGCGCAGCGGTAGAGTTGCTGCCTCACAACGCCAGAGACCCGGGTTCCATCCTAACCACGGGCGCTGCCTGTACACAGTTTGCACGTTCTCCCCGTGACCACGTGGGTTTTCTCCGGGTGCTCCAGTTTCCTCCCACACTCCAAAGACGTAGAGGTTTGTAGGTTAATTGGCTTTGGGTAAAATTGTCCCTAGTGTGTGTAAGATAGTGTGCGGGGATCGCTGGTCGGCGCGGACCCGGTGGGAGGAAAGGCCTGTTTCCGCGCTGTATTCCGCGCTAGGAAAAGGGGAGATGCAGCGCGACCTGGGTGTCATGGTACACCAGTCATTGAAAGTAGGCATGCAGGTGCAGCAGGCAGTGAAGAAAGCTAATGGTACGTTAGCTTTCATAGCAAAAGGATTTGAGTACAGGAGCAGGGACGTTCTACTTCAGTTGTATAGGGTCTTGGTGAGACCACACCTGGAGTATTGTGTGCAGTTCTGGTCTCCAAATCTGAGGAAGGACATTATTGCCATAGAGGGAGTACAGAGAAGGTTCACCAGACTGATTCCTGGGATGTCAGGACTGTCTTATGAACAAAGGCTGGAATTCTCTGCCACAGAAGGTCGTTGAGGCCAGTTCTCTGGATACTTTCAAGATAGAGCTAGATAGGGCTCTTAAAAATAGCGGAGTCAGGGGATATGGGGAGAAGGCGATATCATATCATATCGCACAGAGAGTGGTGGGTCTCTGGAACTCTCTGCCACAGAGGGTAGTTGAGGCCAGTTCATTGGCTATATTTAAGAGGGCGTTAGATGTGGCACTTTGAAAGATTGAAAGATTGAAAAGACTAGGCTTGTATTCACTGGAGTTTAGAAGGATAAGGGGACCCCTTATAGAAACATAAACAATTATAAAAGGACTGGACAAACTAGATGCAGGGAAAATGTTCCCAATGTTGGGCGAGTCCAGAACCAGGGGCTTGTATTCACTGGAGTTTAGAAGGATGAGGGGGGATCTTATAGAAACATATGCAATTATAAAAGGACTGGACAAGCTAGGTGCAGGAAAAATGCTCCCAATGTTGGGCGACTCCAGAACCAGGGGTCACAGTCTTAGAATAAAGGGGAGGCCATTTAAGACTGAGGTGAGAAAAAACTTTTTCACCCAGAGAGTTGTGAATTTGTGGAATTCCCTGCCACAGAGGGCAGTGGAGGCCAAATCACTGGATGGATTTAAGAGAGAGTTAGATAGAGCTCTAGGGGCTAGTGGAGTCAAGGGATATGGGGAGAAGGCAGGCACGGGTTATTGATAGGGGACGATCAGCCATGATCACAATGAATGGATGTGCAGGCTCGGAGGGCCAAATGGCCTCCTCTTGAACCTATTTTCTATGTTTCTATGTTTGTGTGTGAAATGCTCTCTGAGCCTTTTTGGACTTTGGCTATCAATTAGCATTTGTCTAATGTTCCATCTTTGATGGATGCATGGCTTGGCCCTTTCCAAAGTTGAGTGTGCGGTTCACCGCCACAGCGTTTGTTTGTTTGCTAATAATCCATCGAACTAACAACTGTGTATTGGGCGCAGGGGACCAAAGAAGATCAGAGGAGCTCAAGGCTTTAAAACACTTCTTTGATCCCTGGTTGCTTCAGCAATTCCTGGTCGTAACGGAAAGCATCTTTGCAAATGTTCGGGTTCAGCGGCCATCACCTGGCTCAAGGCAGCCGCATGCTAATCAAGAATTCAATGCATTGCTGAACGCCAGGTACTGAGTTATGCTCTGAGGAGCCGGCAAAAAAAATCAAAAAAATCATACATAATAAATAAAGAGACCATCTCTTATAATTCCACACGCGCCGGCTATAGGGAAGGAAGAGTCTCTTTGAAGGGGATCGCTCCGCAGAAACACTTGTGCCTCTGAGCAAGGTATCTGCTGCCTCCACCCACACACTCGCTGATTGAAAGGTGCAGCGTGGAAACAGGCCCTTCAGCCCACCCAGTCCCTGCCGACCATCCAATACATAGAAACATAGAAAACATAGAAAAATAGATGCAGGAGTCGGCCATTCGGCCCTTCGAGCCTGCACCGCCATTCAATGCGATCATGGCTGATCATCCAACTCAGTATCCCGTACCTGCCTTCTCTCCATACCCCCTGATCCCTTTAGCCACAAGGGCCACATCTAACTCCCTCTTAAATATAGCCAATGAACTGGCCTCAACTACCTTCTGTGGCAGAGAATTCCAGAGACCCACCACTCTCTGTGTAAAGAATGTTTTCCTCATTTCGGTCCTAAAGGAATTCCCCCTTATCCTTAGACTGTGACCCCTTGTTCTGGACTCCCCCAACATCGGGAAAAATCTTCCAGCATCTAGCTTGTCCACCCCCTTAAGAATTTTGTAAGTTTCTATATGATCCCCCCTCAATCTTCTAAATTCCAGCGAGTACAAGCCGAGTCTATCCAATCTTTCCTCATATGAAAGTCCTGACTTCCCAGGAATCAGTCTGGTGAATCTTCTTTGTACCCCCTCTATGGCAAGGATGTCTTTCCTCAGATTTGGAGACCAAAACTGTACGCAATACTCCAGGTGTGGTCTCACCAAAACCCTGTACAACTGCAGTAGAACCTCCCTGCTCCTATACTCAAATCCTTTTGCTATGAAAGCTAACATACCATTTGCTGTCTTCACTGCCTGCTGCACCTGCATGCCTACTTTCAATGACTGGTGTACCATGACACCCAGGTCTCGTTGCATCTCCCCCTTTTCTAATCTGCCACCATTCAGATAATAGTCTACCCTCATGTTTTTGCCACCAAAGTGGATAACCTCACATTTATCCACATTATACTGCATCTGCCATGCATCTGCCCATTCACTCAGCCTATCCAAATCACCCTGCAGCCTCCAAGCATCCTCCTCACACCTAACTATACCCCCCAGCTTGGTGTCATCTGCAAATTTGGAGATGTTGCATTGAATTCCCTCGTCCAAATCATTAATATATATTGTAAATAGCTGGGGTCCCAGCACTGAGTCTTGCGGCACCCCACTAGTCACTGCCTGCCATTGTGAAAAGGACCCGTTTACTCCTACCCTTTGCCTCCTGTCTGCTAGCCAGTTCTCTATCCAGACTGGGACAAACTGGGACTAAGCGTGCTATAGACATCACCCAGAACCTTGCGGCACCAGATACGATTAGGTCCAGTTCCATCATTTTTAAAAAACTTTTACCAAGCAGTTCAGAATTATGGAAATTGAGCATTAAAATATTCATACTCGCATCTGGTGAGGAAGATATTCATATTTCAGTGCATAGAAAGATTGGCGCTGATAGGGGTGGCCGGTCAGAACCTTGCTCCCAGGGTGGAAGTGGTTAACACTAGAGAGCGCAGCTATAAGGAGAGAGGGGTAGACTTTAATGGGGATGTGCGGGGTAGGTATTTTACACAGTGTGGTTGGTGGGGTCCAGATACGATAGTGGCGTTTTAACACGCTGTTTTGATGAGCACATGTAAGGAATAGAGGGACATGGATCAGGTACAATCATGGGCATTACCTTGCACTGAAGGTTATTCCCTTTACCATATATCTGGACACTGTGGACAGCTCGATTATCATCATGTATTGTCTTTCCGCTGGCTGGATAGTACCATGTAATCCCGTGCCACCCTCTCCATGGTCGGATAGTCGCCGACTAAACCGTCTCCACCGGAGACGGTTTAGTCGGCGACTATCCGACCACGGATAGCCATGGTTTGCCAGGTGAGGAGGGGGGCTGTGGACCCCCAGCAGGACCAAAAACAAGACCCGTCAAAGGGCGGATGAGCTCCTAGCGAGCCGACGGCCGTCCGCACTTCAGTAGAAGTTGCGATCACTGTCGTACACGGCATTGAATGGTATAGAAGAGAGATTGAGCGATTGTCCATATGGTGCCAGCACAACAACCTGGCCCTCAACACCAGCAAAACCAAGGAACTGATTGCGGACTTTGGAAGGAGTAGGATGGGGACCCACAGTCCTGTTTATATCAACGGGTCGATGGTTGAAAGGGTCAAGAGCTTCAAATTCCTGGGCGTGCACATCTGTGAAGATCTTTCCTGGTCCGAGAACACAGATGCAATTATTAAGAAAGCTCATCAGCGCCTCTACTTCCTGAGAAGATTACGGAGAGTCGGTCTGTCAAGGAGAACTCTCTCTAACTTCTACAGGTGCACAGTAGAGAGCTTGCTGACTGGTTGCATCGTGGCTTGGTTCGGCAACTCGAGCGCCCTGGAGAGGAAAAGACTACAAAAAGTAGTAAACACTGCCCAGTCCATCATCGGCTCTGACCTTCCTTCCATCGAGGGGATTTATCGCAGTCGCTGCCTCAAAAAGGCTGGCAGCATCATCAAGGACCCACATCACCCTGGCCACACACATATCTCCCCACTACCTTCGGGTAGAAGGTACAGGAGCCTGAAGACTGCAACAACCCGGTTTAGGAATAGCTACTTCCCCACAGCCATCAGGCTATTAAACCTGGCTCGGACAAAACTCTGAACATTAATATCCCTCCATCTGTTATTTGCACTTTATTAATTTATTAATTCATGGGTGTATTTATGTATAGAATTGTAGTCAATGCCTTCTATGTTCTGTTGTGCTAGGCAAAGAAAGATTTTCATTGTCCTGTCAGGGACACATGACAATAAACTCTTTTGACTTTGACTTTGACTTGTAAGGAACGATGATAAAGCACACACACACACACACCAAAATCCTAGACTTCCCGTGGCGGAAGTCCGCAGGAACTGGAGGACGGAGACGTGTGGTGCGTCCGTCACCGTTCCCGTCGGAAACCAGCGCCACTGCATCGCTGATGTTTTCAACCGATGATGAATGGATGATGATGATGATGGACGTCACGCAACAGAAGCTTTTCACTGTACCTCGGTACACGTGACAATAAACAAAACTGAGCTAAACTAAACGTGAAGGTAGACAAAAATCAGCGGGTGAGGCAGCATCTAAGGAGCGAAGGAATAGGCGACGTTTCGGGTCGAGACCCTTCTTCAGACTGATGTGGGGGTGGGGGGGCGGGACGAAGAAAGTAAAAGAGGCGGAGACAATGGGCTGTGGGAGAGCTGGGGAGGGGAAGGGAATGAGGGAGAAAGCAGGGACTACCTGAAATTGGAGAAGTCAATGTTCATACCGCTGGGGTGTACTGTTTGTACTGTTTCTAATTGTGTATATGTGGGGGGGGGGGGGGGGAGGGGGAAACGTTTAAATCTCTTCCCTGCACAGAACACCCGACCTTTTCCCTGTCGGGTCTCCGTTGTCGTTGGGGCCTAGCACCGTGGAGCCAGCGGCCTCCGACCGGGAGGACCTGGGGGCTCCAGTCACGGAGCCTGCGGAGCTCTGGACTCACCATCGTGGGGCTGGCCGGCCTCGGAGCGTGGGGAGCGGTGGTGGCTCGCCGCTGCGGCCCGACTCCGGAGCTCCAGCTCCAGCTGCAGCTGCAGACCGGTGGACTGTCGGGATATCGGGAGCTCGCGGGTCCGGGTGGGAGACCGCTCTCCGGAGCTCCCGCAACACAGCTTCTCCTGCCCGTGTCGCGGGGTTGGAGCAACCCGGAGCGGGGCCGTACATCGCCCGGCGCGGCTTTAATGGCCGCGGGACATTCCAGCGCCCGCCGGGGGCTCCAACTGTGACTTTTGGGCCTAGAGCGGGGCCGTACATCGCCCGGCGCGGCCTCAATGGCCGTGGGACTTAACACCGCCCGCCTGGGGCTTCGACCTCGGGAGAGAATTGGTGCGGGGGGAGAGAGAAGACTTTGCCTTCCATCACAGTGAGGAGGAGATTCACTGTGATGGATGTTTGTGTGAATTGAATTGTCTGTGTGTTTTTTTAATGAATCGTTCTGTTTGTATGGCTTGTAGAATCGGAGTTTCGTTCGAGCCTCTCTGGGGTTCGAATGACAAGTAAAAATCAAATCAAATCAAAATTCAGATGCTGGTTCACACTGAAGATAAGACACAAAACGCTTGAGTAACTCAGCAGGACAGGCAGCATCTGGAGAGAAGGGATGGGTGACGTTTCGGGTTGAGACCCTTCTTCAGACCATCCACAATTTGCCAAAGGTCACCCATTCCTTCTCTCCAGAGACGCGTCTTGTCCCTCTCAGCTACTCCAGCATTTTGTGTCTACCTTTGATTTAGTTGACTGCTGTGACGTGTTTTGTCTTACTCTGCAAACCTTCATTTTGTGTTTCCTTTTGCCGCTTCTGCAGAATTTCTACAAAGATATTGACCGGGAAGAAATGTACATCCGGTGAGTATAAAATGCACTGAATTCGTTTAAGACCTTTGACAGCGGTAAGTTCATTCGAAGGGGTGGAACCTCTCGTTCCACAAGGTGGTTTTAGGGGGTGAAAAAGGACTGCCGTCGCTAATTTAAAACGTGCAACTCTGCGGAGAGTTGAACGAGTCTGAAGAAGGGATGTCGCGCAATCCAACCTCCCTTCCATTGACTCCACCTCACGCTGCCTCGGCAAGGCCGGCCGGCAGCACCATCAAGGACCAGTCGCACCCCGGCCACTCCCTCTTCTCCCCTCTCCCATCGGGCAAGAGGTACAGAAGTGTGGAAACGCACACACCTCCAGATTCAGGGACAGTTTCTTCCCGGCTGCTATCAGGCAACTGAACCGTCCTATCAATAACCAGAGAGCTGTCCTGACCTACCACCCACCTCATTGGAGACCCTCGGACTATCTTTAATCGGACGTTTCGGGACTTTATCTAGCACTAAACATTATTCCCTTTAGCTGTATGTGTCAACTTTGGACAGCTCGATTGGAATAACGTGTTGTAGAAACATAGAAACATAGAAAAATAGGTACAGGAGGAGACCATTCGGCCCTTCGAGCCTGCACCGCCATTTAATGTGATCATGGCTGATCATCCAACTCAGTATCCCGTACCTGCCTTCTCTCCATACCCCCTGATCCCTTTAGCCACAAGTGCCACATCTAACGCCCTCTTAAATATAGCCAATGAACTGGCCTCAACTACCTTCTGTGGCAGAGAATTCCAAAGACCCACCACTCTCTGTGTGAAAAATGTTTTCCTCATCTCGGTCCTAAAGGAATTCCTCCTTATCCTTAGACTGTGACCCCTTGTTCTGGACTTCCCCAACATCGGGAACAATCTTCCAGCATCTAGCTTGTCCAACCCCTTAAGAATTTTCTATAAGATCCCCCTCAATCTTCTAAATTCCAGCGAGTGCAAGCCGAGTCTATCCAGTCTTTCCTCATATGAAAGTCCTGACATCCCAGGAATCAGTCTGGTGAATCTTCTCTGTACCCTCTCTATGGCAAGAATGTCTTTCCTCAGATTTGGAGACCAGAACTGTACGCAATACTCCAGGTGTGGCTTCACCAAAACCCTGTACAACTGCAGTAGAACCTCCCTGCTCCTATACTCAAATCCTTTTGCTATGAATGGTAACATACCATTTGCTTTCTTCACTGCCTGCTGCACCCGCATGCCTACTTTCAATGACTGGTGTACCATGACACCCAGGTCTCGTGCATCTCCCCTTTTCCTAATCGGCCACCATTCAGATAATAATAACTGACTCTAGCAGTTTCCCCACTACCGATGTTAGACTAACTGGTCTGTAATTCCCCGCTTTCTCTCTCCCTCCTTTTTTCACTGACTGGATAGCACGACTTTCACAGTACCTCGGTACAGGTGACAATAATAAACTAATTAAATCTAAACTATAGTCCTTGATATTGCTCTCCTGGGGAATAAGGTCCTGACTGTCTACTCTATAATTTGATATACTTCTGTTAGATCTCCTCTCAACCTCTGATGTTCCTTATGGGCCTGTCCCACTTAGACCACTTTTTAGGCGCGTGCCGGAGACTCCGTGCTCGCCACAATGGTCACCACATGTTCACAATGCGGCCACACGCCGCAAAAAATCTTTTACTGTACCTCAGTACACATGATAAATAAAGTAAACTAGACTGAACATAGACCCAAAATGTTAAAGAAGGAACTGCAGATGCTGGAGAATCGAGGGTTACACAAAAAGCTGGAGAAACTCAGCGGGTGCAGCAGCATCTAAGGAGCGAAGGAGATAGGCGACGTTTCGGGCCGAGACCCTTCTTCAGACTGGTCAGGGATCAGGGAAACGAGAGATATAGACGGTGATGTGGAGAGATAAAGAACAATGAATGAAAGATATGCAAAAAAGTATCGATGATAAAGGAAACAGGCCATTGTAAGCTGTTTGTGGTGTGAAAATGAGAAGCTAGTGCGACTTGGGTGGGGGAGAGATAGAGAGAGAAGGAATGCCAGGGCCCGAGGGCTGAGGGAGAGGTGGGAAGGGGAGGAGACAGCCAGGGTTAACAGAATTGAGAAAATTCAATGCTTCAATGCTTATTCTTTGGAGCGCAGAAGGTTAAGGGGGGCCTTGATTGAGGTCTTTAAAATGATGAAAGGGATAGACAGAGTTGACGTGGATAAGCTTTTCCCATTGAGGGTAGGGAAGATTCAAACAAGAGGGCATGACATGAGAATTAAGGGACAGAAGTTTAGGGGTAACATGAGGGGGAACTTCTTTACTCAGAGAGTGGTGGCTGTGTGGAATGATCTTCCAGCAGAAATGGTGGAGGCAGGATCGATTTTAGCATTTAAAAGTAAAGTGGATAGGTATATGGATGGGAAGGGAATGGAGGGGTATGGTCTGAGTGCAGGTAGATGGGACTAGGGGAAAATAAATGGTCGGCACAGACTGGAAGGGCCGAGAAGGCCTGTTTCCGTGCTGTAATTGTTATATGGTTATATGGTTATATATGTTTAAGCCCAGAGGATGCAGACTCCCCAAGACCCAAAACGTCACCTATACATGCTCTCCAGAAATGCCGCCAGACTTGTGGAGTTACTCCAGCACTTTGTGTCTTTTTTTTGAAATCCAGCATCTGCAGTTGCTTGTATCCACATTTTTCTGCAGGATGTTTGCCTGAATATACGGAGAATAGGTATTGTTATTGGTTTATTATTGTCAAGATAAGGTCATCTGTGGGCTGCTCAGTGGCGAGGTTGGTTGAGCTGATTTGAACCCAGGTTCAAACCTGATCTCTGGTGCCTATCTCATTGGAGCTCGCACGTTCTCAAGTTCACACCTTATAGGAATCGAATTAGGCCATTCGGCCCATCGAGTCCACTCCGCCATTCAATCGTGCCTGATCCGTGGAACACCAGACTGATTCCTGGGATGGCAGGACTTCCATATGAGGAAAGACTGGATAGACTCGGCTTGTACTCGCTGGAATTTAGAAGATTGAGGGGGGATCTTATAGACACTTACAAAATTCTTAAGGGGTTGGACAGGCTAGATGTAGGAAGATTGTTCCCGATGTTGGGGAGGTCCAGAACAAGGGGTCACAGTTTAAGGATAAGGGGTAATTCCTTTAGGACCGAGATGAGGAAAACATTTTTCACACAGAGAGTGGTGGGTCTCTGGAATTCTCTGCCACAGAAGGTAGTTGAGGCCAGTTCATTGGCTATATTTAAGAGGGAGTTAGATGAGGCTCCTTGTGGCTAAAGGGATCAGGGGGTATGGAGGGAAGGCAGGTACAGGATACTGAGTTGGATGATCAGCCATGATCATATTGAATGGCGGTGCTGGCTCGAAGGGCCGAATGGCCTACTCCTGCACCTATTTTCTATGTTTCTATGTTTCTATCTCTGCCTCCGAATCCCATTTTCCTGCCTTCTTCCCAAAACCTTTGATACCCATTCTAATCAAGAATTTGTCTATCTCTGGCTTAAAAATATCCACTGACTTGGCCTCCACAGCCCTCTGTGGCGATGAGTTCCACAGATTCACTACTAAAACTGACTAAAGAGGTTCCGCCTCACCTCCATTCTAAAAGAGCGCCCTTTAATTCTGAGGCTGTGCCCTCTGGTCCTAGACTCTCCCACCAGTGGAAACATCCTCTCCACATCCACGCTATCCATGCCTTGTTGATTCGCGTCTGTGAATTGCTCCAACTGTGTAGGGAGTGAATGCGAAAGTGGGGTCACATAGAACTAACGAGAGGAGGTGATCGCTGGTCAGTGTGGACCTGGTGGGCCGAAGGGCCTGTTTCCATGCTGTATGTTTGAAACTCCCGGGCCTCCCGGTTTAGATAGGGTATCCTCATCGGCATGAATAAGTTGGTCCGAAGGGGTTATGGGGAGAAGGCAGGAGAATGGGGTCGAGAGGGAGAGATAGATCAGCCATGAGTGAATGGCGGAGTAGACCTGATGGGCCGAATGGCCTAATTTGACGATGAGTGAGCTGCATTGTCATAGTCATAGAGTGGAAACAGACCCTTCGGCCCAACTCTCCCTCACCGACCAACAATGTCCCAGCTACACTAGTCCCACCTGCCTGCGCTTGGTCCATATCCCTCCAAACCTGTCCTATCAACTGTTTCTTAAACGACAGGATAGCCCCAGCCTCAAGTACCTCCTCTGGCAGCTCGTTCCATACACCCACCGCCCTTTGTGTGAAAAAGTTACCCCTCAGATTCCTATTAAATCTTTTCCCCTTCACCTTGAACCTATGTCCTCTGGTCCTCGATTTCCCCTACTCTGGGCAAGAGACTGTCAAGAGATGACATGAGATGGCACTTGTTCTCCACCCCCCCCCCCCCCCCCCCGTTCTAAAGATCTTGTCACTTTCCAAACTGTTTAATATGTTGGCAAGCTTTGCCTGCAGTGTATAATGAGGCGATGGCTTCACTTTGAGCACCAGATGGCCTGCAAAATCACTCATTTGCGTTTTATATCTGCAGCAAGCTCTTCCCATTCGCCTGCACGATGCATGAGATATTTACACACAGTACTCCCCACTCCTTGGAGCATTACGCTCGCTTGGATTATTGCCTGCAGTTCTGCTCACCACATTACAGGAAAGATGTCGAGGCTTTGGAGAGGATGCAGGGGAGGTTTACCAGAATGCTGCCTGGAATAGAGGGTTTCTGCTACTATCCAAGTTGGATAGAAATTAGGTGCAGGAGTAGGCCATTCGGCCCTTCGAGCCTGCACCGCCATTCAATATGATCATGGCTGATCATCCAACTCAGTATCCCGTACCTGCCTTCTCTCCATACCCTCTGATCCCCTTAGCCACAAGGGCCACATCTAACTCCCTCTTAAATATAGCCAATGAACTGGCCTCAACAACCCTCTGTGGCAGAGAGTTCCAGAGACCCACCACTCTCTGTGTGAAAAAGGTCCTTCTCATCTCGGTCCTAAAGGATTTCCCCCTTATCCTTAAGCTGTGACCCCTTGTTCTGGACCTCCCCAACATCGGGAACAATCTTCCTGCATCTAGCCTGTCCAACCCCTTAAGAATTTTGTAAGTTTCTATAAGATCCATAAGAATTTTGTAAGTTTCTGTAGACTTGGATTGATATTTTTTGGAATGCCATTGAGGGGAGAAGGATGAGAGGGGATCTCATTTCCTCTGGGGGAAGACCACTGTATACCATTGGGACATCTTCTGGGGTAGGGGTGACCTGTACAAAAGGGACGGGTTACACCTTAACTGGAGGGGGACCGACGTTCTGGCAGGCAGGTTTGCTAGGGCTACACGTGTGGGTTTAAACTAAATAGTGGGGGGGGGAAGGATTGACAAATTGGGAGTATAAAGATGGAGTTAAAGGGGAAGTGGCTACAGGAAAAATTACAAAAGATTCTCGAATTAATGGGAAGGAAAGCTCGAGAACGGACAACAGAGTAAGGTGAGGGCGAATTGCGAGCGGTGCGAGGGGAGAAGTGAATACCAAGGTCAAAGTGCTGTATATGAATGCGTGAAGTATAAGGAATAAAGTGGACGAGCTTGAGGCTCAGTTAGAAACTGGTAAGTATGATGTTGTGGGAACTACTGAGACGTGGCTGCAAGAGGGCCAGGGCTGGGAACTGAATATTCAAGGATATACCTCCTATCGAAAAGACAGACAGGTGGGCAGGGGGGTGGGGTTGCCCTGTTGGTGAGGAATGAAATTCAGTCCCTTGCAAGGGGTGACATTGAAACAGGAGATGTGGAGTCAGTGTGGATAGAACTAAGGAATTGTAAGGGTAAAAGGACCCTAATGGGACTAATCTACAGGCCCCCAAACAGTAGCCTGGACATAGGGCGCAAGATGAATCAGGAGTTAAAATTGGCATGTAGTAAAATTAATGCTGAGGTTGTTGTGGGAGATTTCAACATGCAGGTAGACTGGGGAAATCAGGGTGGTACTGGACCCCAAGAAAGGGACTTTGTAGAGTGCATTTGTGATGGATTCGTTGAACAGCTTGTATTGGAGCCTACCAGGGAGAAGGCAATTCTGGATTTAGTGTTATGTAATGAACCGGATTTGATAAAGGACCTCGAGGTTAATGAGCCATTAGGAGGCAGTGACCATAACATTGTCAGGTTTAATCTACAATTGGAGAGGGAGAAGGGTAGATCGGAGGTGTCAGTGTTGCGGTTGAATAAAGGGGACTATGGGGCCATGAGGGAGGAGCTGGCCAAAGTTGACTGGAAAGATACACTAGCAGGGATGACAGTGGAACAAAAATGGCAGGTGTTTCTAGGAATAATACAGAAGGTGCAGGATCAGTTCATTCCTAGGAGGAAGAAAGATTCCAAGGGGAGAAAGGGGCGACCATGGCTGACAAGGGACGTCAGGGACAGTATAAAAATTAAAGCAAAGAAGATGAGCGGGAAGCAAGAGGATTGGGTAATGTTTAAAGAACAACAGAAGATAACCAAAAAGACAATATGGGGAGAAAAGATGAGGTACGAAGGTAAGCTCGCCAAGAATATAGAGCAGGATAGTAAAAGCTTCTTTAGGTATGTGAAGAGGAAAACATTAGTTAAGACCAAAGTTGGACCCTTGTAGACTGCAAGAGGTGAATTTATTATGGGGGACAAGGAAATGGCAGACGAGTTGACCAGGTACTTTGGATCTGTCTTCACTAAGGAGGACACAAACAATCTTCCTGATATAGTAGTGGCCAGAGGGTGACGGAGGAACTGAAGGAAATCCACATTAGGCAGGAAATGATGTTGGGTAGACTGATGGGACTGAAGGCTGATAAATCCCCAGGGCCCGATGGTCTGCATCCCAGGGTACTTAAGGAAGTGGCTCTAGAAAGCGTGGATGCATTGGTGATAATTTTCCAATGTTCTATAGACTCAGGATCAGTTCCTGTGGATTGGAGGGTGGCTAATGTTATTAAGAAAGGCAGGAGAGAGAAAACAGGGAATTATAGACCAGTTAGCCTGACATCGGTGGTGGGGGAAGATGCTGGAGTCAGTTATAAAAGATGAGATAGCCGCACATTTGGATAGCAGTAACAGGATCGGTCCGAGTCAGCATGGATTTACGAAGAGGAAATCATGCTTGACTAATCATCTGGAATTTTTTGAAGATGTAACTAGTAAAATGGACAAGGGAGAGCCAGTGGATGCAGTGTACCTGGACTTTCAGAAAGCATTTGATAAGGTCCCACATAGGACATTAGTGGGCAAAATTAGGGCACATGGTATTGGGGGTAGAATGCTGACATGGATAGAGAAGTGGTTGGCAGACAGGAAACAAAGAGTAGGGATTAACAGGTCCCTTTCAGAATGGCAGGCAGTGACTAGTGGGGTACCGCGAGGCTCTGTGCTGGGACCGCAGCTATTTACAATATACATCAATGATTTGGATGAAGGGATTCAAAGTAACATTAGCAAATTTGCAGATGACACAAAGCTGGGTGGCAGTGTGAACTGTGAGGAGGATGCTATGAGAATGCAGGGTGACTTGGACAGGTTGGGTGAGTGGGCAGATGCATGGCAGATGAAGTTTAATGCGGATAAATGTGAGGTTATCCAGTTTGGTAGCAAAAGGAAGGCAGATTACTATCTAAATGGCGTCAAGTTGGGAAAAGGGGAAGTACAACGGGATCTGGGGGTCCTTGTACATCAGTCTATGAAAGTAAGCATGCAGGTACAGCAGGCAGTGAAGAAAGCTAATGGCATGTTGGCCTTCATAACAAGGGGAATCGAATATGGGACTAAATGGCCTGCTCCTGCACCTATTATCTATTGAGACTTAGAAGTATATAAAATGATGAGGGGTGTAGATAGGGTAGACAGTCAGAAGCTTGTTCCCAGAGTGGAAATGTCCAGCACTAGAGGGCGTAGGTTTAATGTGAGAGGGGGGAGTATAGTGGGGATGCGTGGGCGAGTTCTATTTACACGGTATGGTGGGGGCCTGGAACCCGTTGCCAAGGGTAATGGTAGAGGCAGATACGGTACGAAACAGGGCAGCGCAGTTGCACAACAGTTGAGGAAGGAAGGACATTATTGCCATAGAGGGAGTACAGAGAAGGTTCACCAGACTGATTCCTGGGATGTCAGGACTGTCTTATGAACAAAGACTGCATAGACTCGGTTTATACTCTCTAGAATTTAGGAGATTGAGGGGGGATCTTATAGAAACTTACAAAATTCTTAAGGGGTTGGACAGGCTAGATGCAGGAAGATTGTTCCTGATGTTGGGGACGTCCAGGACAAGTGGTCACAGCTTAAGGATAAGTGGGAAATCCTTTAGGACCGAGATGAGAAGGACTTTTTTCACACAGAGAGTGGTGGGTGTCTGGAACTCTCTGCCACAGAGGGTAGTTGAGGCCAGTTCATTGGCTATATTTAAGAGGGAGTTAGATGTGGCCCTTGTGGCTAAGGGGGATCAGAGGGTATGGAGAGAAGGCAGGTACTGGATACTGAGTTGGATGATCAGCCATGATCACATTGAATGGCGGTGCAGGCTCGAAGGGCCGAATGGCCTACTCCTGCACCTAATTTCTATGTTTCTATGAGTTGCTGCCTTACAGCACTTTCAGCACCACAGACCCGGGTTCATTCCCAACTACCGGTGCTTGCCTGCACGGAGTTTGCACGTTCTCCCCGTGACCTGCGTGGCTTTTCCCCGAGATCTTCGGTTTCCTCCCACACTCCAAAGACGTGCAGGTTTGTAGGTTAATTGGCTTGGTGTAAATGGAAATTGTCCCCAGTGTGTGTGTGTGTGTGTAGGATAGTGTTAAGGGCCTGTCGCACTTGGGCGTCATTTGCATGTCATTCACACGTCACATTGCACGACGCGCGCATGGGGCGTGATGATGCAGGCAGTGATGCGTGGTTGCGCGCGGGACCCCAGGATTTTGAGATTCACGAAATCTTCGCACTCCACCTGCGTGAAGCTCAAATGACACCCAAGTAGAACAGGCCGTTTAGTGTGCGGGGATCGTTCCGCTGGTTGGAGCGGACACGGTGGGCCGAAGGGCCTGTTTCCGTGCTGCATCTCTAAACTAAACTGAACTGAAAGATACGTCAGCAGCATTGAAGAGGCTTTTAGGTAGGCACATGGAGGGGCTGAGAGCATGTGTTTAATTGCAGAGAGTGAGATAAAGCACTCACTGGAAGTTAAGTCACAGCGAGGACAGGGACTTGGTTGATGCAGGGATATGGATCAAGTGCATGCAGAGAAGAATATTGTATCCAAACATCATGGCTAGCACAGAAATCGTGGGCTGATGGGCCAGTTGTATTTTACATATCTTTTATTCATTGTTCCTTATCTCTCCACATCACCGTCTATATCTCTCGTTTCCCTGATCCCTGACCAGTCTGAAGAAGGGTCTCGACCTGAAACGTCGCCTATCTCCTTCGCTCCTTAGATGCTGCTGCACCCGCTGAGTTTCTCCAGCTTTTTGTGTATCCTGGGCTAGGCATACATGTCGGGTTGCCAACAGTCCCGTATTAGCCGGGATATCCCATATATTGGGCGAAGTTGGTTTGTCCCATACGGGACCGCCCTTGTCCCGTGTTTGACCGCTACTACTTGGGTCGAGGGGACTGTCGGGTCGGAGCGCCGCGTCCGGCCCCGCCTCACCCGTCCCGACGTAGTGCAGCCCATGGAGTGCAGCAGCAGCAGCAGCAGCAGCAGCGCCTCGCCCGTGGCCCCGTCGGTCGGTCGGCAGCCCGGCCAGCTTTCCGACCTTCGGACCTTCGCTCGTCGCCGATACCACCAGCACCCCCCCTCCTTCTCACGGCCGATCATCGGCTTGTGAGTTGGACGGGGCGCCGGACTTGGCGTGCAGCAGGACACGAAGCAAAGCGTGCGGGACAGTTGAGGAGATTTGGCCCGGGCCGCGCGATGTCGCCCGCAAAGTCCTGCGTTCCCTCGGCCAAAACTCCTCAGCTGGCCCGCCGGCTGGGCTTGGTGTGCAGTCCAGCACCCTGGGACCAACTCATCATTCACCCAGCCGGTCAACAGATTGCCGTCGGGAATTCGTCCCGTATTTTTGACTTTGTGTCCCTTATTTGAAAGTGAGAAAGTTGGCGACCCAATTCATGTGCATGAAGAGCAGAATCGTTCATCTAAACACCGTATTTAGCATCGACATAGAAACATAGAAATTAGGGGCAGGAGTAGGCCATTCGGCCCTTCGAGCCTGCACCGCCATTCAATATGATCATGGCTGATCATCCAACTCAGTATCCCGTACCTGCCTTCTCTCCATACCCTCTGATCCCCCTTAGCCACAAGGGCCACATCTAACTCCCTCTTAAATATAGCCAATGAACTGACCTCAACTACCCTCTGTGGCAGAGAGTTCTAGAGACCCACCACTCTCTGTGTGAAAAAAGCCCTTCTCATCTCGGTCCTAAAGGATTTCCCCCTTATCCTTAAGCTGTGACCCCTTGTCCTGGACCTCCCCAACATCGGGAACAATCTTCCTGCATCTAGCCTGTCCAACCATCTTGGGCTGATGGGCCAGTTCCTGGGCTCGGTCAACATGGAACATGGTACAGAACAGCACAGGAACGGGCCCCTCCGACCACAACGATGGTGCTAAACATGACGCCCAGTCCAACTGATCTCATCTGACCGTACATGATCCATACCTCTCTATTCCCGGCACTTCCATGTGCCAATCTAAAGGCTTCTTTGTACATTCTCCCTGGGGTTTCTCCCAGATCATCTGTCATTCAAGTCTGAGGTGAGAAAAAACTTTTTCACCCAGAGGGAGTGTCAAATGAGGAAAGATTGAAAAGACTAGGCTTGTATTCACTGGAGTTTAGAAGGATGAGGGGGGATCTTATACATATACAATTATAAAAGGACTGGACAAGCTAGATGCAGGAAAAATGTTCCCAATGTTGGTCGAGTCCAGAACCAGGGGACACACAGTCTTAGAATGAAGGGGAGGTCATTTAAGACTGAGGGGAGAAAAAACATTTTCACCCAGAGAGTTGTGAATTTGTGGAATTCCCTGCCACAGAGGGCAGTGGAGGCCAAGTCACTGGATGGATTTAAGAGAGAGTAAAGGGCCTGTCCTACCAGCATCCGACTCCATGCGATGAGCGCGATCAAACTAGAAGCGGGGGCCGTGCGGAGGTCGGGTGATCCCCTGTACAGGGCCGTTCCCACCAGCATGCGCCTGCATGCGGCAAGCGCGACCAAACCGGCACCGAGGGCCGCGCGGAGGTCGGGTGAGTGGCGCAACGCGGCGCAAAGTGAGGCGAACTTGGAGCGAAGTCTAAGATAAGTTCGCCAGGACAGAGAGGGGCACACAGAGAGGGGCACAGAGTCACACACACAGAGGGCCACGGAGCCACATGCATAGAGGGTCACGGAGGCACCTACAGATAGGTTCACGGAGGCATGATGTCGGGGCGGTGCGTAATGCGTCGAGGCGACTGCGAGCCAACAAGCCGTTGCCGCGCGGAATTTTTGAACATGGTCAGTTTTTCGGAGCCCCGCGCGATGTCGGGACGAACTCTGCACAATTCCGCACGGCTCCGGCGATCGAAGTGGGACCGGCCCCGCGACGCCGGACAACTCAAGCGACCACGTTAGGTCGCGCTCATCGCATAGAGTTGCATGCTGGTGGGACGGGCCCTTTAGATAGAGCTCTAGGGGCTAGTGGAATCAAGGGATATGGGGAGAAGGCAGGCACGGGTTATTGATAGGGGACGATCAGCCATGATCACAATGAATGGCGGTGCTGCCTCGAAGGGCCGAATAGCCTCCTCCTGCACCTATTTTCTATGTTTCTATGTTTCCTCACACAGCCCAAACACGTACAGGTTTGTAGGTTAATTGGCTGGGTGTAAATGGAAATTGTCCCTAGTGTGTGTAGGGCAGTGTTAGTGTTTGGGGGTCGCTGGTCGGCGCGGACGCGGTGGGCCGAAGGGGCCTGTTTCCGCACTGTATCTCTGAACTAAACTTGTAAACTAAGAGGAAGAGACTGAAACCTCGCTGAGTATCAAAGATGCCCTCGTGTGAACTCCCGCGTCCTGCGCTTCATCACACACATCTCCACGGTTATAATTCCATTAGTAACACCAACCATGCTAAATATCTGCTGACACAAAATTGACTGGTTATTCATGTCGACTGTCAGAACAAACGATTAGCTGGGGAAAGTCACCCGGTGCTTCTGTTTGTTGTCGTACAGCGAGTCAACTGATTGAAATTCATGCATTCGCCGAGAATTAGAATTCACATCGTGCCAGCTGAAAGATTCTATGACGTTAATGAGCAAGTGCAGGCATTTACCAACGACATTGCAGTCTCACTCTCACTTGCTCTGTCAGAATTCGAATTATCAGTTTCACTTTCACTTCAGTTTATTGTCACGTGTACCGAGGTACAGTGAAAAGCTTTTGTTGCGAGCTAACCAGTCAGCGGAAAGACAACACATGATTACAATCTCCTTCGCTCCCTAGATGCTGCTGCACCCGCTGAGTTTCTCCAGCTTTTTGTGTAACCCTCGATTCTCCAGCATCTGCAGTTCCTTCTTTAACACACATATGATTACCATCGATCCCTTTACATTGTAAGGATAGATGATAAGGGTACAACGTTTAGTGCAAGGTAAAGCCGGCAAAACCCGATCACAGATAGTCCCAGGGTCGCCAAAGTGGTAGATAGTAGTTCAGAGCTGTTCTCAGGTTGTGGTAGGATGGTTCAGCTGCCTGATAACAGCTGGGAAGAAACTGTCCCTGAATCTGGAGGTGTGCGTCTTCACACTTTAGAAACATAGAAACATAGAAAATAGGTGCAGGAGTAGTCCATTCGGCCCTTCAAGCCTGCACCACCATTCAATGTGATCATGGCTGATCATCCAACTCAGTATCCCGTACCTGCCTTCTCTCCATACCCCCTGATCCCTTTAGCCACAAGGGCCACATCTAATTCCCTCTTAAATATAGCCAATGAACTGGCCTCACCTACCTTCTGTGGCAGAGAATTCCACAGACCCACCACTCTCTGTGTGAAAAATGTTTTTCTCATCTCGGTCCTAAAAGACTTCCCCCTTATCCTTAAACTGTGGCCCCTTGTTCTGGACCTCCCCCAACATCGGGAACATGACGCATAAACGAGGCACAAATAACGGCCAAGTGGGACAGGCCCTTTATTTATTAGATGCCTTGTAGATTCTCATGCAAATCGTGTGTGGTCTGAAGAAGGGTCTCGACCTGAAATTATAATCTGCCTTCCTGTTTTTTCCACGAAAGTGGATAACCTCACATTTATCCACATTATACTTCATCTGCAAGACTGCCAGACTGATTCCTGGGATGTCAGGACTTTCATATGAGGAAAGATTGGATAGACTCGGCTTGTACTCGCTGGAATTTAGAAGATTGAGGGGGGATCTTATAGAAACCTACAAAATTCTTAAGGGGTTGGACAAGCTAGATGCTGTAAGATTGTTCCCGATGTTGGGGGAGTCCAGAACAAGGGGTCACAGTCTAAGGATAAGGGGGAATTCCTTTAGGACCGAGATGAGGAAAACATTCTTCACACAGAGAGTGGTGAGTCTCTGGAATTCTCTGCCACAGAAGGTAGTTGAGGCCAGTTCATTGGCTATATTTAAGAGGGCGTTAGATGTGGCACTTGTGGCTAAAGGGATCAGGGGGTATGGAGAGAAGGCAGGTACGGGATACTGAGTTGGATGATCAGCCATGATCATATTGAATGGCGGTGCAGGCTCGAAGGGCCGAATGGCCTACTCCTGCACCTATTTTTCTATGTTTTATGTTTCTATCTGCTATGCATCTGCCCATTCCCCCAACCTGTCCAAGTCACCCTGCATTCTCATTGCATCCTCCTCACAGTTCACACTGCCACCCAGCTTTGTGTCATCCGCAAATTTGCTAATGTTACTTTGAATCCCTTCGTCTAAATCGTTAATGTATATTGTAAATAGCTGCGGTCTCATGATCACATTAAATGGCGGTGCTGGCGCGAAGGGCCGAATGGCCTACTCCTGCACCTATTGTCTATTGTCTATTGAAACTGTTGCCCTGCCCTTCTCTCCAATGATGCTGCCTGTCCCGCTGAATTACTCCAGCGTTTTGTGTCCATCTTCGGTTGAAGCCAGTCGTTAAACGGAACTTGAAGCTGTAAATTCATGCTCATGGGCCTGTCCCACTTAGACAATTTTTTTAGGCAACTACGGGCGTCTGGTTTGTCGCCACATGTTTGCCGGTGGTCGCCAGGAGTAGTCTCCTCAGTCGCGCAAAGAAATCGCAGCGTCTTATTGGTCGCCGCTAAAGCGGTTTGACGCCAATGAGCGCAGCTTGACCTATCCTGACGTAGGTGCTGTCGTAGGATGAGGTGGGTTGTCACGTTTTTTCGGCGGGACAGGCCCATTGCACCCTTGAGATTTGCTTCAATTATTCTCTTTAATTTCATGCAGCCCCTGGGTCTGCTTGCCTAGTATTAGTCATCATTTATGGTGGTTTGTACATTTATTTGTTGTGTTGAGTTGAGTATAGGAGCAAAGAGGTCCTTCTGCAGTTGTACAGGGCCCTAGTGAGGCCACACCTGGAGTATTGTGTGCAGTTTTGGTCCCCTAATTTGAGGAAGGACGTTCTTGCTATTGAGGGAGTGCAGCGTCGGTTCACCAGGTTAATTCCCCGGATGGAGGGACTGTCATATGCTGAGAGAATGGAGCGGCTGGGCTTGTACACTCTGGAGTTTAGAAGGATGAGAGGGGATCTCATTGAAATGTATAAGATTGTTAAGGTACATAAAAATGCTGGAGAAACTCAGCGGGTGCAGCAGCATCTATGGAGCGAAGGCAATAGGCAACGTTTCGGGCCAAAACCCTTTTTCGGCCCGAATGATTATTAAGGGTTTGGACACGCTAGAGGCAGGAAACATGTTCCCGATGTTGGGGGAGTCCAGAACCAGGGACCACAGTTTAAGAATATTGGGTAAGCCATTTGGAACGGAGATGAGGAAACACTTATTCACACAGAAAGTTGTGAGTCTGTGGAATTCTCAGAGGGCGGAGGATGCTTTCAAGAGAGAGCTAGATAGGGCTCTTAAAGACAGCGGAGTCAGGGGATATGGGGAGAAGGCAGGAACGGGGTACTGATTGGGGATGATCAGCCATGATCACATTGAATGGCGGTGCTGGCTCAATAGACAGTAGACCATAGACAATAGGTGCAGGAGTAGGCCATTCAATGTGATCAAAGGGCTGAATGGCCTATTCCTGCCCCTATTGTCTATTGTCTATTGTCTACTGTTGCATCATGATGGCTTGATTTTACATGGCACTTAAACGTTATTCCATCATCATGTACCTGTACACTGTAAATGGCTGGAGTGTAATCATGTATTTTCCTTCTGCTGACTGGACAGTGCACGACAAATGCACGTTACAATGAACTAAAGTGAGCCGTTCCACCTAACCATTTCCTCTCCTCTCTGTTTTTCGCCTCACACAGGTACCTGTACAAACTCCGGGATTTACACATTGGTTATGAGAACTTCACGGAGGCTGCCTATACGCTGCTGCTGCACGCCAAGCTACTAAAGGTAACAGCCAAGGAATTCCTGGGCATAACCCCTAGTGTACGGGGTTTACTAGCCGGCGCGGGCTTGGTGGGACGAAGGGCCTGTTGGCGCGTGGCATCACTAAAAACGTACAAAACTAAAAGCTCAGCGACAGGTAACGAACGCAAGAGTCAGGGGATACGGGGTGGAGGCAGGAACGGGGGACTGATTGGGGATGATCAGCCATGATCACATTGAATGGCGGTGCTGGCTCGAAGGGCCGAATGGCCTCCACCTGCACCTGTTGTCTATTGTCTAGTGTCTACTATGTTCACATATCTGCTGTGCCGCTGATGTGTTTGAGATGTTCCAGAGAAAACATTCCAAAGAAGTCCAACCTCATACGTAGCTAATGCCACCCTAATGCAGGCATCGTCATGAGTATAGAAGTTGGGAGGTCATGTTGCAGTTGTATAAAGGGCCTGTCCCACCAGCATGCAACTCCATGCGATGAGCGCGACCTAACGTGGTCGCTTGAGCCGTCCGGCGTCGCGGGGCCGGTCCCACTTCGATCGCCGGAGCCGTGTGGAATTGTGCGAAGTTCGTCCCGGCATCGCGCGGGGCTCCGAAAAACTGACTGTTCAAAAATTCCGCGCGGCAACGGCTTGTCGGCTCGCAGTCGCCTCGACGCATTACACACCGCCTCGACATCGGCCTCCGTGACCCTCTCTGTAGGTGCCTCTGTGACCCTCTGTGTGTGTGGCTCCGTGGCCCTCTGTGTGTGTGTGCCTCTGTGCCCCTCTCTGTGTGCCCCTCTCTGTCCTGGCGAACTTACCTTAGACTTCGCTCCAAGTTCGCCTCACTTTGCGCCGCGTTGCGCCACTCACCCGACCTCCGCGCGGCCCTCGCTGCCGGTTTGGTCCCGCTTGCCGCATGCAGGCGTATGCTGGTGGGAACGGCCCTGTACAGGGGATCACCCGACCTCCGCGCGGCCCCCGCTTCTAGTTTGATCGCGCTCACCGCATGGAGTCGGTTGCTGGTAGGACAGGCTCTTAAGGCTTTGGTGAGGCCGCATTTAGAGTATTGTGTTCGGTTCTAGTCACCGTGTTACAGGAAAGATGTTGCCAGGTTGGTAAGGGTACGGAGAAGATTTACGATGATGTTGCCAGGACTCGAGGGTCTGAGCTACAGGGAGACGTTGAGTAGGCTTGTGATTGTTCTCTCTGGTGTGCAGGAGGATGAGGGGTGGTCTTGTAGACTATAACCTATAGACTCTAGTGTGTATAAAATCATGAGTGGAATAGATTGGGTGGACGTGTAGAGTCTCTTGCCCAGAGTTGGGGAATCGAGGACCAGAGGACATAGGTGAAAGATTTAACAGGAATCTGAGGGGTAACTTTTTCACACAGAGGGTGGTGGGTGCATGGAACGAGCTGACAGAGGAGGTAGTTGAGGCTGGGGCTATCGCAACGTTTAAGAAACATTTAGACAGGTACATGGACTGGACAGGTTTAGAGGGATATCGACCAAATGCGGGCAGCTGGGACTAGTGTGGATGAGACGTGGGGCCCATATAGGTCGGGGAGAGTCCCCCCCGCCACGGGTACCATGTAATCCCGTGCTACTCGCTCCATGGTCGGATAGTCGGCGACTAAACCGTCTCCACCACCTGGTTTGCCAGGTGAGGAGGGGGGCTGTGGACCCCCAGCAGGACCAAAAACAAGATCAGTCAAAGGGCGGATGAGCTCCTAGCGAGCCAATGGCCATCCACACAGTTGCGATCACTGTCGTACACGGCATTGTAAGGAACCCGTGCCCGTTGATGTTTTCGATGATGAATATGATGACGTTTTCACGTTCCATGACTCTATCAAGGATTTGAGTATAGGAGCAGGGAGGTTCTACTGCAAGTCAGTCTGAAGAAGGGTCGCCTATCTCCTTCTCTCCTTAGATGCTGCTGCACCCGCTGAGTTTCTCCAGCCTTTTGTGTAACCTTTGATTCTCCAGCATCTGCAGTTCCTTCTTTAGCACGAGGTTCTACTGCAGTTGTACAGGGTTTTGGTGAGACCACACCTGGAGTATTGCGTACAGTTCTGGTCTCCAAATCTGAGGAAAGACATTCTTGCCATAGAGGGGGTTCAGAGAAGGTTCACCAGACTGATTCCTGGGATGTCGGGACTTTCATATGGAGAAAGACTGGATAGACTCGGCTTGTACTCGCTGGAATTATATTATATTCTTATAGAAACTTACAAAAGTCTGAAGAAGGGTCTCGACCCGAAACGTCGCCTATCTCCTTCGCTCCTTAGATGCTGCTGCACCCGCTGAGTTTCTCCAGCCTTTTGTGTAAACCAAAATTCTTAAGGGGTTGGACAAGCTAGATGCAGGAAGATTGTTCCCGATGTTGGGGGAGTCCAGAACAAGGGGTCACAGTCTAAGGATAAGGGGGAATTCCTTCAGGACCGAGATGAGGAAAACATTCTTTACACAGAGAGTGGTGAGTCTCTGGAATTCTCTGCCACAGAAGGTAGTTGAGGCCAGTTCATTGGCTATATTTAAGAGGGAGTTAGATGTGGTCCTTGTGGCTAAAGGGATCAGGGGGTATGGAGAGAAGGCAGGTATGGGATACTGAGTTGGATGATCAGCCATGATCATATTGAATGGCGGTGCTGGCTCGAAGGGCCGAATGGCCTACTCCTGCACCTATTGTCTATGTTTCTATCACTGTGGTAAATATGGAAAGGTATTCACTGATCGGCACAGAAGGGTTGGGCCGAACGGCCTTTTTCATGCTGTGCATTTCGATGATTCTCGGGGAGTTCAAGGCTGAGACCTGGTGTCTGACACAACCCACTCGCCCGACCTCTGCAATCTTCCCACAAACATTTCCCAGAGATCCGATCCAAGTTGAGTCTTCACCTAATTTATATTGATGACCTATGCACCTAACATCCCACGTTATTTAAAATTGATGCTAGCTGGCATTCATATTAATATCTTGCATGCCAGTACTTAGAAACATAGAAACATAGAAACATAGAAAATAGGTGCAGGAGTAGGCCATTCGGCCCTTCGAGCCTGCACCGCCATTCAATGTGATCATGGCTGATCATCCAACTCAGTATCCCGTACCTGCCTTCTCTCCATACCCCCTGATCCCTTTAGCCACAAGTGCCACATCTAACGCCCTCTTAAATATAGCTTAAATATATACTTCTCCCTTAGATTTCCTTTGCCGGCTTCATGGTCGCTCAAAGCTGAAATTTAATTTTAATCTTTTCTCATGAATCATTCATGGTGGCGTGTGTTCTGTGTTACTCCCCTGTCTGCGCATCCCTTCTCTCTTCTTCCCCTCTGTTAGAAACATAGAAAATAGGTGCAGGAGTAGGCCATTCGGCCCTTCGAGCCTGCACCGCCATTCAATATGATCATGGCTGATCATCCAACTCAGTATCGCGTACCTGCCTTCTCTCCATACCCCCTGAGCCCTTTAGCCACATCTAACGCCCTCTTAAATATAACCAATGAACTGGCCTCAATTACTTTCTGTGGCAGAGAATTCCACAGATGCACCACTCTCTGTGTGAAAAATGTTTTTCTCATCTCGGGATAAAGATAGCGGAGTCAGGGGATATGGGGAGAAGGCAGAAACGGGGTACTGATTGGGGATGATCAGCCATGATCACATTGAATGGCGGTGCTGGCTCGAAGGGCCACATGGCCTACTCCTGCACCTATTGTCTACAGCACCAGAGACCCGGGTTCAATCCTGACTATGGGTGCTGTCTGAACGTTGTTTTAATGTTCTCCCTGTGACTGAGCGGGTTTTCTCCGGGTGCTCCGGTTTCCTCCCACACGCCAAAGCCGTGCAGGTTTGTAGGTTAATTGGCTTTTGTAAATTGCCTTCAGATTTTGGTTGTGGCCGGGTGCTGTCTTTGGTGAATTCCATTGGCGATTACCTACGTCAACCTACGTCAACCGGCGGCTGAATTGTCTTCAGTTGTCGCCGACAGGGTGGTTGCTTGTCGTAGCTCGTCGCTGGTGACTTAAGTTGACTTTGGCTGTCGTAGTTTGTCGTGGGTGTGGTCGTGGGTGGACGTCCTAACGGGTCGCCGGTTGTCGGTAGCTTGCCGTAGCTTGACGTCGACTAGGTGGTAGGTTGTCATAGTTTGTCGTAGACATTGTCGTAAGGGGGGGGGGGGGGGGTCCAGTCACAGTTTTTTCGGCGACCTGCTACGACTGCGGTAGTCACCGAAAAAAATCACCTAAGTGGGACAGGCCTGTTCAACAAACGCTTTTCAATGTACCTCGATGCACGTGGCTATAAACTGACCTGAACTGGAGTGTGGTGTTCAGTTTTGGGTTCCATGTTATAGGAAAGATGATGTCAAGCTGGGAGGGATGCCGAGATGACTTACGAGGATGTGGCCAGGAATTGCGGGCCTGAGCTACGGGGAGAGGTTGAGCAGCCTCCAATTGCTTTGTCAGAAGATGAGGAAAGAGGTTTTTAAAAGTCAGAATCTTTTTTTCTGAATGGAAATATAAAATACCAGATGGTCTGTCTTTAATGTGAGGAGGACAATATTTACAGATTGGTCTCCACAGAAGGCTGTGGAGGCCAAGTCAATGGATATTTTTAAGGCAGGGATAGATAGATTCTTGATTAGTATGGGTGTCAGGCGTTATGGGGTCAGGTGTCAGGGGTCGCAGTGCAGGCTGTGTTGGGAGTGGAGTGGGTACGAGGGAGTGGGATGGGTTGGGATCGACATAACAAAAGGCTTTATCTTCAGTCAAGGATGATTAGAACTCCGCTCACCCACTCCTGTAGATCAGTGAACACAGTCACAGTGCTAATTACTTCCAATGGCAGCCAGAACCGTCGGGGCACATGAGGTTAGCTCAGCTGTGTGGAAGAGCTTTCGATATCCATCTTCATTTAACCCGTGCAGCCTTGGTATTTGACGAGCATTTGACGGCCTGTACTCGCCGGAATTTAGAAGGATGAAGGGGAAGATAGAAACATAGAACATAGAAAAATAGGTGCAGGAGTAGGCCATTCGGCCCTTCGAGCCCGCACCGCCATTCAATATGATCATGGCTGATCATCCAACTCAGTATCCTGTACCTGCCTTCTCTCCATACCCCCTGATCCCTTTAGCCACAAGGGCCACATCTAACTCCCTCTTAAATATAGCCAATGATCTGGCCTCAACTACCTTCTGTGGCAGAGAATTCCAGAGACTCATCACTCTCTGTGTAAATAATGTTTTCCTCATCTCGGTCCTAAAGGAATTCCCCCTTATCCTTAGACTGTGACCCCTTGTTCTGGACTCCCCCAACATCGGGAACAATCTTCCAGCATCTAGCTTGTCCAACCCCTTAAGAATTTTTTAAGTTTCTATAAGATCCCCCCTCAATCTTCTAAATCCAGCGAGTACAAGCCGAGTCTATCCAGTCTTTCCTCATATGAAAGTCCTGACATCCCAGGAATCAGTCTGGTGAATCTTCTCTGTACCCCCTCTATGGCAAGAATGTCTTTCTTCAGATTTGGAGACCAAAACTGTACGCAATACTCCAGGTGTGGCCTCACCAAGACCCTGTACAACTGCAGTAGAACCTCCCTGCTCCTATACTCAAATCCTTTCGCTATGAATGCTAACATGCCATTCGCTTTCTTCACTGCCTGCTGCACCTGCATGCCTACTTTCAATGACTGGTGTACCAAGAAACCTCATTGAAACTCACCGGATAGTGAAAGGCCTGGATAGAGTGGATGTGGAGAGGATGTTTCCACTTGTGGGAGAGTCTAGGACCAGAGGGCACAGCCTCAGTATTAAAGGATGTTCTTTCAGGAAGATGAGGAGGAATTTCTTTCGCCAGAGGGTGGTGAATCTGTGAAATTCTTTGCAACAGAAGGCTGTGGAGGCCAAGTCAATGGACATTTTTAAGGCAGAGATAGATGGATTCGTCATTAGCGCGGGTGTCTGGGGTTATGTGGAGAATGTGGGGGAATGGGGATAGATCAGCCATGATTGAATGGCAGAGTCTACTTGATGGGCCGAATAGCCTAATTCTGCTCCTATCACTTATGACCTTATGACCCTATGATCCAAGCTATTCCCATTTATAAAGTCATATGAGCGGCACGGTGGCACAGCGGTAGAGTTGCTGCCTCACAGCGCCAGTGACCCAGGTTCGATCCTGACTACAGGCGCTTGTCTGTGTGGAGTTAGTTCGTTCTCCCTGTGACCACGTGGGTTTTCTCCAGGTGCTTTGGTTCCCTCCCACACTCCAAAGACGTGCGTGTTTGTCCGTAATTGACCAGGAAAAAATATAAATTGTCCCGGGTGTGTAGCGTATGGGGCGATCGCTGGTCGGCGCGGTCTCGGTGGGCTCGAAGCACCCGTTTCCTCTCTATATCTATCAAAGTTATTAAAAAGTCATAACGGCCCGGAAACAGGCCCTTCGGCCCATTGAGTCCGCGCCGACCAGCAATCCCAGCGCAGTAACACTACTCGACACACACTAGGGACAATTTTACATTTATCAAAACCGATGAGCCTACAAACCTGGATGTCTTTGGGGTGGAGGAGAAAACCCAAGCAGGTCACGGGGAGAACGTACAAACTCTGCGCAAACAGCATCCGGAGTCAGGATCAAACCAGGGGTCTCTGGCGCTGTGAGGCAGCAACTCTGAGCTACCCTCTCCTTCTCAGAAATACCCTCCAATCGAACGAATGAATGCATGAATAAGTTTATTGGCCAAGTATTCACATACAAGGAATTTGCCTTGGTGCTCCGCCCGCAAGTTACAACATGATATACAGTGACAGTTAGGAATGACACATAAAACATTAAACATTAACAATAAAACATTATCGATTAAACATGTGAATTACATAAAATACCAGAGCAAAAGGAGGCTTCAGATTTTTGGTTATTGAGTAGAGCAACTACTCGTGGAAAAAAAGCTGTTTTTATGTCTGGCTGTGGCAGCTTTGACAGTCCGGAGTCGCCTTGCTCCTTCGCTCCTTAAGGGCCTGTCCTACCAGCATGCAACTCTATGCGATGAGCGCGATCAAACTAGAAGCGGGGGCCGCGCGGAGGTCGGGTGATCCCCGTACAGGGCCGTTCCCAACAGCATGCGCCTGCATGCGGAAAGCGCGACCAAACCGGCAGCGGGGGCCGCGCGGAAGTCGGGTGAGTGGCGCAACGTGGCGCAAAGTGCGGCGAACTTGGAGCGAAGTCTTAAAGGTAAGTTCGCCAGGACAGAGAGGGGCACACAGAGAGGGGCACAGAGGCACACACACACAGAGGGCCACGGAGCCACACACAGAGAGGGTCACGGAGGCACGACGTCGAGACGGTGTGTAATGCGTCGAGGCGACTGCGAGCCGACAAGCCGTTGCCGCGCGGAATTTTTGAACGTAGTCAGTTTTTCGGAGCCCCGCGCGATGTCGGGACGAACTCCGCAAAATTCCGCACGGCTCCGGCGATCGAAGTGGGACGGGCCCCGCGACGCCGGACGGCTCAAGCGACCACGTTAGGTCGCGCTAATCGCATAGAGTTGCATGCTTGTAGGACAGGCCCTTTATGTTTTTTTAAAACTGATGCAGTACCCACCTATGAGAAAAGATTGCCCCTCAGGATCTTTATTCCCCTACTTTTTCAAGAGTGAGTTAGATAGAGCTCTTAGGGCTAACGGAACCAAGGGATTTGGGGAGAAAGCAGGAACGGGGCAGTGATTTTGGATGATCAGCAGTGATCATATTGAATGGCGGTGCTGGCTCAAAGGGCTGAAAGGCCTACACTTGCACCTATTGTCTATGTTTCTATGTTTCCATCTGCAGTTCTGCACATCAGGAAAAGCAAGTTTGTGCAGGCATAACATTTCACCATACCCCCCACCCCCCCTCCCTCCCCCCAAACAAGTCCAGAGCCAGGGGTCACAGTTTAAGAATAAGGGGTTGGCCATATAGCACTGAGATGATGAAAAACTTGTTCACCCAGAGAGTTGAGAATCTGTGGAACTCTCTGCCACAGAAGGCAGTTGAGGCCAATTCACTGGATGTTTTTAAGAGAGTTAAATTTAGCTCTTAGGGCTAACGGAATCAAGGGATATGGGGAGGAGGCAGGAACGGGGTACTGATTGGGGACGATCAGCCATGATCACAGTGAATGGCGGTGCTGGATCGAAGGGCCGAATGGCCTGCTCCTGCACCTGTTGTCTGTGTTTCACGCCCGGTCGCCTCTTTCCCCACGGTTTGCCTTGGACATGGTGCCCATTGTTTGATTGAAGGAACGAGACGAACTAATATCTGCTACTGGTACACATCAGTCACAGTGAGATCTGGGACCTGACCTTTTCACTTTTAATTTGCTTGTCGTGCTTCAAGCTGTCGACTCAGTTTAGCGCACATCAGCCCGCTGATGCGGAGACACAGCGAGACCAAGACAGGCCTCACACTGATATATTTGGTAAATAGACAGAGTGAGGAAGGGGAAGAAGGAAAAGAACAGCGAGGACACTTACAATTTCGCTTTGAAGTTGGGTGGTCATCAAATGTATCACTCTGACTGATGTGTACCAGAAGCGGTCACAGTGGCACAGCGGTAGAGTTGCTTCCTTACAGCGAATGCAGTGCCGGAGACCCGGGTTCGATCCCGACTACAGTACATAGAGGGTCACGGAGGCACGGTGCGTAATGCGTCTAGGCGACTGCGAGCCGACAAGCCGTTGCCGCGCGGAATTCTTGAACATAGTCAGTTTTTCGGAGCCCCGCGCGATGTCGGGACGAACTCCGCACAATTCCGCACGGCTCCGGCGATCGAAGTGGGACCAGCCCCGCGACGCCGGACGGCTCAAGCGACTTCGTTAGGTCGCGCTCATCGCATGGAGTTGCATGCTGGTGGGACAGGCCCTTAACACTGTCCTACACACACTGGGGACAATACACCAATACACCAAGCCAATTAGCCTACCAATGTGCACGTCTTTGGGGTGTGGGAGGGAACCGGAGATCTCGGAGCACGCGGGTCACAAGGAGGACGTTCAGACTCCGTACGTGGGGAACGAACCTTGGCAGCAACTCTCGCGTTGCACCACCGTGCCGGCCACTGATCCAGACAATAGTCCAGTGAACTGTATCCTTTCTGAAACTTCCCCCTCCTTCCCCTCGTGTGGTGACTAGAAATGCGCGCAGAAGTGCCGGACCAACATGACTTTTTATGTAATATTGTTTCGCTTTCCTTAATGTAATTTGTCTCCTTTAAATGCCGCATGAGTTTGTTTCCAGCAGCTTCCAGTGTTATTGCACATCTCCGCCATCTGCGGTTATTTTTTTTATTTACAAGTCGGTTTACGGGCTCCGTATCTCATTGATTCTCTGCTTCCCTTTGTAGTGGACGGACGACCAGTTTACTCTGCACATCCAAGACTTCCAAGGCTCACAGACTCAACGGCAACTGAAGGAGAATCTGTACAATAAAATCATTGACTACTTGGACAAGGGCAAGGTAAGACTTCACCACTTGCATCGTTTTCTCTTGAGTGCCGGAGGTTATAAGGTCATAAAAGCATGTCAAAAAAGGCCCAACAGAGGATGTACTTCCTGCGGCAGCTGAGGAAGCACAATCTGCCACAGGAAATGATGGTCCAATTCTACACGGCCATCGTAGAGTCTGTTCTCACCTTCTCCATCATGGTCTGGTTTGGCTCAGCCACCAAGCACGACACCCGGAGGCTGCAGCGAATCGTCCGATCAGCAGAGAAGGTTATTGGCTGCAACCTTCCCCCCATTGATGAACTGTACACTGCAAGGGCCAGGAAGCGAGCGGGCAAGATCATCTCTGACCCCTCTCACCCTGGCCACAAACTCTTTGAATCACTTCCCTCTGGAAGGCGACTCCGGACTGTCAAAGCTGCCACAGCCAGACATAAAAACAGTTTTTATCAACGAGTGAAATCCAGGTTAGCCGGGAAGTGGTGTTGGGTAAATTGAACGGATTAAAGGCCGATAAATCCCCAGGGCCAGATAGTCTGCATCCCAGAGTGGTCAAGGAGGTAGCCACAGAAATAGTGGAGGCATTAGTGATAATTTTTCAAAACTCCTTAGATTCTGGAGTAGTTCCTGAGGATTGGAGGGTAGCTAATGTCACCCCACTTTTTAAAAAAGGAGAGAGAGAGAAAGCAGGGAATCGCAGACCAGTTAGTCTAACATCGGTAGTGGGGAAACTGCTAGAGTCAGTTATTAAAGATACTTATAGAAACTTACAAAATTCTTAAGGGGTTGGACAGGCTAGATGCTGGAAGATTGTTCCCGATGTTGGGGGAGGTCCAGGACAAGGGGTCACAGTCTAAGGATAAGGGGGAATTCCTTTAGGACCGAAATGAGGAAAACATTCTTTACACAGAGAGTGGTGAGTCTCTGGAATTCTCTGCCACAGAAGGTAGTTGAGGCCAGTTCATTGGCTATATTTAAGAGGGCGTTAGATGTGGCACTTGTGGCTAAAGGGGATCAGAGGGTATGGAGAGAAGGCAGGTACGGGATACTGAGTTGGATGATCAGCCATGATCACATTGAATGGCGGTGCAGGCTCGAAGGGCCGAATGGCCTACTCCTGCACCTATTTTCTATGTTTCTATGTTTCTATGTAAGATGGGATAGCAGCGCATTTGGAAAATGGTGAAATCATTGGACAAAGTCAGCATGGATTTACAAAAGGTAAATCATGTCTGACAAATCTGATAGAATTTTTCGAGGATGTAACTAGTAGAGTGGATAAGGGAGAACCAGTGGATGTGTTATATCTAGTCTTTCAGAAGGCTTTCGACAAGGTCCCACATAAGAGATTAGTATACAAACTTAAAGCACACGGCATTGGGGGTTCAGTATTGATGTGGATAGAGAACTGGCTGGCAGACAGGAAGCAAAGGGTAGGAGTAAACGGGTCCTTTTCAGAATGGCAGGCAGTGACTAGTGGGGTACCGCAAGGCTCAGTGCTGGGACCCCAGCTATTTACAATATATATTAATGATTTGGACAAGGGAATTGAATGCAACATCTCCAAATTTGCAGATGACACCAAGCTGCGGGGTATAGTTAGGTGTGAGGAGGATGCTTGGAGCTGCAGGGTGATTTGGATAGGCTGAGTGAATGGGCAGATGCATGGCAGATGCAGTATAATGTGGATAAATGTGAGGTTATCCACCTTGGTGGCAAGAACATGAGGGTAGACTATTATCCGAATGGTGGCAGATTAGGAAAAGGGGAGATGCAACGAGACCTGGGTGGCATGGTACACCAGTCATTGAAAGTAGGCATGCAGGTGCAGCAGGCAGTGAAGAAAGCAAATGGTATGTTAGCATTCATAGCGAAAGGATTTGAGTATAGGAGCAGGGAGGTTCTACTGCAGTTGTACAGGGTTTTGGTGAGGCCACACCTGGAGTATTGCGTACAGTTTTGGTCTCCAAATCTGAGGAAAGATATTCTTGCCACAGAGGGAGTACAGAGAAGGTTCACCAGACTGATTCCTGGGATGTCGGGACTTTCATATGAAGAAAGACTGGATAGACTCGGCTTGTACTCACTGGAATTTAGAAGATTGAGGGGGGATCTTATAGAAACTTACAAAATTCTTAAGGGGTTGGACAAGCTAGATGCAGGAAGATTGTTCCCGATGTTGGGGGAGTCCCGAACAAGGGGTCACAGTCTAAGGATAAGGGAGAATTCCTTTAGGACCGAGATGAGGAAAACATTCTTTACACAGAGAGTGCTGAGTCTGGAATTCTCTGCCACAGAAGGTAGTTGAGGCCAGTTCATTGGCTATATTTAAGAGGGAGTTGGATGTGGCACTTGTGGCGAAAGGGATCAGGGGGTATGGAGAGAAGGCAGGTACGGGATACTGAGTTGGATGATCAGCCATGATCATATTGAATGGTGGTGCAGGCTCGAAGGGCCGAATGGCCTACTCCTGCACCTATTTTCTATGTTTCTATGTTTCTACGAGTAGTTGCTCTACTCAACAGCTAAAAATTGCTGGAGTTTGGAAGGTTGAGGGGTTGAGGAACGTACAGCCATTCTAAAAAAAAGCAACAAGGCACACAACTACATAAAAGTTAACATAAACATCCACCCCAGCGGATTTACTGTGATGGAAGGCAATAAAGTTCCAAACTCCCGCATCAGGGCGATTGAAACACCCGCATCGGGGCGATCGAAACTCCCACATCGGGGCGATCGAAACTCCCACATCGGGGCAATCGAAACTCCTGCGTCGGGGCGATCGAAACTCCCGCGGCTTAGAGTCCCCGATGTCGTTCTCTAACCTGAGACCACGGGCTCAGCGGTGTTGAAGGCCGCCGGCACCCACAGTTGGGGCCGCAAAGACGTCCCCTGACTGGGATCACTAGCTCTGTGATGTTAAAGTCCCGCAGGCTCCCGCGATGGGGCTCCTGGTCGGTCTCCAGCACACGCCGCATATTAGGCCGCACGCCTCACGATGTTAGGCCACACTGCGGGCGGAGATACGATCTCACAAAGGCGAGAGGGGATGAAGGGGGCACAGCTCAGTTTACACATCATCAATTTTTTTTATTAGAAGGACACACATTTACTAAAGGCCCTGTCCCACTGTACAAGGTAATTCAAGAGTTCTCCCGAGTTTCCCCTGATTCGAACTCGGAGAATTACGGCTCGTAGGTCCTCGGGGCTCTCGTGGACATTTTTCACAAGTCTTCACGAGCTTACTGCGTTTCCAGAGTGCCTGCTGTTAGCGTTACGAGCCGCTAAGAGACGTCGCCGAGCTCCGACGTACCCGCTACGTACATTCTACCTGCTTACCACGAGTTTGATTTTTTTTAAAAACTCAGGGGCGGCTCTTGAATTACCTCGTACTGTAGGGCAGGCCCTTTAGTTTAATTTAGGAGTGCAGGAGCATGCAGAGTGATCTTCTAGAGGTGGGCAAAATCATGAGAGGAATCGTTTTTTTAGCTTGGTTTAGAGGTACAGCGCGGAAACAGGCCCTTCGGCCCACCAAGTCCACACTGGCCAGTGATCCCCGCACACTAACACTATCCTACACACACTAGGGACAATTTTACATTTACACCAAGCCAAATAACCTACAAACCTGCACGTCTTTGGAGTGTGGGAGGAAACCGAAGATCTCGGAGAAAACCCACGCAGGTCACGTGGAGAACGTACAAACTCCGCACAGACAGCACACGTAGTCTTGTACGATCTTATAGAAACTTACAAAATTCTTAAGGGGTTGGACAGGCTAGATGCAGGAAGATTGTTCCCGATGTTGGGGAAGTCCAGGACAAGGGGTCACAGCTTAAGGATAAGGGGGAAATCCTTTAGGACCGAGATGAGAAGGACTTTTTTCACACAGAGAGTGGTGGGTCTCTGGAACTCTCTGCCACAGAGGGTAGTTGAGGCCAGTTCATTGGCTATATTTAAGAGGGAGTTAGATGTGGCCCTTGTGGCTAAGGGGATCAGAGGGTATGGAGAGAAGGCAGGTACGGGACACTGAGTTGGATGATCAGCCATGATCACATTGAATGGCGGTGCAGGCTCGAAGGGCCGAATGGCCTACTCCTGCACCTATTTTCTATGTTTCTGTGTTTCTATGTGGTCAGGATCAAACCCGGGTCTCGGGCGCAGTAAGGCAGCAACTCTACCGCTGCGCCACCGTGCTCTGAGGAAAATCTCAGAGAAACACTTGTCAACAGCGGGGGATGAACATCAAAACGCATTTTGCCTCCAAGGAAATGGCACCAAAACAATCAGCGAGAAAGAGCTCAGTGGTTAAGCCTTTAACTGTCTCTATCTAAGCTCCCCAAACTCCTTCTAGGCATTTGAAAGGGCAGAGGTAAATACAGGCGGGATATGTCAATGTGTAGTGCGCTCAGAGGAACGAAACATTTGCTTTGCTAAGCTCATGAAATGCTAAATGCACAGGATTAGTGTAATAGTTCCTTAATGAGCCCGCCCAAATATATCTCGGCACTCCGTATGTTGTGAGCCCTGTTGAAATAAATGATTTGTGCAATTAATGCCCTTCCTGTATCGCAATATCGTGGCCATTACAAAATGTGGTTCTATTTTTCGTCGTGTTGGAATGTAACAGAAACAGGCGCTTCGGCCCAACAATATAAACCATATAACAATTACAGCACGGAAACAGGCCACCTTGGCTCTCCTAGTCCGTGCCGAACACTTATTCTCACCTAGTCCCATCTACCTGCACTCAGACCACAACCCTCCATTCCTCTCCAATTCCCTACCCCTCCAATATAAATTCTTTATACCTATCCAATTTATTTTTAAATGAAAAAATCGATCCTGCCTCCACCACTTCTGCTGGAAGCTCATTCCACACAGCCACCACTCTCTGAGTAAAGAAGTTCCCCCTCATGTTACTCCTAAACTTCTGTCCCTTAATTCTCATGTCATGCCCTCCTTGTTTGAATCTTCCCTACCCTCAATGGGAAAAGCTTATCCACGTCAACTCTGTCTATCCCTTTCATAATTTTAAAGACCTCAATAAAATCCCCCCTTAACCTTCTGCGCTCCAAAGAATAAAGACCTAACTTTCTCTGTAACTTAGTTGCTGGAACCCAGGCAACATTCTAGTAAATCTCCTCTGTACTCTCTCTATGTTGTTGATTTGCTATATTTAAGAGGGAGTTACATGTGGCCCTTGTGGCTAAGGGGATCAGAGGGTATGGAGAGAAGGCAGGTACAGGGTACTGAGTTGGATGATCAGCCATGATCATATTGAATGGCGGTGCAGGCTCGAAGGGCCGAATGGCCTACTCCTGCACCTAATTTCTATGTTTCTATGTTTGACATCTTTCCTATAATTTGGCGACCAAAATTGTACACCATACTCCAGAATTGGCCTGACAGGAGCTTGACACGGGGGGCGGGGGGGTGGGGGGGGGGGGGGGGGGGGGGGGGGAGGGGGGTCGACAACATGGGCCCAAGATGCAATGTGGGTGCAATGAGCCACACTAATTATTCACCCCTTCCTGTGTGCAGATGTGGGAAGAAGCCATTCATCTCTGCAAAGAACTGGCTGGGCAGTATGAAACGGAGGTCTTTGATTACGGGCTGCTGAGCAAGACGCTGGTGAGTAAATGCGCGCTGCCATTGATTTTGATAAGCTAATGGTGATTGATGAAATACAAGTTACGTTCAAACGACTACACATCGCCTCTGCACGAGCTTCTGTCGAACCCACAGAGGGAGTGAGCCAGGCAGGTCAGTGAGCAGTGGACGAACATTCCAAGCGGCTCTTAGTAGTTAAGAGTGGAAATCAGTGGCTATGAAGATTCTTCTCGAGCAGAACAGTTCCTTCCCGCGCAGGGGTCTGATTTAGTTTCGACCGGAGGCACAGCGCGGAAACAGGCCCTTCGGCCCGCCGAGTCTGCCGCCGACCAACGATCCCCGCGCACTGGCACTTGTCCCACAAACACACACACACCATGGATAATCTACAATTATACCAAGCCAATTAACCCACAAACCTGCACGCCTTTGGAGAGTGGGAGGGAACCGGAGATCCCTAATCTGAGGAAAGGCATTCTTGCCGTGGAGGGAGTACACCTACCTTTAACCATTCCTTTGGTTTATTTATTCGCAAGAAGAAGACCTTTTGCCCGATGATTTTCTTCAGCCTCCCCCACTAAGTCACAGGGAGAATGTTCAAACTCCACGCAGGCAAAGGGACGCACACAAAACAAAAATGGTTGAGGTTAAAGATATTCTTGCCATAGAGGGAGCACAGAGAAGGTTCACCAGACTGATTCCTGCGGATGTACAGGGTCTTGGTGAGGCCACACCTGGAGTATTGCATACAGTTTTGGTCTCCTAATCTGAGGAAAGACATTCTTGCCATAGAGGGAGTACAGAGAAGGTTCACCAGACTGATTCCTGGGATGTACAGGGTCTTGGTGAAGCCACACCTGGAGTATTGTGTACAGTTTTGGTCTCCTAATCTGAGGAAAGACATTCTTGCCTTAGAGGGAGTACAGAGAAGGTTCACCAGACTGATTCCTGGGATGTACAGGGTCTTGGTGAGGCCACACCTGGAGTATTCAGTCTCCTAATCTGAGGAAAGACATTCTTGCCATAGAGGGAGTACAGAGAAGGTTCACCAGACTGATTCCTGGAATGGCAGGGCTCCCATATGAAGAAAGACTGGATAGACTCGGCTTGTACTCGCTAGAATTTAGAAGATTGAGGGGGGATCTTATAGTAACTTACAAAATTCTTAAGGGGTTGGACAGGCTAGATGCAGGAAGATTGTTCCCGATGTTGGGGAAGTCCAGAACAAGGGGTCACAGTTTAAGGATAAGGGGGAAGTCTTTTAGGACCGAGATGAGAACATTTTTTTTCACACAGAGAGTGGTGAATCTGTGGAATTCTCTGCCACAGAGGGTAGTTGAGGCCAGTTCATTGGCTATATTTAAGAGGGAGTTGGATGTGGCCCTTGTGGCTAAAGGGCATCAGGGGGTATGGAGAGAAGGCAGGTACGGGATACTGAGTTGGATGATCAGCCATGATCACATTGAATGGCGGTGCAGGCTCGAAGGGCCGAATGGCCTACTCCTGCACCTATGTTTCTATGTTTCTATCCTGGAGATAGAGTCGGGATCCGCTGAGTTACTCCAGCACTTTGTCTTCCTTTTCTTCCTCTAATCTTCTTCCTCTCTTCAATCTCACAGCAACGCCAGGCCAAATTCTACGAAAACATCATGCAAGTTCTGAGGCCCAAACCGGACTATTTTGCAATCGGTTATTATGGTCTAAACTTCCCAAGCTTCATTCGGGTAAGAATATCACCGTCTAAACACTAAGGTTTAATGTTTAGTGTTTAGTGTTTTCAGAGTCATTCGTAACTGTCACTGTATGTCACGTTGTTAATTGTGGGCGGAGCACCAAGGCAAATTCCTTGTATGTGAATACTTAGAAACATAGAAATTAGGTGCAGGAGTGGGCCATTCAGCCCTTCGAGCCTGCACCGCCATTTAATGTGATCATGGCTGATCATCCAACTCAGTATCCCGTACCTGCCTTCTCTCCATACCCTCTGATCCCCTTAAATACTTGGCCAATAAACTTACTTTCTTATGCCCCCTGTCCCACTTAGGAAACCTGAACGGAAACCTCTGGAGACTTTGCGCCCCCACCCAAGGTTTCCGTGCGGTACCCGGAGGTTTTTGTCCTCCGGCAACCACCTTCAACTAGCATCGCAACCGGCGTCGACTGAAAAATTACCGATTTGTAAAACGGAAACCACTTTCGACCATTAGGGAGACTGACAAAAACCTCCGGGAACCGCACGGAAACCTTGGGTGGGGCGCAAAGTCTCCAGAGGTTTCCGTTCAGGTTTCCTAGGTGGGACAGGGGCATAGCTTACTTACTTTCTTACACAGTGTGGCCTGTTTTCTTCAGGGGTGAAGGACATTGAGATCTGTATTAAACTTCACGGACTGCGGAATGGTGTGTCAGTTGACTTGGCATCAAGTTCGGCACAGACATTGTGGGCCGAAGGGCCTGTTCATGTGCTGTTCTGGTCAATGTTTCCATGGTCCTTTGCTGTCACGTGTACCGAGGGACAGTGACATTTGTTCTGCCATACAGTCGTACATAAAAAAAGCACCAAGATACATAACACCTGTGGACGGTGGGAGACCACTTTTCAGAGCTCCCGCAGCGGCAACTTCTCCCGCCCGTGTTGAGGGGCTCAAAACGACCCGGAGCGGGGCCTGACATCACCCGGCGCGGCTTTAACGGCCGCGGACTTGCCATCGCCCGCCGGGGGCTTTAACCATATAACCATATAACCATATAACAATTACAGCATGGAAACAGGCCTTCTCGGCGCTTCCAGTCCGTGCCGACCATTTATTTTCCCCTAGTCCCATCTACCTGCACTCAGACCATACCCCTCCATTCCCTTCCCGTCCATATACCTATCCACTTTACTTTTAAGTGTTAAAATCGATCCTGCCTCCACCACTTCTGCAGGAAGATCATTCCACACAGCCACCACTCTCTGAGTAAAGAAGTTCCCCCTCATGTTACCCCTAAACTTCTGTCCCTTAATTCTCATGTCATGCCCTCTTGTTTGAATCTTCCCTACCCTCAATGGGAAAAGCTTATCCACGTCAACTCTGTCTATCCCTTTCATCATTTTAAAGACCTCAATCAAGTCCCCCCTTAACCTTCTGCGCTCCAAAGAATAAAGACCTAACTTGTTCAACCTTTCTCTGTAACTTAGTTGCTGGAACCCAGGCAACATTCTAGTAAATCTGTTAAAGAAGGAACTGCAGATGCTGGAGAATCAAGGGTTACACAAAAGGCTGGAGAAACTCAGCGGGTGCAGCAGCATCTAAGGAGCGAAGGAGATAGGCGACGTTTCGGGTCGAGACCCTTCTTCAGATTCTAGTAAATCTCCTCTGTACTCTCTCTCGATGTAACATAGGGAGAGGATGGAGAGCAGGGGAGAGACAAGACTTTGCCTTCTATCACAGTGAGGAGGAGATTCACTGTGATGGATGTTTGTGTGAATTGTGTCGGTGTTGTGTCTTGGTTCTTTTCTTGTTGTACGACTGCAGAAACCAAATTTCGTTTGAACTTTGTTTGAGGTTCGGATGACGATAAACGGTATTGTAACTACATAAAGATTAAACATAGACTTAAAAATTCAACACAGCGACGTGCGAGAATCCCCAGGGCACACAGTATAAGCGGAGACCCCACACAGCCATCGTTTCGATGTCCGGGCCACACACACACACGCACACACGCACGCACGCACGCTCCTTCACCGTGACGTGACCAGGGTTGTACCGACCGCTGCCACTCTATCTGCAGCCTCTGTCTGCCCGAACAGTCAGAGAGCCGTCCACACTCGCACTAGACTCCGAGATGTCCCCATGGAGCCTTGTGCCCGCAAAACCCCGCGACCACCGCACTCACGGCCCTCCCTCCGAGTCCCAACCAGCGCAGGCGGCACCTCCATCTTGCTTTTTAGCGACCTCACATTCCCCACTGTGATGGAAGGCAAATACCTTATACCTTCTTTCCTCCTTTCTTCCCGCGATCGGGGCAGTTGAAAAAGTCGGGGCGATCGAAGCTCCCGTGTCGGGGCTGTCGAAGCTCCCGCGGTTGGAGCTCCCGAAGTTGATCCCCAACAAAGGGACCGCATGCTCCACGACGTTAAGGCCGCAGTGCGGACGGAAATACAATGCGGAAAAAGATGCGTCTCCGTCGAGGGGAGAGATAAAATAACTTTTCCCCCAACCCCCCCCTTACATCCACCACCCTCTGTGTGGAAAAGTTACCCCTCGGATTCCTATTAAATCTTTTCCCCTTCACCTTGAACCTATGCCCTCTGGTCCTCGATTCCCCTACTCTGGGTGAAAGAGTCTGTGCATCTATCCGATCTACTTCTGATGTTCTGTGCTTGGAGAAGTAAAACAGGTTTGCGGAGAAATAAGCTATGCAGTAGGTTTAGGTTTAATTTTGCTATTGAGGGAGTGCAGCTTAGGTCCACAAAATTAATTCCTGGGGTGGCGGGACTGTCATATGCTGAGAGAATGGGGCGGCTGGGCTTGTACACTCTGTAGCTTAGAAGGATGAGAGGGGATCTTATTGAAATATATAAGATTATTAAGGGTTTGGGCACGCTAGAGGCAGGAAACATGTTCCCGATGTTTGGGGGAGTCCAGAACCAGGGGCCACAGTTTAAGAATAAGGGGTAAGCCATTTAGAACGGAGACGGGGAAACACTTTTTCTCCCAGAGGGTTGTGAGTCTGTGGAATTCTCTCCCCTGAGGGCGGTGGAGCCTGGTTCTCTGTATACATTCAAGGGAAAGTTAGATAGGGCTCTTAAAGAAACTCCGCAGTGATGCTGGAGTACCTCGGCAAGACACTTCGTCGACACGTTCCTTCTCTCTCAGAGATGCTGCCTGTCCCGCTGAGTTACTCCAGCATTTTTGTGTCTATCTCCGGTTTAAACCAGCATCTGCAGTTCCTTCCAGCGCCAGATTTATTGAGTTGAATTAGACCGCCCGCATCTCACGGATGGATTTGAACTCACAACCTCAGTATCAGCTCCGCACCATAATGCCCTGACCAATGCATACTTCCCAGTAGCCTGCATCGCACGGTGCATTATTGCACCCATTTATCTCACAGGCTCCAAATGAAGTATTAGCTGGGTTTGGCGATGTTATTAGGTAGAGTGCTCCATGATTGCAGAATGTCCAGGTCAGTTAGAAACATAGAAACATAGAAATTAGGTGCAGGAGTAGGCCATTCAGCCCTTCGAGCCAGCACCGCCATTCAATATGATCATGGCTGATCATCCAACTCAGTATCCCGTACCTGCCTTCTCTCCATACCCCCTGATCCCGTTAGCCACAAGGGCCATATCTAACTCCCTCTTAAATATATTAGATTTTATTACTTGTCATTCGAACCTCAGTGAGGCTCGAACGAAACTCCGATTCTACAAGCCATACAAACAGAAGAATTCATAAAGGAAATACACAGACAATTCAATTCACACAAACACCCATCACAGTGACTCTCCTCCTCACTGTGATGGAAGGCAAAGTCTTCTCTCTCCCCCGCACCATTTCTCTCCCGAGGTCGAAGCCCCAGGCGGGCGATTAAGCCCCACGGCCATTGAGGCCGCGCCGGGCGATGTACGGCCCCGCTCCAGGCCCAAACGTCACAATGTTGGAGCCCCCGGCGGGCGCTGGAATGTCCCGCGGCCATAAGAGCTGCGCCGGGCGATGTACGGCCCCGCTCCGGGAGATGGCCCCAACCCCGCGACACGAGCGGGAGATGTTGCGTTACGGGAGCTCCGGAAAGCGGTTTCCCACCCGGACCCGTGAGCTCCCGATATCCCGACAGTCCACCGGCAGTAATCTGCAGCTGGAGCTGGAGCTGGAGCTCCGGAGTCGGGCCGCAGCGGCGAGCCACCACCGCTCCCCACGCTCCGAGGCCGGCTAGCCCCACGACGGTGAGTCCGCAGCTCCGCAGGCTCCGTGACTGGAGCCCCCAGGTCGTCCCGGTCGGAGGCCGCTGGCTCCACAGTGCTAGGCCCCAACGACAATGGAAAAAGTCGGGTCTCCCGTGCAGGGAAGAGATTTAAATGTTTCCCCACCCCCCACACATATACACAATTAGAGGCAATACAAAAAAAAACATGAACAACTACATTTAACTGGACAAAAAATTATAAAAAGACACACAGGCTGTAGGGACCGCTGCAACGTGAGTCACGCCCGCCCACTGTCCTTCGTGAGTGGGCGAATTTAGCCAATGAACTGGCCTCAACTACCCTCTGTGGCTGAGAATTCCACAGATTCACCATTCTCTGTGTGAAAAATGTTTTTCTCATCTCGGTCCTAAAAGACTTCACCCTTATCCTTAAACTGTGACCCCTTGTTCTGGACTTCCCCAACATCGGGAACAATCTTCCAGCATCTAGCCTGTCCAACCCCTTAAGAATTTTGTACATTTCTATAAGATCCCCCCTCAATCTTCTAAATTCCAGCGAGTACAAGCCGACACTGCATCTTTGAATGCAGCTGAAAGATGCAGCTTTTTGTGTAACCCTCGATTCTCCAGCATCTGCAGTTCCTTCTTTAACACTGCACCGTTGAACGTTCTTTTCACCCTGTACTGCACCAAGCTGGCAACCTTGCTTTCCTTGCTAACTCAATCCTGCAACTTAATTTATAGCCCATTGAGTCTGCCAAACACAGTTTCTGCATGAGCACTCTGGATACTAAAAGCAAACATCAAGTTAATCAAGGGATAATAACTGATTGTGTTTGGCTTCTCCATCGAGCCTAATCAAGGAAGATTGGTTCAGTTGCTCGCGTCCAGAGTGTGCAGGAAAATCCAATCCCCTGAGACTGATTCTCGGCTTCTTTTTGTAGGAAATGCAATCAGACTGGTCATTCAATGATACCTGGTCCCCATTCTCGGCAGCTCCTGGGAAAGATCACTGATGCAGAGTCGAACAGTTATACTGAGTGGAAACAAGCCCTTCGTTCACAACTTGCCCACGCCTAGCCAACATGCCCCAGCTAGACTTGTCCCACCTGCCTGCGTTTTGGCCCATATCCCTAAAAAACTTATCCTATCCATGGTAGAAAAAAATAGAAACATAGAAACATAGAAATTAGGTGCAGGAGTAGGCCATTCGGCCCTTCGAGCCTGCACCGCCATTCAATATGATCATGGCTGATCATCCAACTCAGTAACCGATGTTAGACTAACTGGTCTGTAATTCCCTGTTTTCTCTCTCCCCCCCCTTCTTAAAAAGAGGGGTTACGTATTCAATATGATCATGGCTGATCATCCAACTCAGTATCCCGTACCTGCCTTCTCTCCATACCCTCTGATCCCTTTAGCCACAAGGGCCATATCTAACTCCCTTGTAAATATAGCACTCAATATGATCATGGCTGATCATCCAACTCAGTATCCCGTACCTGCCTTCTCTCCATACCCTTTGATCCCTTTAGCCACAAGGGCCATATCTAACTCCCTTGTAAATATAGCACTCAATATAATCATGGCTGATCATCCAACTCAGTATCCTGTACCTGCCTTCTCTCCATACCCTCTGATCCCTTCAGCAACAAGGGCCATATCTAACTCCCTTGTAAATATAGCACTCAATATGATCATGGCTGATCATCCAACTCAGTATCCCGCACCTGCCTTCTCTCCATACCCTCTGATCCCTTTAGCCACAAGGGCCACATCTAACTCCCTCTTAAATATAGCCAATGAACTGGCCTCAACTACCCTCTGTGGCAGAGAGTTCCAGAGACCCACCACTCTCTGTGTGAAAAAAGTCCTTCTCATCTCGGTCCTAAAGGATTTCCCCCTTATCCTTAAGCTGTGACCCCTTGTCCTGGACCTCCCCAACATCGGGAACAATCTCCCTGCATCTAGCCTGTCCAACCCCTTAAGACTTTTGTAAGAATTTTGCTGGAGAAACTCAGCGGGCGAGGCAGCATCTATGGAGCGAAGGAAATAGGCGGCGTTTCGGGTCGAATCCCTTCCTATCCATGTACCTGTCCAACTGCTGGAGGAGGTAGTTGAGACAGCGGTTAAGAAACATCCTCTTTTTTCTCTCTTTTTTCCTTTTTTATCCTTTTTTTAATTTAGGTTTCAATGTTAAAAATGAAGCTGGATAACACTTGTATAACTCTTTTGTCGATTGCCTTATCCCCGTACAATTGCTTCTATTAAAATAAATTCCAAAATAAAACCATTTAGACAATAGACAATAGGTGCAGGAGCAGGCCATTCGGCCCTTCGAGCCAGCACCGCCATTCAATGTGATCACGGCTGATCATCCCCAATCAGTACCCCGTTCCTGCCTTCTCCCCATATCCCCTGACTCCGCTGTCTTTAAGAGCCCTATCTAGCTCTCTCTTGAAATCATCCAGAGAACCGGCCTCCACTGCCCTCTGAGGCAGAGAATTCCACAGACTCACAACTCTCTGTGTGAAACAGTGTTTCCTCATCTCCGTTCTAAATGGCTTACCCCTTATTCTTAAACTGTGGCCCCTGGTTCTGGACTCCCCCAACATCGGGAACGTGTTTCCTGCCTCTAGTGTGTCCAAACCCTTAATAATCTTATATGTTTCAATGAGATCCCCTCTCATCCTTAGACAGGTAAATACACCCACCTCTCTTTGTGGGGAAAAAAGTGACACCTCAGGTTCCCATTAAATCATCCCCCCCCCCCCCCCCCCTCATATTAAATCTATGCCCTCTAGTTCTCGATTCCCCATCTCTGCGCAAGAGACTCTGTGCTTTTACCCAATTTATTCCCCGTGATTTTGTACACCTCTGCAAAATCACCTCTCATCCTGCTGCGCTCCAAGGAATAACTCTCTCCCTATTGAATTGAATTGAATAAATGTTATTGGCCCAGTATGTACACATACAAGGAATTTGCCTTGGTGCTCCGCTCGCAAGGACCACAACACGATATACAGTAGGCAATCAAAAATAAAACATTATTATTTAAACACGCGAAGAATGAAACAAAACACCAGATCAAAGGAGGCTACAGATTTGTGGCTGTTGAGTAGAGCAACTACTCGTGGATAAAAACTGTTTTTATGTCTGGCTGTGGCAGCTTTGACAGTCCGGAGTCGCCTTCCAGAGGGAAGTGATTCAAAGAGTTTGTGGCCAGGGTGAGAGGGGTCAGAGATGATCTTGCCCGCTCGCTTCCTGGCCCTTGCAGTGTACAGTTCATCAATGGAGGGAAGGTTACAGCCAACCACCTTCTCTGCTGATCGGACGATTCGCTGCAGCCTCCGGGTGTCGTGCTTGGTGGCTGAGCCAAACCAGACCATGATGGAGAAGGTGAGGACAGACTCTACGATGGCCGTGTAGAATTGGACCATCATTGCCTGTGGCAGATTGTGCTTCCTCAGCTGCCGCAGAAAGTACATCCTCTGTTGGGCCTTTTTGATTGTGGAGTCGATGGTAGCCCCCCACTTAAGGTCCTTGGAGATGATGGTTCCCAGGACTTAAAAGACCCCACAGATGTGACTGTGGTGTTGTTGATGGTGAGTGGGGTGAGGGGAGGGGGAACTCTCCTAAAGTCTACAATCATTTCCACTGTCTTAAGGGCATTGAGCTCCAGGTTGTTGCTACGGCACCAGGATGCCAGCTGTGACACTTCATGTCTGTAGGCAGATTCCTCCCCATCCTGGATCAGTCCAATCAGGGTTGTGTCGTCCGCAAACTTGAGAAGCTTGACAGAGGTGTCTGTGGAGGTGCAGTCATTGGTGTAGAGAGAGTAGAGGAGAGGAGAGAGTACGCAGCCGTGCGGTGCTCCTATGCTGAGCGTTTGCGGGTCCGAGATGTGCTTTCCCAGCCTCACATGCTGCTTCCTGTCTGTCAGGAAGCTGGTGATCCACCGATGGAGGGGTTCAGGCACAGTCAACTCAGAAAGTTTGGAGTGTAGTAGCTCTGGCACAATGGTGTTGAATGCAGAGCTAAAATCAACAAACAGGATCCTCGCATCGGTCCCCTGGCGGTCTAGGTGCTGTGGGATGAAGTGCAGGCCCAGGTTGACTGCATCATCCACAGATCTATTGGCCCGATATGCAAACTGCAGAGGGTCCAGCAGGGAGTTTGTGATGTTTTTCCGCTTGGCCAGCACAAGCCTTTCCAGTGTCTTCATGACTACAGAGGTCAGTGCAACAGGCCTGTAGTCATTAACACAAGTAATCCTTGCCTTTTTGGGTACAGGGACATTAATCGAGATTTTGAAGCAGGCAGGGACAGTACATGTTTGCAGGGACTGGTTAAAAATGTCAATGCTCTCAAGTTCTGGCAACATCCTTGTAAATCGGAGTCATAGAAATGTACAGCATGGAAACAGGCCAACTTTTTTTTTGTTTATTTTCGTTAGAAGTAAGTACAATAGTGCGGTACTTGAGTACCTAATACATACATACGTATTTCCATTCTTGTACAACTTTCGTATTTTTAATAATAAAAGAACAGAGAGAGAGAAAATAAATAAAGAGTGTCGGAATAGATAGACAAGCGAGTAGGCACAGAGAGCAAATGAAATAAAGGACAGAGATGAGAAGTTTGAAATAGAAGGAGAAAGTAAAGAAAAGAGAGATGAGGAGAGATCTACCTATTTCGTATTTTTGCCCGTCCGTCACCCGGTTCTAAACCATTTAATTTCTACGGTTATGTTAAGTTGCACCATATGCTTGTAAAAAGTTAATAAAAGGAGACCAAGTCTTTGAGAATTGGTCTACTCTGCCTAGTAGGAGGAATCTCATTTCCTCAAGATGTAGCGTTTCAGACATGTTTGACATCCGCATTTTGAATGTTGGCGTGGTTGCGTTTTTCCAAAATTTGAGTATAAGTTTTTTTGCTGTTCTTAGACCGTAATTAAGAAAAGCTTCTTGGAATATAGTTAGTTTACTTCCCTCTTCCATTGATCCAAAGTTCTGTATTGGGGTTCAATTTTGTGTTAAATAGTTTTGTAAAAATTCCAAAAATTTCATTCCAAAATGTATACAGTTTTATACAAGAGACAAAGGAATGTGCTATCGTGGCATTTTGAGTTAGACATTTGTCACAGATGGGGGAAACATTTGAGAATATTTTAGTCAGTCTAGTTTTTGAATAATATAATCTATGTAAAATTTTAAATTGAATTAGGTTATGCCTTACATTAATTGAACATTTATTTACATATAATTTTTTTCCCCATCTATCGTTAGGAATTTTTATCAGGCCAATTTGCCCACACCAACCAACGTGTCCCATCTACACTAGCCCCATCTGCCTGCGTTTGGTCCATATCCCTCTCCTAACCATGTAACTCCGCAGTCAGGATCGAACTCATGCCTCAGGCCCTGCGAGGCAGCAGCGTTAGAGACACAGCGTGCAAACACACCCTTCGGCCCACCGTGTCTGCGCTGGCCAGTGAGCAACAGTAAACCCACACAAATTACGGGTTATATTCCGCTTTCTTAATCTCGTTCTGGAGACACAGACCCTTTCATTTCATCACCCTGCTCTTTTTCCTCAAAACATAGCGGCACGGTGGCGCAGCGGTAGAGTTGCTGCCTCGCGGCGCCAGCGTCCCGGGTTCGATCCTGGCTACGGGTGCTGTCTGTACGGAGTTTGTACAGAGAAGATTCACCAGACTGATTCCTGGGATGGCAGGACTTTCATAAGAGGAAAGACTGGATAGACTCGGCTTGTACTCGCTAGAATTTAGAAGATTGAGGGCGGATCTTATAGAAACTTACAAAATTCTTACGGGGGTTACACAAAAAGCTGGAGAAACTCAGCGGGTGCCCGAAACGTCGCCTATCTCCTTCGCTCCTTAGATGCTGCTGCACCCGCTGAGTTTTTCCAGCATTTTGTGTAACCCTCGAATCTCCAGCATCTGCAGTTCCTTCTTTAACAAAATTCTTACGGGGTTGGACAGGCTAGATGCAGGAAGATTGTTCCCGATGTTGGGGAGGTCCAGAACAAGGGGTCACAGCTTAAGGATAAGGGGGAAGTCTTTTAGGACCAAAATGAGAAAAACATTTTTCACACAGAGAGTGGTGAATCTGTGGAATTCTCTGCCACAGAAGGTAGTTGAGGCCAGTTCATTGGCTATATTTAAGAGGGAGTTAGATGTGGCCCTTGTGGCTAAAGGGATCAGGGGGTATGGAGAGAAGGCAGGTACGGGATACTGAGTTGGATGATCAGCCATGATCATATTGAATGGCGGTGCAGGCTCGAAGGGCCGAATGGCCTACTCCTGCACCTATTTTCTATGTTTCTAAGTTTGTACGTTTTCCCCGTAACCCGCGTGGGTTTTCTCCGGGATCTCCGGTTTCCTCCCACACTCCAAACACATGCAGGTTTGTAGGTTAACTAGCTTGTTATAAATGTAAATTGTCCCCAGTGTGTGTGTCGGATAGTGTTAGTGCGCGGGGATTGCTTGTTGGTTTGGACTCGATGGGCCGAAGGGCCTGTTTCCGCGCTGTATCTCTAAAACTAAAATGAAGAGGATGTTATTTATCTCATTCGGAATCTCATTATTTATCTCATCTGTTCCCAATTCTTCCCTTGAGGATTCGGCTCGAAGGGCCGAATGGCCTACTCCTGCACCGATCGCCTATTGTCCATTGTCTATTGTTTCCGCTTTCCATACAAAAGCACAAGCTGTTAGAGGGGGGAACCTCGTCGAAACATGCCGAATAGTGAAAGGCTTGGATGGGGTGGATGTGGAGAGGATGTTTCCACTGGTGGGAGAGTCTAGGACCAGAGGGCACAGCCTCAGAATTGAAGGGCGTTCCTTTAGGAAGGAGATGAGGAGGAACCTCTTTAGTCAGAGGGTGGCTTTAGTCAGAGGGTGGTGAATCTGTGGAATTCTTTGCAACAGACGGCTGTGGAGGCCACAAGGTCAGTGGGTATTTTTTAAGGCGAGATAGATAGATTCTTGTTAAAGAAGGAACTGCAGATGCTGGAGAATCGAGGGTTACACAAAAAGGCTGGAGAAACTCAGCGGGTGCAGCAGCATCTAAGGAGCGAAGGAGATAGGCGACGTTTCGGGTCGAGACCCTTCTTCAGACTGATGGGGGGGGTGAGGGGAGGCGGGGGGGAGGCGGGGGGGGGGTAGACATGAAAAGAAGGAGTAGGAGGAGGAGCCCGAGGGCTGAGGGAGAGGTGGGAAGGGGAGGGAGGCAGCCTGGGTTAACAGAATTGAGAGAATTCAATGTTTAAGCCAAGAGGATGCAGACTCCCCAAGCGGAATATGAGGTGCTGTTCCTCCAACTTGCAGTGTTGCTCACTCTGGCCGTGGAGGAGGCCCAGGACCGAGAGGTCGGATACGGAATGGGAGAGGGGAGTTGAAGTGCTGAGCCACCGGGAGGTCGGGTTGGTTATTGCGGACCGAGCGGAGGGTTCTTGTTTAGTTGCGGGTGTCAGGGGTCATGGGGGAGAAGCAGGAGAATGGGGTTGGGAGGGAGAGATAGATCAGCCATGAATGTTGGGCAGAGTAGACTTGATGGGCCGAATGGCCTAATTCTGCTCCTATCACTTATGACCTGAGTAGAATTGGCTGAAACATAAAAACAAAACAGTACACAGTCCCTTAGACCTGCCCAAATAATTCATGGCTGATCGCTCCCTTAATTTAACGAGCCTTATTCCTTAAATCCCTGAGCACCCCTTCATACAGACAAGAAAATATAAGAATATATCAGCCAACAGGATTATAATGATGAAAATTGTGCACTTGTTTGTAAGAGGCTGATTTGTCAAATTGGTGAAAGTAATATTATTTTATGACAACCTCATTGTAATCAGACAGGTTGATTGGAATTTGTAAAGCCTTTTAAATATGGCTTTTGAGATTCATTTGATGTTTCCATAACCAATTTGGTTTGTTTACGACCACACAGGAGCAACGAGCGGAGTTATGTGAGAGTTGTGTTTATCGCAGGGTGGAGGACAAGGAAATATTGTCAAACATCAGCAGAGCAGCAATTAGAGGCGCTCTCTCTCTCTCTCTCTCTCTCTCTCCCTCTCTCTTTCACCCCCTCTCTCTCTCTCTCTCTCTCTCTGTCTCTCTCTCTCACACACACTCTCCTCTCTCCTCTCTCTCCTTTCACCCCCCTCTCTCTCTCTCTCTCCCTCCCTCTCTCTCCCCTTTCTCTCCCTCTCTCTCTCCCTCCCTCTCTCTCCCTTTCTCTCCCTCTCTCTCTCCCTCTCTCTTCTCACACACACTCTCTCTTTCACCTTCTCTCTCTTTCACCCTCTCTGTCTCTCTCTCTCTCACACGAACACTCTCCCTCTCTCTCTCCCTCTCTTTCTCTCTCTCCCTCTCTCTTCTCCCTCTCTCTCCCCTCTCTCTCCCTCTACCCTCTCCTCTCTCCTCTCCTCTCCTTTCTCTCTCCCTCTCTCTCTCTCCCCCCTCTCTCTCTCTCTCCCTCTCTCTCCTCTCTCACCCTTTCTCCTCTCTCTCTCTCTCTCTCCCTCTCTCTCTTTCTCTCTCCTCTCTCTCTCCCTCTCTCTCTCCCTCCTCTCTCTCTCTCTCTCCCCCCCTCTCTCCCTCTCACCCTTTCTCTCTCTCTCCTCTCCCTCTCTTCTCTTTCACCCCCCCCTCTCTCTCTCTCTCTCTCCTCTCTCTCCTCCTCTCTCCCTCTCTCTCACCCTCTTCTCTCCCTCTCTCCCTCTCCCTCTCTCTTTCACCCTTGCGCTCTCTCTCTCTCTCTCTTTCACCCCCCCCTCTCCCTGTCTCTCTCTCTCACACACACACACTCTCCCTCCTCTCTATCTCTCTCCCTCCCTTTCTCTCTCTCCCTCTCTCTTTCACCCTTGCTCTCTCTCTCTCCCCCCCCCCCTCTCTCTTTCTCTCTCTCCCCCTCCCTCCCTCTCTCCCTCTCTCTCTGGTATGACATTGCTTTGTAAAAGTTACTCCCGGGAGATTCCCAGTTCAATATCGCAAAAGTGTTTGTGTCCCAAATAAATGAAGGGTGTTCCAATCGGAAGTCAGACGTTATCTCCAGGGTTCAATGTCACCCTTTAACTAACGCAGCATCAATGTTTCGCAAACTCTGGCTCGTAATTAAGCAACTTGGAGGAAATTAACTCCATCCAGTACCACTGTTGCAACAAGAACTGGGCACTGGATAATCCAAGGTCGACAGAACAACAGCCACACAACAGTAGGTGAGGCAAAATGCTGGAGTAACTCAGCAGGACAGGCCGGCATCTCTGGAGAGCAGCATTTCGGGTTGAGACCCTTCTTCAAAAGGATGAGAGGGGATCCTATTGAAACATATAAAATTATTAGGGGTTTGTACACGCTAGAGGCAGGAAACATGTTCCCAATGTTGGCGGAGTCCAGAACCAGGGGCCACAGTTTAAGAATAAGGGGTAAGCCATTAGAACGGAGACGAGGAAACACTTTTTCTCACAGACAGACAATAGACAATAGACAATAGGTGCAGGAGGAGGCCATTCGGCCCTTCGAGCCAGCACCCGCCATTCAATGTGATCATGGCTGATCATCCCCAATCAGTACCCCCGTTCCTGCCGTTCTCCCCATATCCCCTGACTCCGCTATCTTTAAGAGCCCTATCTAGCTCTCTCTTGAAAGCATCCAGAGAACCTGCCTCCACCGCCCTCTGGGGCAGAGAATTACACAGACTCACAACTCTCTGTGTGAAAAAGTGTTTCCTCGTCTGTGTTCTAAATGGCTTACCCCTTATTCTTAAACTGTGGCCCCAGAGTTGTGAGTCTGTGCTAGATGTAGGAAAAATGTTCCCAGTGTGGGCGAGTCCAGAACCAGGGGCCCCAGTCTTAGAATAAAGGGGAGGCCATTTAAGACTGAGGTGAGAACAAACGTTTTCACCCAGAGAGTCGTGAATATTGTGGAATTCCCTGCCACAGAGGGCAGTGGAGGCCAAGTCACTGGATGGATTTAAGAGAGAGTTAGATAGAGCTCTAGGGGCTAGTGGAGTCAAGGGATATGGGGAGAAGGCAGCACGGGTTATTGATGGGGACGATCAGCCATGATCACAATGAATGGCGGTGCTGGCTCGAAGGGCCGAATGGCCTCATCCTGCACCTATTTTTTATCTTTCTATGTTTATTTAGTTTTAGTTATAGAGATACAGCACGGAAACAGGCCTTTCGGCCCACCGAGTCCGGCGCCGACCAGCGATCCCCGCACACTAACACTATCCGACACACACACCGGAGGACAACTTACATTTGCACCAAGCCAATTAACCTGCAAACCTGCACGTCTTTGGAGTGTGGGAGGTAACCAGGCATCGTGGAGAAGATCCACTGCAGGTCACACGGGGCGAACGTGCAAACTCCGTACAGACAGCGCCTGTAGTCGGGATTGAACCCGGGTCTCCGGCGCTGTAAGGCAGATACCCCTACCGCTGCGCCACCGTGACCGCCCGTGGGCCCCCTGTACCTAACGACGGACCAAGTCCCAAAGTGGATGACACAGGTGGATTGCGTAATGCAAAAAATAATCGAATATATTTATGGTCGCGACCCTGAGGAATGATGAGGTGGAAATGGAATAAGGGCAGGAGAGATTCACCTGATGCTGCCTGGAGTAGTGGGCTTTCATTAGAAGAAGGCTTGCACTCGCTAGAACATTTGAAGTTGAGGGATGTCCCTAATGGGGTTTGTAAAATTGAAAGGCAGACTGTTCAGTTCAATAGACAATAGACAATAGACAATAGGTGCAGGAGGAGGCCATTCGGTCCCATCGAGCCAGCACCGCCATTCATTGTGATCATGGCTGATCGTCCCCAATCAATAACCCGTGCCCTGCCTTCTCCCCATATCCCTTGACTCCACTAGCCCCTAGAGCTCTATCTAACTCTCTCTTAAATCCATCCAGTGACGTGGCCTCCACTGCCCTCTGTGACAGGGAATTCCACAAATTCACTACTCCCCTGGGTTCAGGGATACAGTGCGGAAAAACGGCCCTTCGGCCCTTCGATCATCTTCGATCAGCACCTTTGGCTGATCATCCCCAATCAGTACCCCGTTCCTGCCTTCTCCCCATATCCCCTGACTTCCGCTAATCTTTAAGAGCCCTATCTAGCTCTCATCTTGAAGATATCCAGAGAACAAGCCTCCACCGCCCTCTGATTAGTTCAGATTGGTTTGTGGTGACGTGTACCGAGGTACAGTGAAAAGCTTTTGTCGAGCGTGCTATCCAGTGAGCGGAAAGACAATACATGATTACAATCAGGGCCGTTTGTAAAGTGTACAGATGCAGGATTAAAGGGATAACGTGAATGACACTTAATACAAAGATAACGATAGTAAAATCCCATCAAAGATAGTCTGGGATCTCCAATGAGATAGATAGATGTCCAGGACTGCTCGCTAGTTTGTTCGTATAGTGTGGTTCAGTTGCCTGATAACGGCTGGGAAGAAACTGGGCCTGACCTGACATCCTGACGGGATGCTGTTTGTGTGTAGTTTTCACGTTGTCTCCGGTGACTGCATGTGTTTTCTCCGGGACTAGTTCATCCCATTTTCTAAAGGCGTGCATTGTTTGTAGGTCGACACAAGGTGCTGGAGTAACTCAGCGGACAGGCAGCATCTCCGGAGAGAAGAATGGGTAGGGTAGCGTTTAGGGCCGAGACCCTTCTTCAGTCAATAGACAATAGACAATAGGTGCAGGAGTAGGCCATTGGCCCTTCGAGCCAGCACCCGCCATTTAATGTTATGGTATGTTAGCTTTCATAGCAAAAGGATTTTGAGTATAGGAGCAGGGAGGTTCTATTTCAGTTGTATAGGGTCTTGGTGAGACCACACCTCGAGTAATTGCGTACAGTTCTGGTCTCCAAATCTGAGGAAGGACATTATTGCCATAGAGGGAGTGCAGAGAAGGTTCACCAGACTGATTCCTGGGATGTCAGGACTGTCTTATGAACAAAGATGAACATTGATGGCCAGCATGGACTCAGTGGGCCGAAGGGCCTTTGCCACTGCTGTATCTTTCAATCAATTCACATGGAAGATGTTCACACAAAGGGTGGTGGTGTGCATGGAACGAGCTGCCAGAGGATGTAGTTGAGGTAGGTTGTAGAACCATCACCCTGAGATTCTAAACCCAATTAGTTGTTTCTGTTAACCATAGAGTGATACAGTGTAGAAACAGGCCCTTCGGCCCAACTTGCCCGCACGCAACCAATGATGTCCCAGCTACACTAATCTCCCTTCTCTGTGCTTGGTCCATATCACTCCAAACCCGTCCTATCCACGTACCTGTCCCAAATGTTTCTTAAACGTTGCGATAGTCCCCAGCCTCAACTACACTCCTCCGGCAGCTTGTTCCATACACCCACCACCCTCTGTGTGAAAAAATTACCCCTCAGATTCCCGTTAAATCTTTTCCCCTTCACCTTAAACCTATGTCCTCTGGTCCTCGATTCCCCTCCTCTGGGCAAGAGACTCTGTGCATCTACCTGATCTATTCCTCTCATGATTTTATACACCATTATAAGATCTCCCCTCATCCTCCTGCGCTCCATGGAATAGAGACCCAGGCCTGCTCAACCTCTCCCTGTAGCTCACACCCTCTAGTCCTCGGCAACATCCTCGTAAATCTTTTCTGAACCCTTTCAAGCTTGACAATATCTTTCCTATAACACGGCGCCCAAGAATTGAACACAATATTCTAAATGCGCGGTCTCACCGACGTCTTATACAACTGCAACATGACCTCCCAACTTCTATACTCAGTACTCTGAGCTATGAACAAAGACTGCATAGACTCGGTTTATACTCTCTAGAATTTAGGAGATTGAGGAGGGGATCTTAGTAGAAACTTACAAAATTCTTAAGGGGGTTGGACCAGGCTAGATTCAGGAAGATTTGTTCCCGATGTTGGGGAGGTCCAGGACAAGGGGTCACAGCTTAAGGATAAGGGGGGAATCCTTTAGGACCGGAGATGAGAAGGACTTTTTTCACACAGAGAGTGGTGGGTCTCTGGAACTCTCTGCCACAGAGGGTAGTTGAGGCCAGTTCATTGGCTATATTTAAGAGGGAGTTAGATGTGGCCCTTGTGGCTAAAGGGATCAGGGGTATGGAGAGAAGGCAGGTACGGATACTGAGTTGGATGATCAGCCATGATCATATTGAATGGCGGTGCAGGCTCGAAGGGCCGAAATGGCCCACTCCTGCACCTAATTGCTATGTTTCTATGATGAAGCCCAAAGTGCCAAAAGCCTTTTTGACCACCTTATCCACCTGCGACTCGACCTTCAAAGAACAAAGGGGCAACATTTTCACACAGAGGGGTGTTGGGTGCATGGAATGAGCTGCCGGAGGAGGTAGTTGAGGCAGTTAATATAACAAAAGTTGAAAGACATTTGGACAGGGTCATGGATAGGAAAGGTTTACAGGGGTATAGACCAAACATGGGTGGGCGGGAGTAGTATAGATGGGGCATCTTGGTCAACACAGTCAAGTTGGGCAGAAGGGGCCAGTTTCTGTGCGTGACTCTGACTTGTATCTCATGCGATACTCTGAGTTTGTAACTCATACCTTTAAGAAACTCTTCTGAAAGTTATGGCTCCCTCAAAAATGTTGAATCTGAAGTGTAGTTTAGAGGTACAGCATGGGAACAGGCCCTTTGGCTCTCCAGGTCAATAGACAATAGACACTAGGTGCAGGAGTAGGCCATTCGGCCCCTCAAGCCAGCACCCCCATTCAATGTGATCATGGCTGATTATCCCCAATCAGTACCCAAGTCAAGTCAAGTCAGGTTTATTCGTCACGTACACATACGGGATTCGCAGTGAAATGAAAAGTGGCCGTTGCCTGCGGACTTTGTGCAAAAAACACACAAACAGACAACCAACTACAAACAGAATGCACCAGAATCACATGTTCTTTTCCATATTAAATATTGTGGGCGGTATTGTGGTGCAGTTCTGGTCTCCAAATCTGAGGAAAGACATCCTTGCCATAGAGGGGGTACAGAGAAGATTCACCAGACTGATTCCTGGGATGTCAGGACTTTCACATGAGGAAAGGCTGGATAGACTCGGCTTGTACTCACTGGAATTTAGAAGACTGAGCGGGGATCGTATAGAAACGTACAAAATTCTTAAGGGGTTGGACAGGCTAGATGCAGGAAGATTGTTCCCGATGTTGGGGGAGTCCAGAACAAGGAGTCACAGTCTAAGGATAAGGGGGAATTCCTTTAGGACCGAGATGAGGAAAACATTCTTTACACAGAGAGTGGTGAGTCTCTGGAACTCTCTGCCACAGAAGGTAGTTGAGGCCAGTTCATTGGCTATATTTAAGAGGGCGTTAGATGTGGCACTTGTGGCTAAAGGGATCAGGGGGTATGGAGAGAAGGCAGGTACGGGATACTGAGTTGGATGATCAGCCATGATCACATTGAATGGCAGTGCAGGCTCGAAGGGCCGAATGGCCTACTCTTGCACCTATTGTCTATGTTTCTATGTTTCTAACTGTAGTAGAGTTAGTCCCTGGTGAGATAGGAGTTTACAGGCCGAATGGCCTCTGGGAAGGAACTCCTTCTACTCCTCTCCGTTCTCACAGCACGGCAACGGAGGCGTTTGCCTGACCGTAATGCTAGAACAGTCCGCTGCAGGGGTGGAAGGGGTCTCCCATGATCTTGTTGGCTCTGGAGTTGCACCTCCTGATGTATAGTTCCTGCAGAGGGGCGAGAGAAGTCCCCATAGTGCGTTCGGCCAAACGCACTACTCTCTGCAGAGCCTTCTTGCCCTGGGCAGAGCAATTCCCAAACCAGATTGTAATGTTTCCGGACAAGATGCTTTCCACAGCCGCAGAGTAGAAGCACTGGAGGATCCTCGGAGACACTCTGAATTTCCTCAGCTGCCTGAGGTGGTAAAGGCGCTGCCTTGCCTTACTCACGAGTGCTGCAGCGTGCGATGTCCATGTCAGATCCTCAGAGTTGTGGACCGACCAGCGCCGACCACACCATCCCACACACAAGGGGGCGATTCTCAATTCTTACCGAAGAATTGTCTTGACACGAAAAGTCACCGGTTCCGTTTCTCCAGAAATGCTGGCTGTCTGACCCGTAGAGCAGGCACGTGCCGTCAGGGTAGGCAAGGTAGGCACTGCCTACCTGACTAAAATTATGAAATGGCAATTATTAAATATAAATAGTAAAGGCATGGGAGAATGATGCCTGTGTAAGAGATCGATCTCTTAGGTAGGCATAATTCTCCGTGCCTTTCATCCGCAGCGCTTGTAACACGGGAAGCTCTGTACAGCCCACGTGCCGTCAGAGCTGCCTGAAGCCGTCACTTTCAAGCGGGGCTGAAGGCTGCAGAAATTCTGCCTTTGCAGCAGGAGGAGATCGTGGTCAGTAACCCACTTGCCACGCTCCGGTCTGAGTGCAGGTAGATGGGACTAGGTGAGAGTAAGTGTTCGGCACGGACTAAAAGGGCCGAGATGGCCTGTTCCCGTGCTGTATTGCCATATGGTTTTATTGTGGCCGGGGAGTGGATCAGCTCGGGTGGTAGCCGCAGCACTCCGGGCACGGACAGCAGAACTGGCCGCCACTTCCGAGGAAGGAAGCAGCTCGGGTGACTGCGAGTGGCCGCCGGGACCCTGCCTCTTCAGCCCCTTCTGCTGGTCCCCACTCACCTCTGGCAGTGCTCTCCGTCTGAACATCTCTCACCTGCCGCTCGCCGGCCGGCTTCCCGCAAATCTTTAAATTCCGACAGCGCGTTCACGGGTCCAGTTGGGATTACTTGGCTGTGGGAATTTAAGGATTTGCGGGACGCGGTTGACACGAGCGAAGCCGGCGAACGGCAGGTGAGAGATGTTCAGACGAAGAGCACTGCCAGAGGTGATCAGAAGGCGCTGAACGGCAGCCGGTTCTGGTGTTGGGTCCCGGCGGCCGCTCGCACCCGAGCTGCTTCTATCCCCGGAAGTGGCAGCCAGTTCTGCTGTCCGTGCCCGGAGCGCTGCGGCAGCGGTGAGTGAGTTACTGATATGATCTCTGACCCCCTCCTTCTCAAAACTTCTGCCTTCTCGCATCTTTAACCCCTGCCGCAGGCTCCCCACACGCTGTGAAAGGAACTCCCCCTCCAATTGGACCCTTGAATTAGTATTGTCATTCAATAAGATGACAACTGATTCAACGTCCCGTGAATCCTGTGCTCCCGTTTTTCCCACCATCTCTCCACCTGCCTTCATCCTCCGTCCCCCACCCATTCAGTAATTAAAAAATGAAGGAGATTTAGAACCCTTGGGAAAATTGAATTGTTACTTTTTTTTATTTTTTATAAAGAGAACAATCTGCGCATGCGCGGTTTTAAGATTTTTTTTGAAAGCCGGCTGACTGCCTACTCTGAGTAATTACTCACGGCACGTGCCTGCCGTAGAGTCACTCCAGCTGCTTGTGCCTATCTTCAGTTTAAACCAGCATCTGCAGCCCATCCCCACTCGTAACCTGCACGACTTTGGAACATGGTGGTGGGGGGGGGGGGGGGGGGGGGAGCGGAGATCCCGGGTCACGGGGAGACCGTACAAACTCCGTACAGACTGCACCCGTAGGCGGTATCTAGTCGAGATAACATTGATTGCAAAGCTTTCAATGATGAAGTTATATATTAAGATAACTACTTCAGAAGAGTGAAGACTCATCACGCACACCGATTAGATATGTCCTCGGAGCCAGTGGCAACATAACGCTTGATGAATGAGGGTGACATCATGTTTTTCTGTCTAATTACCTCCGGATGATCGCCCCGCATTAGCAAGAGATCACACTAATGAACGGAAGAGTTAATCACAGGCCTGCCAGATGTGTGTAGGAAGGAACTGCAGATGCTGGTTTACATCGAACATGGGCACAAAATCCTCAGCTAACTCAGCTGGTCTGGCAGCCACTCTGGGGAGAAGGAATGGGTGACGTTTCAATAGACAACAGACAACAGGTGCAGGAGGAGGCCATTCGGCCCTTCGAGCCAGCACCGCCATTCAATGTGATCATGGCTGATCATCCACAATCAGTACCCCGCTCCTGCCTTCTCCCCACATCCCCTGACTCCGCTATCTTTAACCATATAACCATATAGAAACATAGAAACATAGAAATTAGGTGCAGGAGTAGAGGCCATTCGGCCCTTCGAGCCTGCACCGCCATTCAATGTGATCATGGCTGATCATCCAACTCAGTATCCCGTACCTGCCTTCTCTCCATACCCTCTGATCCCCTTAGCCACAAGGGTGCATGGAACGAGCTCGGCCCTTCTATGCCATGCCAATCACTTTCAGGCTTTAAGAGCCCTATCTAGCTCTCTCTTGAAATGATCCAGAGAACCGGCCTCCACCGCCCTCTGAGGCAGAGAGTTCCACAGACTCACAATTCTCGGTGTGAAACAGTTTTTCCTCGTCTCCGTTCTAAATGGCTTACCCCTTATTCTTAAACTGTGGCCCCTGGTTCTGGACTCCCCCAACATCGGGAACATTTCTCCTGCCTCTAGCGTGTGTCAAAACCCTTAAGAATCGTATACGTTTCAATAAGATCCCCTCTCATCCTTCTAAACTCCAGAGTGTACAAGCCCTTCTTCAGACTCTGACAGATACGCAGAGTTATTTGAGTGACCAGCTGGATGCAAGACTTGAATGCTGTGGGCATCATGTAGCTATGATCATACACGCACGGAAACAGGCCCTTCGGCCCATCTCGTCCACGTCAACATTGATGCCCCATCTAAACTAATTCCATTAACCCACATATATGGCCCATTTCCCTCTAAACCTTTCCAGCCACGCACCTGTCCAAATGTATTTTAAATGCGACCTCCTCTGGCAGCTTGTTCATCCCCAGGATCCTCATATAAACCATATAACCATATAACAATTACAGCACGGAAACAGGCCTTCTCGGCCCTTCCAGTCCGTGCCGACCATTTATTATCCCCTAGTCCCATCTACCTGCACTCAGATCATACCCCTCCATTCCCTTCCCGTCCATATACCTATCCACTTTACTTTTAAATGTTTCCCCTCAGGTTAGTGTTAAATCTTGTGACTCTCACCCTAAACACACTTGTTTGTGATTTCCCTTGCCTTGAGTAAAAGGCCTTGCAATATCCTACACTTGGATGTTCATAAACCGTGATGGGAAGATTTGCAATCATGGTTTGAAGGGTTTCGACCCAAAAACGTCGCCTATTTCCTTCGCTCCATAGATGCTGCCTCACCCGCTGAGTTTCTCCAGCATTTTTTGTCTATCTCCAATTCTCCTGGAGCAGGTTCAGATTTGTTTGTTGTCAACGTTTTCACCCAGAGAGTTGTGAATTTGTGGAATTCCCTGCCACAGAGGGCAGTGGAGGCCAAGTCACTGGATGGATTTAAGGGGGAGTTGGATAGAGCTCTAGGGGCTAGTGGAGTCAAGGGATATGGGGAGAAGGCAGGCACGGGTTATTGATAGGGGACGATCAGCCATGATCACAATGAATGGCGGTGCAGGCTCGAAGGGCAGAATGGCCTCCTCCTGCACTTATTGTCTATGTTTCTATGTTTCTAAATACGTAGAACGTAGAACATAGAACATTGTAGCATGGGAATAAGGTCATAAGGTAGTAAAGTTATAAGTGATCTGTATAATAGAATTAGGCCATTCGGCCCATCAAGTCTACGCCATTCAATCATGGCTGATCTATCTCCCTCCTAACCCCATTCTCCTGCCTTCCTGATCCCAGGAATGAGTAGGGTAACATATGATGAGCACTGTGCCTGTACTTGCTGGAGTTTAGAAGAATGAAGGGGGGAACCTCATTGAAATGTGCAGAATAGTGAAAGGCCTGGATAGAGTGGATGCGGAGAGGATGTTTCCACTGGTGGGAGAGTCTAGGACTAGAGGTCACAGCCTCAGAATTAAAGGACGTTCTTTTAGGAAGGAGACGAGGAGAAATTTCTTCAGTCAGAGGGTGGTGAATCTGTGGAATTCTTTGCCACGGACGGCTGTGGAGGCCAAGTCAGTGGATATATTTAAAGCAGAGATGGATAGATGCTTGATTAGTGCGGGTGTCAGAGGCTATGGGGAGATAGGGCTTGAAGGGGAGATATAGATGAGATATAGATAGGGCTTGAAGGGGATGATATAGATGATATTGAATGACGAATAAAATTGACTTTGACTTTGACTTTGGAGTAGACTTGATGGGCCGAATGGTCTAATTCTGCTGCTTTCATTTATGATCGAAAGGTGTTCAGAGGGGGAAAGTTTAAAGGTGATGTTTAAGGGGGAAAGTTTAAAGGCAATATTTTTAATAGGGAGCGACGGGTGTGTGGAGGACACTGCCAGAGCTGCTGGGGGATGCAAATAAGATTCGGAAGCTTGTAGACAGAGATTTGATTGAGCTTAGAATGTGTGAACATGGTTATGTGTTGGGAAGTGGTACTGGTTTAAATTGGCACCATGTTTAACTCATAGCAAAAGGATTTGAGTATAGGAGCAGGGAGGTTCTACTGCAGTTGTACAGGGCCTTGGTGAGGCCACACCTGGAGTTTTGCGTACAGTTTTGGTCTCCAAATCTGAGGAAGGACATTCTTGCCATAGAGGGGGTACAGAGAAGGTTCACCAGACTGATTCCTGGGATGCCAGGACTTTCATATGAAGAAAGACTGGCTTGTACTCGCTGGAATTTAGGAGATTGAGGGGGGATCTTATAGAAACGTACAAAATTCTTAAGGGGTTAGATGCAGGAAGATTGTTCCCGATGTTGGGGAGTCCAGAACAAGGGGGTCACAGTTTAAGGATAAGGGGGAAGTCTTTTAGGACCGAAATGAGAAAAATATTTTTCACACAGAGAGTGGTGAATCTGTGGAATTCTCTGCCACAGAGGGTAGTTGAGGCCAGTTCATTGGCTAGATTTAAGAGGGAGTTAGATGTGGCCCTTCATATCCATGAAGCCAAGTCCATGGATATCTTTAAGGCAGAGATAGACAGATTATTGATTAGTACGGGTGTCAGGGGTTATGGGGAGAAGGCAGGAGAATGGGGTTAGGAGGGAGAGATAGATCAGCCATGATTGAGCGGCGGAGTAGACTAGATGGGCTGAATGGCCTAATTCTATTCCTATCTCTTATGACTTATGATCTGTCTTAATGTTTCTTAAACATTGCGATAGTCCCTGCCGCAACCAACTCCTCCTGCAGCTCGTTCCATGCACCCTTGTGGCTAAGGGGATCAGTGGGGTATGGAGAGAAGGCAGGTACGGGATACTGAGTTGGATGATCAGCCATGGTCATAATGAATGGCGGTGCAGGCTCGAAGGGCCGAATGGCCTCCTCCTGCACCTATTTTGCTATGTTTCTACGTTTAGCACAAGCATTGTGGGCCGAATGGCCTGCCCCCTGTGCCGCGGCGGTCCGCAGTAGGAGATACTTGAACGACCTTCACTCAGGCGGAGAAGACTGCGGAAAAGATATGAATAACCTTTCTAAATTGTTGAACATTTTGATAGATTGAATGGGGAAAGATTACTTCTTCTGATTGAAAAGACTGTAACAGGAGATAACCAGTTGCCCAGAAATGGGGAGTAGCTATGTAAAAGTCAATTGCTTTCTGCTTGGTTAGCTGTTGGAATCCTAGGACTGTTTGAGGCAGGGTCTGTCTGAAACAGACTCCTCGTGCTTTATGGGCCTGTCCCACATAGGTGATTTTTTTCGGCGACTGCCGGTAGCAGGTCGCCAATAAACCGGACACCCCCCCCCTACGATAATGTCTATGACAAAGTCTACAACAACCTAAAACCTAGTTGACGTCAAGCTATCGACAACAGGCGACCCATTAGGACGTCCACCTACCATCACACCTACGACAACCTACGTCCACCAGCTACGACGCTGTCAGCGGCAACTGAAGACAACTCAGTCGCCGGTTGACGTTGGTAGTCGCCAATGGACTTCACCGAAGTCAGCAACTGGCGACATAGAAACATAGAAACATAGACAATAGGTGCAGGAGTAGGCCATTCGGCCCTTCGAGCCTGCGCCGCCATTCAATATGTTCATGGCTGATCATCCAACTCAGTATCCCGTACCTGCCTTCTCTCCATACCCTCTGATCCCCTTAGCCACAAGGGCCACATCTAACTCCCTCTTCAATATAGCCAATGAACTGGCCTCAACTACCCTCTGTGGCAGGGAGTTCCAGATACCCACCACTCTCTGTGTGAAAAAAGTCCTTCTCATCTCGGTCCTAAAGGATTTCCCCCTTATCCTTAAGCTGTGACCCCTTGTCCTGGACCTCCCCAACATCGGGAACAATCTTCCTGCATCTAGCCTGTCCAACCCCTTAAGAATTTTGTAAGTTTCTATAAGATCCCCTCTCAATCTCCTAAATTCTAGAGAGTATAAACCGAGTCTATGCAGTCTTTGTTCATAAGACAGTCCTGACATCCCAGGAATCAGTCTGGTGAACCTTCTCTGCACTCCCTCTATGGCAATAATGTCCTTCCTCAGATTTGGAGACCAGAACTGTATGCAATACTCCAGGTGTGGCCTCACCAAGACCCTATACAACTGAAGTAGAACCTTCCTGCTCCTATACTCAAATCCTTTTTCTATGAAAGCTAACATACCATTCGCTTTCTTCACTGGCTGCTGCACCTGCATGCCTACTTTCAATGACTGGTGTACCATGACACCCAGGTCGCGCTGCATCTCCCCTTTTCCTAATCGGTCAATATTTAGATAATAGTCTGTTTTCCTATTTTTGCCACCAAAGTGGATAACCTCACATTTATCCACATTATACTGCATCTGCCAAACATTTGCCCACTCACCCAGCCTATCCAAGTCACCTTGCAGCCTCCTAGCATCCTCCTCACAGCGAACACTGCCCCCCAGCTTAGTGTCATCCGCAAACTTGGAGACATTGCCTTCAATTCCCTCATCCAGATCATTAATGTATAAACCTATGTATTAATGCGACAACCTACGTTATCCTGGCGAAAACCTACGACGGCACCTACATCGGGAGAAGTCAAGCTACGACAAGTCAACGGTTACCGACTGTCACCGACAAGTTTTGAACATTTCAAAATTCAGCGATGAGCAGAAAAACACTTTGAGTCTTTGGGCGACTGAGGAGACCATACAGGCGACACCCCAGCGAACATGTGGCGACAACCTAGTCGCCTGTAGTCGCCTAAACAATCGCCCAAGTGGGACAGGGGCATTGGAGTCATAGAGTCAGACAGCATCAAATCAGGCCCTTCAGCCCAACTTGCTCATTCCGATATAACATGCCCCATCTACTCTAGTCCCAGCTGTCTGCATCTGGCCAATGTCCCTCTAAGCCGTACCTATCCATGTACCTTTAAACCTGGGATAGTCCCTGCCTTAACTACCTCCTCCAGCAGCTCGTTCCATACATCCACCACCCAAGAAAGCAAATGGTATGTTAGCATTCATAGCGAAAGGATTAAGCTTGAGGGACTGAGCTGCCATCCCAAGAATCCATTTGGCCCACAATGTCCATACTAGCCCTCTGCAGACCAGCCCCTTCAGCCCACAGCACCCATACCAGGCCACCAATATTGGAATTGGTGTAGAGGTGGAATGTTGCGTTGGGGGACCAGCCTTCCCACCATTCAATCTGATCATCCCCAATCAGTACCCCGTTCCTGCCTTCTCCCCGTATCCCCTGACTCCGCTATCTTTAAGAGCCCTATATAGCTCTCTCTTTAAAGTACCCAGAGCATGAGGGAGGGCGGACCTCATTGAAATGTGCAGAATAGTGAAAGGCCTGGATAGAGTGGATGTGGAGAGGATGTTTCCACTAGTGAGGGAGTCTAGGTCTGGAGGTCATAACCTCAGAATTAAAGGACGTTCTTTTAAGCAGGAGATGAGGAGGAATTTATTTCGTCAGAGGGTGGTGAATCTGTGGAACTCTTTGCCACAGAAGGCTGAGGAAGCCAAGTCCATGGATATTTTTAAGGCAGAGATAGATAGATTCTTGATTAGTACGTGTGTCAGAGGTTATGGGGAGAAGGCAGGAGAATGGGGTTAGGAGGGAGAGATAGATCAGCCATGATTGAGCGGCGGAGTAGACTAGATGGGCTGAATGGCCTAATTCTATTCCTATCACTTATGACTTATGATCTATCTTAATGTTTCTTAAACATGGCGATAGTCCCTGCCGCAACCAACAGCTCGTTCCATGCACCCATAGTGTAGGTGCTCTGGTTTCCTCCCATAGCCCAGACGGACAGGTTTATATGTTAATATGCTTCGGTAAGTTGTGAAATCGTCCCTAGTGTGTAGGATCGTGATAGTGTACGGGATGATCGCCGGTCGGCACCGGCTCGGTGGGCCAAAGGGCCTGTTGTCAAGCCATATCTCCAAGGTAAAGTCTGAAGGAAAAAAAACCCACGCAGTCACAGGGGGAACGTGCAAACTCCACATAGATAGAAGCCGAGGTCAGGATCGAACCCGGGACTCTGGCGCTGTGAGGCAGCAGCTCTACCATGCTATTAAACTTTGATCAGCTGGCACAAAATGTCAGAGTAACTCAGCAGGTCAGGCAGCATCTCTGGAGAAACATAGAAACATAGAAATTAGGTGCAGGAGTAGGCCATTCGGCCCTTCGAGCCTGCACCGCCATTCAATATGATCAGGGCTGATCATCCAACTCAGTATCCCGTACCTGCCTTCTCTCCATACCCCCTGATCCCTTTAGCCACAAGGGCCACATCTAACTCCCTCTTAAATATAGCCAATGAACTGGCCTCAACTACCTTCTGTGGCAGAGAATTCCACAGACTCACCACTCTCTGTGTGAAAATTTTTTTTCTCATCCATTCAGAACAAGGATAGGTGAGGCTTTAGGTCCAGACCCTTCTTCAGACTATTTGACATTTAACTTCTTTGGATAGAAGTAGGGAAGATTCAAACAAGAGGACATGACTTGAGAATTAAGGGGCAAAAGTTTAGGGGTAACGTGAGGGGGAACTTCTTTACTCAGAGAGTGGTGGCTGTGTGGAATGATCTTCCAGTGGAAGTGGTGAAGGCAAGTTCGATTTTATCATTTAAAAGTAAAGTGGATAGGTATATGGACGGGAAGGGAATGGAGGGGTATGGTCTGAGTGCAGGTAGATGGGACTAGGTGAGAGTAAGTGTTCGGCACGGACTGGAAGGGCCGAGAAGGCCTCTTTCCATGCTGTAATTGTTATATGGTTATATGTTATGTGGATATATGCCTAATTATGTTGCCTGGGTTCCAGCAACTAAGTTACAGAGAAAGGTTGAACAAGTTAGGTCTTTATTCTTTGGAGCGCAGAAGGTTGAGGGGGGACTTGATTGAGGTCTTTAAAATGATGAAAGGGATAGACAGAGTTGACGTGGATAAGCTTTTCCCATTGAGGGTAGGAAAGATTCAAACAAGAGGGCATGACATGAGAATTAAGGGACAAAAGTTTAGGGGCAACATGAGGGGGAACTTCTTTACTCAGAGAGTGGTGGCTGTGTGGAATGAGCTTCCTGCAGAAGTGGTGGAGGCAGGATCGATTTTAACATTTAAAAATAAATTGGATAGGTATATGGACGGGAAAGGGAATGGAGGGGTATGGTCTGGGTGCAGGTAGATGGGACTAGGTGAGAGTAAGTGTTCAACACGGATTAGAAGGGCCGAGATGGCCTGTTTCCGTGCTGTAATTGTTATGTGGTTATATGGTTATATGGATAGATGGAATGGGCGACATTTCGGGTTGAGACCCGAAACGTCACCCATCCCTTCTCTCCAGAGGATGCTGCCTGTCCCACTGAGTTACTCCAGCACACATCTGATATTTAGCCTTTGACGTCCTGCCTCAGTGACTTAAACGACGAGATGGAGGAAACCTGTGAGCAGTGGGGAGAACCAGGAAGTGGACGGACAGATTGTAAAGGGAATATAAAAACCAGGCAAAAAATATCTGCAGTAGCCAAATGGACTGAATATAAATGAGCCTTGGAGATAGATTGAAACTGTCATCACACAAACATCTCAAGTCCTTTTAGAAATAAGAAAAATGAAGAGGCATATTTAAATTTAAATGAAACATCAGAATGTTAATGGATTCTTCAAAAGCTATCTTTGAGTAATGATATTTCTCTGATCGTATCGGTCTCTTGAATTTACAAAAGCGCAGGCATTATATCCCTGGAGTCAAGCCGGGACTTGGTTTAATATTTAGCACAAGGACCTGATTTTCCATCGCTCCCCCCTCTCCCGTAATATGCTGTCGGGCGAGTGAAAAGGCGGATGTACGAGCTGCTTCAGTGATGAAGGAATCAAGCAAGGCGGCTGAGAAGATGTGACACAAAGTGCTGGAGCAACTCAGCGGGACAGGCAGCATCTCTCTCTGGAGAGGGTCTAGACGAGGTTTATCAGAATGATCCCCTGAGCTAGACAGGACCCTTAAAGAAAGCGGAGCCAGATAGGGCTCTTAAAGATAGCGGAGTCAGGGGATATGGGGAGAAGGCAGGAGCGGGGTACTGATTGGGGATGATCACCCATGATCACATTGAATGGTGGTGCTGGCTCGAAGGGCCGAATGGCCTCCTCCTGCACCTATTGCCTATTGTCTATTGAATGAGTGGGTTAGCATATGGTGAGGTCTGACTACACTTGGCCTGCACTCGCTGGAGTTTAGAAGGATCTTAAGGGGTTGGACAAGCTAGATGCTGGAAGATTGTTCCCGATGTTGGGGGAGTCCAGAACAAGGGGTCACAGTCTAAGGATAAGGGGGAATTCCTTTAGGACCGAGATGAGGAAAACATTCTTTACACAGAGAGTGGTGAGTCTCTGGGATTCTCTGCCACAGAAGGTAGTTGAGGCCAGTTCATTGGCTATATTTAAGAGGGAGTTAGATGTGGCAATTGTGGCTAAAGGGATCAGGGGGTATGGAGAGAAGGCAGGTACGGGATACTGAGTTGGATGATCAGCCATGATCATATTGAATGGCGGTGCAGGCTCGAAGGGCCGAATGGCCTACTCCTGCACCTATTGTCTATGTTTCTATGTTTCTAAGTCTACTCCACCATCACCAATCGTGGTTCGTCTATCTCTCCCTCCTAACCCCGTTCTCTTGCCATCTCCCCATAATCCCTGACACCCAAACTAATCAATTTCTGCCTTAAAAATATCTGGCCTCCACAGCCTTCTGCGGCAATGAATTCCACAGATTCACCACCCTCTGACTAAAGAAATTCCTCCTCATCTCCTTCCTAAAAGAACGTCCTTGAATTCTGAGGCTGTGCCCTCTGGTACTAGACTCTCCCACCAGTGGAAACATCCTCTCCACATCCACTCTGTCCAGGCCTTTCACTATTCTGTAAGTTTCAATGAGGTTCCCCCTCATCCTTCTAAACTCCAGCGAGTACAGGCCCAGTGCCGTCAAACGCTCATCGTATGTTAACCCACCAATTCCTGGGAACGTTCTTGTGAACCTCCCCAGGGCCCTTTCCAGAGCCAGCACATTCTTCCTCAGATCTGGTGCCCAAAATTGCTCACAATGCTCCAAATGCGCCCCGACCCGCACCTTACTGAGCCTCAGAATTACTTCCCTGCTTTTGTATTCAAGCCTTCTTGACAGAAACGCTAGCGTGAAACAGTTTGGAAACTTGCCCAACTTGCCCACACCGACCAACATGTCCCATCTACAATAGTCCCACCTGCCTGCGTTTGACCCATATCCATCCAAACCTGTTCCATCCATGTACCTGTCATTTAACTGACATTTAGCCCGTCTACCATCCACACTGCCTTGGCAAGGACGGCCAGCAGCATCATCAAGGACCAGTCGCACCCCGGCCACTCCCCCCTCTCCCCTTTCCCATCGGGCTAAAGGTGCAGAAATGTGAAAACGCACACCTCCAGATTGAGGGACAGTTTCTTCCCAGCTGTTATCAGGCAACTGAATAGTGAAAGGCTTGAAAAGAGTGGATGTGGAGAGGACATTTCCACTAGTGGGGGCGTCTAGGTCCAGAGGTCATGGCCTCAGAATTAAAGGCTGTTCCTTTCCCAAGGAGATGAAGAGGAATTTCTTTAGTCAGAGGGTGGTGAATCTGTGGAATTCTTCGCCACAGACGGCTGTGGAGGCCAAGTCAATGGATATTTTTAAGGCAGAGATAGATGGATTCTTGATTAGTGCGGGTGTCAGGGGTTATGGGGAGAAGGCAGGAGAATGGGGTTAGGAGGGAGAGATAGACCAGCCACAATTGAATGGCGGAGCAGACTTGATGGGCCGAATGGCCTAATTCTGCTCCTATCACTCGTGACCTTACATAAAAACAGTTTTTATCCACGAGTAGTTGCTCTACTCAACAGCCAAAAATCTGTAGCCTCCCTTTGATCTGGTGTTTTGTTGGTTCACGTGCTTGATCAATGGTGTTTTATCATTAATGTTTTATTAATGTTTAGTGTTTTCTGAATCATTCGTAACTGTCACTGTATGTCATGTTGTTACTTGTGGGCGGAGCGCCAAGGCAAATTCCTTGTATGTGAATACTTGGCCAATAAACTTACTTACTTACTTACTTCTGAATGGAGTCGTTCTCTCACCAACTCGAGTGGTCCTGTGTGGACGGCTTGAGTGTAATCATGCGAAAGCCTTTTCGCTGGCTGGTCAGCATGCGACAAAAAACTTTTCATTGTCCCCTGGTACACGTGGCAATAATGAACCGGGCACGTGCCGTCAGGGTCGGCAAGGTCGGCAGTGCCTACCCCGACTAAAATTATAAAATGCTAATTATTAAATATAAATAGTAAATGCACGGGAGAATTACTCCTCCCTAAGAGATCGATCTCCTAGGTTGGCATAATTAGAAACATAGAAACATAGAAAAATAGGTGCAGGAGTAGGCCATTCGGCCCTTCGAGCCTGCACCGCCATTCAATGTGATCATGGCTGATCATCCAACTCAGTATCCCGTACCTGCCTTCTCTCCATACCCTCTGATCCCCTTAGCCACAAGTGCCACATCTAACGCCCTCCAATGAACTGGCCTCAACTACCTTCTGTGGCAGAGAATAGTAAGATTGAACGAGAACTTACCAGTTCGAAGGTTGATCTTTATTTTATGAGGAGTCGAAGTGAGGGATTTCGTGAAGAGCCCGCCGGCGCGCATGCTCGACATACTTCAAAGTAGCGGCGTGGAATCACAGAAACCAACAAAGAAATGACTTCGCATAGTAAGATTGAAGTGACTAAGATTACCAGATGAAGGTGATTGAGGGTTGGGCGAGGAGGGCACGAAATCCCTCACTTCGACTCCTCATAAAATAAAGATCAACCTTCGAACTGGTAAGTTCTCGTTCAATCTTACTATTTCATTTCGGAGTCACGTGAGTGACTTCGTGAAGACTTCAAAGCTTCTGTGATTACACGCCCTGGACCACGTCCATGCTGACACACCACTACCAGGGATGGATGGGAGGAACAAACTTGCTCAATAGTTCATACTGCAAAACAAGAGCAGAGTTATTAATAACAAATCAAAACCCCTCATGCGGGGACATCTCCACGTTCGTGACCTGCATTCAGCACGGCTTCTGTAAACTGTAGAGGAGCAGCAACAGGCTTGTTATAAAAACGCTGGAACACAGCTTCATTAGCCCATCCTGCTGTGGCGAGAATTTTGTCCATGGGCACCTCCATGACCCTCGCCGTTGACGTCGATGCAGCCCTGTTGGAAAGAGACTTGAACACATTAGTGTCGATACCTGACTTACCCAAAACGACTGGAAGCCACATGGATATCGTCTGGACTGTCACTCGATGATGAGGTCTCTTATGAGTGACAAGCAGGTATCGCTCCATTCCTCTGATGCGTGCCGTCACCTTGACATAGTGGCGGATATGTGAGGCTACACATAGCCTAGCATCTGCGGGGTATGCCGGGAACTTCAGCTGCAGCCCTGTGCACCCAGGTCTATGCTGCTTTAGTAGCTCGTCAATGAAAAAGACTACTTCTGTGGGGGTAGACGTCATTCTGTCGACACGAAGTTTGTGTAGTGTCTGTACCCTCTGAGCTGAAGTCAGCGCTAGTAACATCACCAGCTTCATGGTGCGTTGGTCCAGTTGGAGCCCTTCCATGGGTGACCACGTCCTGAGCAGGGTTAATACGTCCCTGACATCCCAGGTGATATTATAGCGTGGTGTAGGCGGATTCATATTGAATATACCCCGCATGAGTCTGGACACTAGCCTGTTGGATCCTACCTCCAAACTGAGGTAGAATGATAGCGCACTTCTGGCGCTGTTGATGGCACTGTAACTTAAGTGTTCATCATGGTGCAACCCCGCGAGGAGTTCCAGGACGTCGGTTGTTGTCACGTCATCGTACGTGATGCGAGAGCGGCTGCAGTAGGCTTCCCACTTCTTAATATGCGAGCGGTATCTTCGCCTTGTAGACTCTCGACACGACGCCCCGGTGGTATCCATGGTCCGAGCCGAGAGGCCGTATTGGACTAACGGCCTGTTCAGAACCTGCAAGCCAACAAATTTAAATAGCCATGGCAGGGATGCGGCTCCCCTGAGACAGGGTGAGTAACCAATTGTGGGCAACCCTTCAAAAGGACCCAAGGTTCGTTGAGCATGTCAAAGACCACCGGATACCAAGGCTGTGTGGGCCAGTCGGGTATATTAAGGATGCCCTTGGCAGCATCTGCCTGAATCTTTCCCAATACCCGACTGATGAGGCAAAATGGGGGGAAGGCATAGAAAAACCACTTCCCCCAGTCCAGCGAGAATGCATCTAGCGCTATTGCCCCAGGATCTGGTTCCCATGAAACGTAGGTTGGTACCTGATGGTTCCACCGTGACGCAAAGAGGTCAATGTCCGGTTTACCAAATTTGGCTGTGACTTTAGAAAAGATCTCAGGATGCAACATCCATTCAATGTTGTCATTAAATTTGCGTGACCTGGTGTCCGCCACAGTATTAAGCTCACCTGGCAAATAGGTAGCTGAAATCCAAATGTCTCTTTGAACACACCAGAGCCAAATTGAGTTTGCCAATTTGTCACACGAAACAGGCCTGGTACCACCCATATGGTTTAAATATGCTACTGCTGTGGTGTTGTCTATTTGGAGACGGACATGTGCTCCAACAAGCTTAGAACAATACGCACGAAGTCCGTGGAATGCTGCCAGCAACTCCAAATAGTTAATCCCTTGAGTTAACAACATCGTTGATTCAAGGGTGTCCCATCTGCCACCACAACTAGAGCAATTATTCGTGGATCCCCAACCATTGGAGCTTGCATCAGTTTGCAAATATACCACCGGATTAGCCTCCCTAATAGGCTTGAATGAGTTGCTAATGTGACACACCCACCATTGCAACTCATTTATCGCTTCGGGCGGCAGCTGCATGGACCGATCATAATAACCAGCGTTCTGTTTTAACGCAGCAATTTTAGCTCTTTGCAAATTCTGATAATGCAAAGGTCCATATCGCGCTGCCGAAAACAAAGCTACCAGCTTCCCAATTATTGTAGCTAAGTGCCGAATCGATGGTATATTGGTGCGGATTAAATCTTGACACACCTGGGTAACCTCCTCAATCTTGTTAATTGGAATGGTAACCCTCATGCTTATAGAGTTCACCGTGAACCCTAGGTAATTAATCACCTGGGCAGGGTAGAACTTTGATTTCTCTGGATGGACAATAAACCCCAATTGTTGAAATATATTGACAGCAGCTGCAACACCCTGTTCAGCCAATTCCAGGGTGTGGCCCACAATTAAGACATCATCTAAATAGGCCATACTATATGGTGTCGTTGTCTCAAATAAGCCATAATTGGCTTCACTAATTTAGTGAACAATCTAGGGCTGTGGTGAGCTCATTAGGCAAAGCCTTGTACTGCCAGAGTTGCCCCATCCAGATGAATTTTTAAAACCTTCTGTCACATTTCTGGACGGATACGGAATAATATGCGTCTTTTAAACCGATGCATGCCATAAAACAACCATGAGAAATCAATGATTTGGTTGTTTCATCGTATCCATTTTAAAATGAGAATATGTTACAAAAGTATTCAAACGGGTTAGATCAATAATGACACGACAACTTCCATCCTTCTTAGGTCTGGTGAATATGTTCGAAACAAATTCAACTGGCTCATGCACCACTCTCTTAATCACTCCTTTGCTCAAGACTTAACAATTCCTTATAGCCGGCTGCCTGTTCTGCAGCAGATAATTTTAAATGTTCGAGCGGGCATGTGCTGGGATGGAGGAATGTCGCCATTAATAAACTCAATTTTATGCCCCTGAATATTCTGCAACACATACTCGTCACCAGTGAAATTACCTCATGCACCCAAAAAACCACCGAAGGTGACCACCAACATGTGAAGTTAAACAGAGAGAAAAGAGAGAACCAGACCCCCTCACCTCCGTGGTTACCGGCGGTCCTTGACACGCGTGTGTGGACGTGGAGGTGCTGGGTTGGCTTGAGGGCGCTGCGTCTTCGTTTTCCACCAGGGTCTCTGCCGACCCTGTCCTACAAAAGACCCCTGGTGCTGGGTCTGATGTTGCTGTCGTTGTGGAGCTTGAGGGTGGGTCCTCGTTGAGGTACTGGCAGACCCTCGTGATCGAATGTATGGAGACTTTGAGCCTGACGGTGTGGGGGCACTCTGAGGGCGCATGATCCCCACCGTTTTGGCTTGCTCGTCAAGCTCTTTGACTCTCTTTGAGAGGTCCTTCCCAAAGAGCTGACGGGGCGGGGGCGGCGGCGGTGGTTTGCACACTCCTGCAAACTTTGGATTGAGCGCTGGGCGGATGCTGGTTTTGCGAAACCCGTTAATTTCGTGCTGGGTCGCGCACAGGAGGGCCAGGGCATCTCCCTGGTCCAAATTCAATTCGTCCCCGTCCACCGACCGCACAAAGGCGGTAATACCGGCCGTGAGGAGCTTCAGGATCCGCTGCAGTTTTACCTCCTGTTGACGGATAGCCGCACTGATGTTGCCCCATATCGGCGTATTGACCACAGGCACGTTGAGGGAGTTGCAATTGGATGGAGCCTTGTGACGGCTCATTGCCTGGATGAGGACTTCTTCCTGCTGCTCCAGGCTGATAGTAGATGTTTGTGAAGACGCCCTGTGCCTGTTGCTGCCCTGCTGTTGTTGACGTTGAAGCAGGAGCTCCAGCAGCCGCTCCATACGGTCAATACGCCCTTCACCCTGAACACTCAGGTGGTCGGAGTCCTCCGGCTCTGAAAAGAAAACCGGGCTCCTGTCATCGGCCCGCACCTCGTCGAGGCCCTGCCGGTGCCGGTAGTTGTCGCTAACAGCCGCCGAGGCGAACTGCGCGATTCCTGCGCGGGCGTGTTCAACCGCCTCCGTTTAGCGGGAGCTGAAGCCGCTGCCACTAAGGGCACTTGCGGCGAGGTGTCGGCACCAGCCGAAGCATGGCTGCCTGGGGCCCGCGCAGTCTTGCCGGCTGCCCACATCGTGGACGTTGCCGACGCATGGTCTTGCCCACCCATCCATGGGGGCTCGGCGACCGTGACGAGACCCGACTCGACCGACCCGTCCCGGCGTCGAGAGTCGGGGCGTGCCGGCTGGACCTCACAGCCGCCCCGGGTCTTTCCCTGGAACCTGACCGCTCCTCCGTGTCAGGCAATGCCTTAGCCCTGGTAGGGTTAGGCTTCTGGGCTCCTGCCCTTCCCCTTCTCGGAGTGGAACAGGCCGTGCAGCCGCACGCACCCAGCTCGAGGTCGCCAGCGAGCCCGCTGACGACCTGACTGCCATGGCAGGGTCCCCCTGCTCTGGCGGCACACCACACTCCTCCTCGTCGAACTCCTCCGAGCTGTGGTGTGCTGGCGGATCTGGACCTGTAAACACAGGGCTTACCCACATCTCCGCCTGAGTCCCGGCCTGCGATGCAGGTACTGCCGATGGTAAAGGCCCCGGAACTGTTGACCGGCGAACTCGTCCTGACGTCCTCCGGCCCTTGGAACTCCCATCCATGTCCTTGCTGCAAGACAAAACCAACAACAAGGACCACCAACTAAAGGTAGAATACTTACCTCCGTGGCCCCTTCTGAAGGGCTGGCGAGGAGCGCGCTCCACCGCCAGCCGTCGCAGCAACGCGGTACGACGATATGTCGAGCATGCGCGCCGGCGGGCTCTTCACGAAGTCACTCACGTGACTCCGAAATGAAATTCCACAGACTCACCACTCTCTGTGTAAAGAATGTTTTCCTCATCTCGGTCCTAAAGGAATTCCCCCTTATCCTTAGACTGTGACCCCTTGTTCTGGACTCCCCCAACATCGGGAACAATCTTCCAGCATCTAGCTTGTCCAACCCCTTAACAATTTTGTAAGTTTCTATAAGATCCCCCCTCAATCTTCTAAATTCCAGCGAGTACAAGCCGAGTCTATCCAGTCTTTCCTCATATGAAAGTCCTGACATCCCAGGAATCAGTCTGGTGAACCTTCTCTGTACCCCCTCTATGGCAAGAATGTCTTTCCTCAGATTTGGAGACCAAAACTGTATGCAATAAGAATTCTTACGAATTCTTAAGAACCCCTTAATTCTCCCGTGCCTCTCCTCCGCTGTACATGTAACACGCGAATGTATGTACAACTCACGTGCCGTAGACGCGGCTTCAAACCTCCAATGACTGCGGTCTATAAAGGCAGCTGCAATCCTGCATTTGCACCGTGGACTGCGGGCATGCGCTGCACAGCGCAAGGTTCTTGGTGGGTTTTACAATCATGGATTGTCATTATCTTAAGATAATTATCTTAAGATAATTATCTTAAGATATCTTAAGATATCTCAGAGCATTGAGTATAGAAGCTCGGATGTAATGTTAAAATTGTACAAGGCATTGGTGAGACCAATTCTGGAGTATGGTGTACAAATTTGGTCGCCCAATTATAGGAAGGATGTCAACAAAATAGAGAGAGTACAGAGGAGATTTACTAGAATGTTGCCTGGGTTCCAGCAACTAAGTTACAGAGAAAGGTTGAACAAGTTAGGTCTTTATTCTTTGGAGCGCAGAAGGTTAAGGGGGGACTTGATTGAGGTCTTTAAAATGATGAAAGGGATAGACAGAGTTGACGTGGATAAGGTTTTACCATTGAGGGTAGGGAAGATTCAAACAAGAGGGCATGACATGAGAATTAAGGGACAGAAGTTTAGGGGTAACATGAGGGGGAACTTCTTTACTCAGAGAGTGGTAGCGGTGTGGAATGATCTTCCAGCAGAAGTGGTGGCGGCAGGTTCGTTGGTATCATTTAAAAATAAATTGGATAGGCATATGGATGAGAAGGGTATGGAGGGTTATGGTATGAGTGCAGGCAGGTGGGACTAAGGGAAAAAAGTTGTTCGGCACGGACTTGAAGGGCCGAGATGGCCTGTTTCCGTGCTGTAATTGTTATATGGTTATATGGTTATAAGATTTTCTTAAGAGTATCTTAATGCCCCTGTCCCACTTAGGAAACCTGAGCGGAAACCTCTGGAGACTTTGCGCCCCACCCAAGGTTTTCGTGCGGTTCCCGGAGGTTTCTGTCCTCCGGCAACCACCTTCAACCAGCATCACAACCGGCTTCGACTAAAAAATTACCGATTTTTAAAATGGAAACCATTTTCGACCATTAGGGAGACTGACAAAAACCTCCGGGAACCCCACGGAAACCTTGGGTGGGGCGCAAAGTCTCCAGAGGTTTGCGTTCAGGTTTCCTAAGTGGGACAGGGGCATGAGAAACAAAGAGAGAAGAACGGAGTTTGTGAACAAATAATGTGGTACATACATTTCTTTGAGCTGTAAGTTTTTTAATATTTTATTAAGAGATAAGGCTTTTGAAGACAAATTACTTTATGAAAGTCGGCCGACTGCCTACCGGCGAGGAGAACAATCTGCGCATCCGTGGTTTGTCACGACTTTTTAAATGCCGACTGACGGCCTACCCTGAGTAATTACTTAGCATTGGAGCACCACAAGGCTGCGTACTCTCCCCTCTCCTCTACTCTCTCTACACCAATGACTGCACCTCCACAGACACCTCTGTCAAGCTTCTCAAGTTTGCGGACGACACAACCCTGATTGGACTGATCCAGGATGGGGAGGAATCTGCCTACAGACAGGAAGTGTCACAGCTGGCGTCCTGGTGCCGTAGCAACAACCTGGAGCTCAACGCTCTTAAGACAGTGGAATTGATTGTAGACTTTAGGAGACCTCCCCCTCCCCTCACCCCACTCACCATCAACAACACCACAGTCACATCTGTGGAGGCTTTTAAGTTCCTGGGAACCATCATCTCCAAGGACCTTAAGTGGGGGGCCACCATCGACTCCACAGTCAAAAAGGCCCAACAGGGGATGTACTTCCTGCGGCAGCTGAGGAAGCACAATCTGCCACAGGCAACGATGGTCCAATTCTACACTGCCATCGTAGAGTCTGTCCTCACCTTCTCCATCACGGTCGGGTTTGGCTCAGCCACCAAGCACGACACCCGGAGGCTGCAGCGAATCGTCCGATCAGCAGAGAAGGTTATTGGCTGCAACCTTCCCCCCATTGATGAACTGTACACTGCAAGGGCCAGGAAGCGAGCGGGCAAGATCATCTCTGACCCCTCTCACCCTGGCCACAAACTCTTTGAATCACTTCCCTCTGGAAGGCGACTCCGGACTGTCAAAGCTGCCACAGCCAGACATAAAAACAGTTTTCATCCACGAGTAGTTGCTCTACTCAACAGCCAAAAATCTGTAGCCTCCCTTTGACCTGGTATTTTGTTGGTTCACGTGCTTGATCAATGGTGTTTTATCATTAATGTCTTATTATTATTAATGTCTAGTGTTTTCTGAGTCATTCGTAACTGTCACTGTATGTCATGTTGTTACTTGTGGGCGGAGCACCAAGGCAAATTCCTTG